>JAPYZH010000162.1:0-324569 GCA_030523085.1 Meteorus colon | reverse complement strand
GTTGGAATTCTTCACTGACTTGATCTAAACATCGATTGATGTCATTCCTTCTTGCCACTAAAAAACTGTACTTGGCTAATGCTGTTAAATAATAGATTATAGGTCCAAGGAATTTTATCTTTTTATTTCGATCTTGTTCATCCAGAAATGTGTGAAGAGCACAAGGAATAAGGAGGAATAACATAAGGAAATAGCATATCACTACTCGCGTTGTAATGATAATCCTTTCACATATACTGACATGTTGATCAATTGACCAAATGCCAATAAATGTGAGAATTCCCCGACTTACTGCCGTACAATACTTTATATCATGTTTTAATTTATTTGTTGGTCGACTTATGGGCCTCAACGTTATCGCTTCATCCGTCATTTTAATTAATCGCGTAGTATCGTAAGGGCAACTGAAGATAATGACATCTTGCGACATTGCGAGGATGAAAAAGTAATTCGGTGCAAGCGCTTGCGCATGCTATCAACTTGTCACGAATATTTCGGACGTGGGTTGGGGGCGGATAAAAAAAGTAATCGTGGGAAGAATTAGTTGCAAGAACATTTGTCGTAATATCATAATGCATGCGAGAGATAAGTTCCATTCTGATCGATATTCTCCACATATTATTTCGTAGTCATGCTTAAAATTCTCATCACTAAATTCTGGCATTAATTATGTACTCAGTTGTGAGTCATTTTTATTCTTGGTGAACGTCTTCCTTGATAACAGAATTATTCAGATATGCTGGAAACGTTATCAAGTGTATTTCTCATTATTCTTAATGTTGTGAAAATTCACAAAATCCATAAAATGAGTGGAATTCAATTTTTATTTCCTATTTTGTGTGCTTTGTCATTACTTAATTTCGCTACGATCATAGCGTGTCATCAACTGTCATGATCTGCTTGTTATTCCTGAAATGTTCGTAAAAGATTGAGATACGCCACACCTGTTCGCATGATCTGTAAGATGAAATACCAGATAAAGAGTTATGAACGAGAAAAATAACAAAGGAAATCGTTACAAATTACCGTAGCAAAACTTCTGAGTGATAGATCAACCATTTTTCCTGCTGTCATCACCATTGGATTCTGGGCAATGACAAGGGTCAATGTTAAACCAAGTGCTGTTCCTTTTGGCAATTCATACCAATCAATCATATAAACAGTCTCTCCAACTTTTTTGCACTATATCACAGGAACGAGAGTTATGTTCACATATGATTTCTAGATATTTACAGTTATAAGAAATATTAAATTACTTCTGCAAAAAGAAGTTCTCCGGTGTAGCAAACGAGAAAAATATTGGTAGTGAATGATACCAACAAAGCTGAAAAGGCCATTGTTCCTACTGCACCACTTTCACTCCATTGCTTCAAGTAAAAATATCAATTTGCAGAATTGAAAAATAAGAGAAAATAAATAGTGGCAATGCAATTCTCACCAACAAAACGTTGTATCCGAGAACACATATTGAAATAGTACAACCAACAACTTCTACAAGACAAATTTGGCATAATAGTTTATCGATGTTATGGATGAATCTATTGAAAATTTATTTATTAAAACAAATTCAATTGGTCAAACTTTTCTAGATCATTTTTGCACCTCAATGTCATAACGTGATGTTGAATAATCTTCGAAAGTCTGGCATTAGAATCTTCACCGTCTTGTGTTTTAGCAACAAGATCTTTCATCCAAGCAATAGTAATTTCTAATTGACCACAAGCATGCATCGCAAATCCTACTGCAAGACTACAAGTTGCACAGGTTATTGAGTGCATAACAAATGCACAACAACAATGCAACCAATATACAATTTCATACGCTGGACTTTTTTGCGGATCAAAGAATTTGTAATGACCGGGGAAGGCTAAGATTCGAATGGTTTCATTGTCTGCTGTCACAATAGTACCCGATATTCGTGGAAAAACTCCTGCATAGAGAAAGCCACTGGTATACATACAGGTAGCACAAATCACTGCAACCATCCGACCATATTTCGCACTAGTTATCATTATATTTCGTTCATTCGTTGAATTCATTTTGTGCCAGTCTGCGAATATGACTCCAAGACAATTCGCAAGATCTTTTTGTCCGAGCATTAGTAAAATGTACTTGAACGATGACATTAAGTAGAAGATAAATGGTCCAGTGAGTACGTTGATTCGCGCAGCGATACCTTGTACTTGAAGGAACAAAAAAAATCCCGGTATAGTTACGAATGCCAAGAGGCTTAAACATACAAAAATTCGTATCGCTCTAGACAATTTGTCGATGATAGATATCTTTGCGTGTGGCCAAAGCCCGAGCGGTTTAAAAAGCCACTGGTTAATTTGAAATGCAAATTGTGCATCTTCGTCACTTGAGAAATTCTTCAGTTTATCTGTTTCATTCTTCATGTTTGATATTTTGCTACCATCGGACATAGCTATTGAATTATACATTTGTTACGTCGGTGATCTTTAACAATACTGATCACTCTGCGAGTTGAAATGAAGAATCGATCATGGCTTACGCGTGCGCGAAGTTTTGATGGAAAAGAAAATAAAAGTTTGGACGATTAAATAAAATTACCCTCCACCGAATTAGATATTAATATAGAGACAAACGGGTGACCATTTAAGTGTTTATATCCCGTAACTTCAGGTATAATATACGCTTGAGTGTTTAATTCTAAAATAAGCTGTCTGGTAAAGCAACGATTTAACGTTAGAGAAAAGTACATTTGTAAGAAATTGGGTATAACGTTCGACAATTTTTATTTTTGTTGTGGTCGTCGGTAGTGTACTGATTTCTGAATTTTGCTCGACAAAGGTTCTAAACTCTGTAACTATGAGTGTCTCTCGCAGGTTATAATCGTCAATGTCATAAATGAATTCGAGCTTTCAATTGTAGAATAAGCAAACTGGTGAAACTACGATTCAATATTAGTCAATTAAGTATACAAAAAATGAATATACGATGGAATATAATTTTTTTTAATTATGTGCATGGCTTTTACTAACACGTCAGTCATTGTCGTGAAATCATTTACCAATTTTCATTTGACAAATGTTCGCAAAAGATTCAAATATGTCACTGAAGTCTTGATCACCTGCAAAAGAGACATCAAGATGAGACAAATCCAATCTAAAACCGGATAGAAACTTACAGTTCCAAATGTAAAGATGGAAAGATTCATAATTTTCCCTGCTGTCAAAAAAATTGACATTTGGCCTGATTGAATTATTGCAATCACACTCAATGCTATCTTGGGAGGTAATTCATACCAATCAATCATGTAAGTTGCTGTACTCACTTCAAAACACTGCAATTCAATATTATTTTCACATTATACTAACGATAACAAATATCCAAGTCAAAACGTCATGAGAATACACAAAATGTTGTTCATTTAAAATGATACCTTTTGAGTAAGAAGTTCGCCAATGAAACAGAAAAGAAATATATTGGAAATAAACGATGACAATAGTAATCCATAAGTTATTAAAAGAACAGCATCGTGTGTGTCCCACTCCTCCGAATAGAACATGGAATAAGAATCAAAAATAACATTCTTTTGTAATTATAGCAGCATATTCTGCAAGTATTATCAATGACTGTATTCGCACTAGTATGATATAATATCCAAGAAGACAAATATTCATCGTAGATCCTACAACTTCCACCAGAGAAATACCACAAAATATATCCTCCGTCATACGGATGAATCTAAACAGAGGTAAAAATTTGTTTCTTCATTCAATATCCAATGAAACTAAAAGAGAATTTTTGTTACTCGAGAGTTCGAATGTGCTGTTGAACTACCATAGAGATTTGTTCAAGGCTGTCTTGATCACTATTTGCTTTATTCACAATATCTTGCAACCACAATATAAGAACGTCCAACTGTCCACATGCATGCATTACAAAGACTGCAGCAACACTACATGAGACACTGGTTATTGAGAGCATAACAATTGTGGATAAAAGATGGATAACGTAAATAATTTCATATGCTGGACTCTTCTGAGGATCGACAAATCCATAATAACTTGGATAAGCAAGTGGACGAATTGTAACATTACCCTCATCGTTTACCACTGTAATAAATGGCAAAATTCCTGTGAAAAAAAATCCACCACCATACATAAAGATGATGCATATGATGGAACCAAATCGACCATAGACAGCGCGATTGATCATGACTTGTTGACAACGTTTTGGGATAATTCTTTGCCAATCTGCTATCAAATATTTGATGCATTCGGCTATATTATGACGTTGCAAAATTAAATAGCAATATTTCATTATTGCCATGACACAAAAAGATAATACACCAATAACTTTGAGTCTCAACATTGAACTTTGCAAAATAAAAAATGTGAAATAGCCACCAGGCACTATGACGAATGCAAGTAACAACGCACAGATTGTGATTACAATACATGAAAATATTTCGTCACTGTAATAAGACTTTGATGATATTGGCCAAACTCCCAATGATTTTAGTAACCAGCGTATAATTTGAAGTTCATTTTGCGCATTTACTTCACCTGAACTGATAAGTTTTTCCGATTGTTTATCATCAGTTTTCAGAACTGTCTCAGTGTAGAGTTTCATCGATAATTTTCCAACCGTGCAATTCGTCTGAAGTACGTTCTGAGACTGTCTACATCCACATTACAGATATAACTCTAATTGATATATGCGCTTGCGCGCATATTTTATTCTATAATTGTCCAGAAAATGGATGGCAATTAAATAGAAATTGCTACGACTGAGTTTAAAATAAATGTATTCAAGTCTGGGATATAATCGCTGACGGAGTGGTAAAACAAAGTTTTATTATTGAAGATGTGGAAAAATAAAATGAAAATAATACCGATGTACAACTTTAGTATTTATGATGGAAACAGTTTGTGGTCAGGATGTTATCCAAGGTATCAATGAGTTTTTGGCTCCATTTATCAAGTCCATTTCATTCCATAACTCTACGCAGGAGGTTGAAATACACTACTGATGTGCGAATTACCTGTTTGTAGATAAAAAAAAGAATGTCATGTCTTTATGCAACAATGAAATGAGGTACGTACTGTTAAAAAATTGACATGAGAAAGGTCTATCAATTTTCCAGCAGTGATGGTAACAGGATTTTGTGCAGTTAGCATCATCAGAGTTATTTGACTGGAATTTTTTGCTGACAATTTATACCAGTCGAGCATATATGTCGAATCACCCACTTTTCGACTCTGTGATAAAGAATGACATCCATAAATAACGAAATAATTCACTGCAAATCGAACGATATGAGATTTATACCTCATCAGTGAGGAGATCGCCAATATAACAGAAGAGAAAAATATTGAAAGTCAAAGACATCAAGAGAATTGTGTAAGTCATTATTCCTATGGCGTCACTATCCTGCCATTCCTTCACATGAACAAAGAAAATTCACTTGTCAATGAAAAGTATATAATATATGAAGAAATAAAAGGAATTGAAAGTCACATCTCACCAGTAAAAAATAATACTCCAGAAGACAAATGACTAATGTACATCCCACAATTTCGACAAGACAAATTTTGTTCAATATTTTTTCAATATCTTTAATAAATCTGAAAGAATAAGTAAAATTCGGGAAATTTCTCTGTACCTGAACGGAAAAATTGGTACCTGAGAGTCCTTGTATGATGTTGAATGATTTCCGGCAATATTTGATCAAATCCCCGAGATCTGCTTGGATTAGTAACAAAATATTTCAAAGGACTAGTGAGAATTTTCAACTGACCACATGCATGCATGGCGAAAACAACTGCAATATTGCAGCTTACACTTGTGATTGAATGCATGACAACAGCACAGCAACAATGTGTGAAGAAAACTATTGGATAGGTAACGTTGCCTTGAGCATCAAACCAACCATAATAGCCTGGGTAGGCTAAAAGTTTAATTGTAACATTGTTTTCATTCTTTATACTTGGTGATACACATGGTAGAATTCCTGCATAAAATATTCCACCGCTGTACATGAAAATAGCACAAATTATTGAACCCCAACGTCCGAATCGAGCGCAATTGATCATGATCGTCCGATCATTTACTGAAACACTTTGCTTCCAATCATAAATAACATGTTCAATACATTTAGCGATTTCACGACGTCTTGATAACAATGAAAAATACTTTATCATCGCCATAGCACAAAAACTTAAAGCTCCAGCGAGTTTTATTCTTATCAGTGGATCTTTGACTTTAATGTAGATGAAGAAAATACCAGGTACAAGAATAAATATTAAGAGAAATGTACATATTGCGACGATTAATTTCGTGAGAAGCTTTTCAAGATATGACGATTTTGGGGATAATGGCCAAATTCCCAATAGCTTAAGATGCCACCTTGTAATTTGAAGAGCAATCCGTGAATTGTCTTCTTGACTGATGAGTAAATTTGTGCTCAATGTCAGCTTAGCAGATGGGTCTGTAAGGTGCTGCGTCCGTGAATTTTCATCCATCTTCTCCAATTCAAGTGAGTGTCACGACTGAACGTCGATCACTAAAAATAGTGTAACGACTGATGGGTGCGCTTGCGTACACTTTATACTGCATAATTGCCCGGAGAATCGGCATCAATTAAATAAAAATATACGTCGACAAAGTTTTTACGAGCAATTAGTAGAGGGGGATAAAACTTACCCCACAAGTAATGACTGCAACATTGTGGATAAGAGAGGAAGGAGTAATGCGAATATGGTATATTGACAAGTGTCATATGAGAGAGGTGTGGTGTATTTTTGAATGTGAGAATTGACTTAGTCAATTGTCCTTGTACAAGTTCGCATAAAGTTCCAAAGTATTCTGCAAATTTGTGAATAATCTTACTTGGCTCGTTGTAGAATTCAATTCTGTCAGTCTGATTGATTTCTTGTTGCGATGCAATTACAAAATTTTCATTTTGTAACATGTCGCAAAAAATTCAAATATACAACGGATGTGCGAATAACCTGTTGAAGAAATTGATGTATCATGCAGCATTGATACCTATGTCAAAAATTGATGATATTTGTCAGGACATACAGTGAGAAAAGACTCAAGTGACAGATCGATCATTTTTCCAGCAGTGATCGGAACTTTATTTTGGGAGATCAATATCATCAAGATCAATTGACGAGCGCTTTTTGCAGACAACCGATTCCAATTCATCATGTAAATTTTATCAGCAACTTTGCGACACTAATGTAGTCATTTTACATCGTCAATCATCAGAAAAATAATGCATTGAGTGGTAATGGAAATGAATTAAATATTGTACCTCATCGGTGAGTAGATTGCCAATGAAACAAAACAGGAAAATATTGAAAGTTAACGACGTCATGAGCATCATGTAAGTGATTATTCCGATAGCGTCGCTATCTTCCCATTCCTTCATATAATAAGAAATGAATTGATTAGTAATGGTGATTATAGTTATGAAAGAACTTAGTTACGCCATTATTTCATCCAGTTTTTCACCAACAAAAAATAATATTCTAAGAGACAGATGACCAAAGTACATCCCACAATTTCCACCAGACAAATTTGATTCAATAACTTTTCTATATCCCTGATGGATCTGGAAGAAGTTATAGAACATTGAAAGTTTTTTGGATTCAACATATGGAAATATAATACCTGAGAGTCCGAATGTGATGTTGGATAGTTTGTAACAGAACATCATCAAACTTTCGATGTTTCTCTGTGTCATTGAAAAAATTGTGAAGGGGACTAGTAAGAATCTGTAACTGACCATATGCATGCATTGCGAAGATCACTGCAACATTACAACTAACACTTGTTATCGTGAGCATGACAATAGATGAACAGCACTGTGCGATAAAAACTATCACATAGGTAACATTTCCTTGTACATCAAACCAAATATAATAACTCGGATAAGCCAATGGTTTCATTGTGACATTGTTTTCATTTACAGCACTCAAAGATACATAAGGCAAAATACCTGAATAAAATACTCCACCGCTATACATAAAAGTAGCACAAATGATTGAACTTTTGCGCCCATATTCAGCGCAATTTTTCATAACCACTCGATTTTGAACCGAAACATTACGTTGCCAGTCGGAGATGAGATGTTTTATGCATCTAGCGATATTCTGGCGTTTTATTAAGAGAAAATTGTATTTTATGATTGCCATGAAACAAAAGCTCAAAGCTCCAATCATTTTTATTGCCACATATGAATTCTCAGATTTGATGAGAATGTAAAGAATACCAGGTGCGAGAATGAACATCGAAAGCGATGAACACAATAAAATCATTACGTATGTAAATATTTTCTCAAGACATGATGATTCTATGGACAGTGGCCATATTCCCAAAAACTTTAGATGCCACCTTGTAATTTGTAATGCTCTATGCGCATTCTCTTCATTGATGACATTTTCAAAATCTTCTGATACAATGTCTGTCACGATCTTGTATTTACCCATTGGCGAAGATTCTTTCTTCATGTCACTTGATTGAAGTTTGTTGCACGAATGAGCGTTCTGTCGACAGAGATAATGCGGCCATCAGTTTATGCGCTTGCGCCAATGTTTAATTCCATAATAGTTCAGAAAATTGGTAGTAATTAAATGTAATATACTATTATAGAGTTTCTTCGTTCAGATGACGGTGGGGGAATATAATTGACCAATTATCGATGATTCATATATGAAGATAGAAAAAAAAGGTAGATGAAGACGAAAATAGCTTGCATGTGGCACAGATGGTTCAGTTGAGGTTTTCATCCCCATTTATAATATAATTTGAAAAAATGGGACGAAGCGGAAGGTATGGAAGAGAATTGTCAAAATAAGAAGATAAAACACATGAACTTGTCTAAAATACGACAGGGTTGATGCATATGTTACAACTATTTATTCCATTCTACTTTAAAAAACTTGACAAGTAATGGATATTTCGACAAAATATGTGTCGTAGTTGGAATTTTTATGGTGATGGATTTGAGATTTTCATATTCCATTATTGTGAAGTGCTATGCAATCACATTCATCAAGTAATCACTTCCATCTGCAAAAACACTTCTACTCTGTAACTTGACGTAAAAGATTGAAATAAACAAATGATGTACGAAGAACCTGTTGAAAAATGAAGAAATAACAGTAAGTTAATGCCGACAACAATATCCTGGCAATCAAATTGAAAGCACATACAGCTACAAAAGTATCCAGAGATAGATCAATTATTCTTCCAGCTGTGATGGTGACTGGATTTTGTGCAGTCAGCAAAATTAGAGTTATTTGACGTGAGTTTTTTGCTGACAACTTATACCAGTCAAGCATATAAGTAGCCTCACCAACTCTTCGACACTATGGTAAATATTTCATTCTATGAATTAAACAATTGAACTTGATTTTATTCCAAAGTATTAGATTTTATACCTCCTCAGCCAGGAGATCACCAATATAACAGTACAGAAAAATATTGAAACTTTCTGATACAAGAAGAATTGAATAAGTTGTCAGTCCTATTGCATCACTGTCTTGCCACTCCTTAACACAAACAAGAAATAATAATTCAATATCAGATCAACTATCGAATCGAAATAATAAAAAACCACTTCTCACCAGGAAGAAATAATATTCTAGATGACATATGCTGAAAGCACGCCCAACAATTTCTACCAAACAAATCTTATTCAATATTTTTTCGATGGTACTGATGAATCTGAAAAAAATTTTGAGAATTCAAATCATTATTCGACTAATCGTGCATCTAACAATATACTTGAGAGTCCTGATATGATGCTGGATGATGTTGGCCAAAATGTCATCAGACTTCTCACATGATGATATATTATTTACAAAATATTCTAATGGTCGTGAGAGAATTTTCAACTGACCACAAGCATGTGCAGCAAAGACGACTGCAACATTGCAACTGCCACTGGCAATTGAATGCATCACAACAGCACAGCAACATTGTGTAAGAAAAATGATTGCATGAGCGAAATTCTCTTGCGGATCGAATAATCCGTAATAACTCGGATAAGCGATATGTTTGATTGTGACATTGTTTTCGTCTACAACACTTGGTGCTACGCATGGTAATATGCCTGCATAGAAAATTCCTCCACTGTACATGAAAACAGCACAAATCATAGAACCCCAACGTCCATATTCAGCATAATTCATCATAATCATACGATCATCAACTGAAGTTATTTTCTTCCAATCAGAGATAAGATGTTCTTTGCATTTCGCTATGTCTCCACGTCTTGAAAATAATGAGCAATATTCGATTATTGCCATTGCACAAAAGCTCAATGCTCCAGAGACTTTGACTGCCACATGTGAATCATCAACTTCAACATAAATGTAGAGAATGCCAGGAACAAAAATAAATAGTAAGAGAAATACACACATCATAACGATAAAATGTTTGGAAATCATGTCGAAATAAGATGGGTCTGAAGATAGAGGCCAAATACCAAGAATCTTAAGATGCCAGCGAGTAATTTGCATTGCTCGATTTGCTCTTTCTTCACTGCTCAAATTTTGTTGCTGTCTCGAAAGAGACTCTGTGGCAAACACTGACGCAGGTATTGATAATGCATTTTTTTCCATGTTACCTGATCGGTGAATATATTACGAATGGATATCATATCATCAAGAGACTACGTGGCAGACGCAACCTGCGCTTGCGTGTATTTTTTATTCCATAATTGTCCAGTAAATTAGCATCATTTAAATGAAAATATATTTAATTATAGTTTCTTTCTATAGAGCGGGGAGTAGGAGTTTATTATTGACCTATCAGTAATGTATGACTATATATCGAGTCCGAGAGAAAACAGTGAGCGGATAACAAAAGAGTAGAGGCTTTAGAAATAATATGATGTTGATGTAGTGCTTGTCTAAATTTTCTTTTCTATTTATCTCATTTTCTAAATTTCCTAAATTTATATAGCATAAATTTGCATTAAACTCTGGCATAAATTCTAATAGTGAAAAGTGGAAACTGTGCAATAACAAGAATTAGAAATTATGACAACACATTTTGGAACAATAAGTAAAAATGATGTGAACACGAAATTGCCAACCATTGTTACGTTACTCGGATTTTTTCCTGTTGTTCTCATCCAATTGTGATTCTATCGATTCAATGGATGCCAAATGCAAATTGACAAATCAATTCTCAATGAGAACACATATCGGACCCCAATGAAAGTCCTACGCTATAACTTTGCGGAGAAGATTAAGGTATGCCACAGATGTACGTAATACCTATTAACAAGATAGAAGAGCATTATAAGTCGGTGATAAAATAGAGGTTGCGTGTGAAAAATTGATAGATACTGTTGCAAAAGTGACGAGTGAAAGATTTGTCATTCCTCCAGCGCTGATAGTTACAGGATTCTGTGCCATCAACATAATCAGAGTAATTTGACGTATATTTTTGGTTCGAAATTCATTCCAGTTAGCCATATATGTCGCTTCACCAACTTTCTGGCACTGTTTGTAACTTTCATTAATTCATCTTTGACACAGAGACAACACAACCAAACCAAACAGTAATTAAACAATATGAGTGTTATACCTCAATAGTTAACATATTGGCAACGTAGCAAAAAATAAAAACATTGAAGACTAATGAGATTAGAAGAGTTGAAAAGGTCATCAATCCAATGGTGTCACCTTCTTTTAATCCCTTGTAACGAATACAACAGTCATTACACGCCAATAAAAATAATAATTCATAAATTATTGGATCTTCTCTCACCAATAGAATGTAATATTCTAGAAGACAAATAACTAAAGTGCATCCCACAACTTCCACCAGACAAACACCATTCAATATTTCTCTAATACTACTGATAAACCTGCAAAAATATTAACATCAAACAAGTTACATTGTGTAACAATGGCAAATAAAACCCACACCTGAGAGTTCTTGTGTGATGTGGAATGATTTCTGAAAACAATTTATCGAACTCCCGACGTCTTCTTGTAATAGACATAGAATCATTCAATAATCCACATAGAATTTTCAACTGACCACAAGCATGCATAGCAAAAACTACAGCGATAGTGCAGCTGACACTGGTTATTGAATTCATAACGAGAGTGCAGAAAATTTGTGTGAAATAAATTATATTATAGACAACAGTATTTTGCCCATCGAACCAAACATAATAACTTTGATAAGCAATTGGTTTAATTGTGACATTATTTTCATTCATAAAACTTGGTGTTACAAGTGGCGTTATGCCAGAGTAAAATATCCCACCACAAAACATACACACTCCACAAATTACTGAACCTAAACGTCCATATTTGGCACAATTAATCATGATAATGTGGTAATTAACTGAAAGGTCTCGCTCCCAATCAAAAATAACATGTATTATGCATTGAGCAATGTGTCGACGTCTGGATATTAATGAGCAATATTTCATGATTGCCATGATACAATAGCTCATACCACCAAGCATTTTAATTGCCACATAAGAATTATCAGCTTGTATATAAATGAAGAGCAGACCAGGTAAAAAGATGAACATCAGCAGCAATAAATATAGTGTGATAATAACATGTGCGGAAATATTTCCAAAATATGATGATGATTTTATTGGTAATGGCCAAATTCCGAGAAGTTTCAGATACCACCGAACAATTTGGAGTGCCCAATTTGCATGATGCCTTTGTCTGATATTTTTTCGCTCCTCTGGATCAAATACTATCGTAAACCCCGAACCATGCATTGTCTACAGTTTCATTTCTACATCACCGACTGAAGTGACTTGTACAATGAAGATGTGCATTGCTGAAGAACTGCCATGGTTGTGCGGTTGCGCGATTTTTTACTCCATAATTATCTGGGAAACTGACATTAACTCATTAAAGTTTCTTTAAGTGGTAGATAAATGTGGTTGTAATAGTCTTACTAATAATAACACATCGAATAAGCTTGGCGAAGAAGAGGGGCGAGAGCAAAGTTAATTTTATTCTATAACTTGACGCAAAAGATTCACATATGTTACAGAGGTGCGAATAACCTGTTAAAAAATTAGAATATCAGAAAAGAGTTGATGCAAAATGATTAAATCATTCCAATATTGTAAAATTAATACATACAGTTGCAAAAGTGACAAGAGAAAGATGAATTATCTTCCCAGCAGTGATTGTAGTTGGCTTCTGTGCCTTCAGAAGGATTAAAGTTAATTGTCGTGTATTCCTTGGAGCCAGCCTATACCACTCGACCATGTAGACTGCATCACCAACTTTTCGGCACTGTCAAAGATATTTCATTGCATGATTAACAAAATAACATGATAGTGCTACTATATAATATGAAAACTGTACTTCATCAGTCAGGAGATTGCCAATGTAGGAATATAAGAAAATATTGAAAATCAACGAAGTTAGGAGAGTCGAATAAGTTATCATCGCTATCATATCACTCTCACCCCATTCCTATATAATTGATGAAAAGAAAATAGATAACAATGAAATGGTCAAATATAGGAAAAAATTGCAGGAATGATTGTTTTTTAGCTTCTCACCAACAAAACATAATATTCTAAGAGACAAATGACTAAAGTACAGCCCATGACTTCCACGAAACAAACTTTATTGAGTATCTCTTCAATATTATCTATAAATCTGAAATAATATCCTGGATTTTACAATTTTTTTCCAGGGGAAATGGTTGATACAGTACCTGAGAATTCTTGTATGCCGCTCGATAAATTGCAACAAAAGTTCATCGAAACTCTGATATTTTGTTGGGCTGTTAATGAAAGAATTCAGAGGCTCAGAAAGAATCCTCAACTGACCAGATGCATGCATGCAGAAAACAACGGCAATGTTGCATCCAAGGCAAGTAGTTCCAAGCATGACAACAGCGCAACAGCTTTGTATAAAAAAAACTATTTCATAAGTCACATTTTCTTGTTCATCAAACCAAACATAGTAGCCTGGATAAGCGAGAGGCTTAATTGTATCATTGTTTTCATTTTTGATACTCGGCGACACGCAAGGTAGGATGCCTGAATAAAACACTCCACCACTGTACATGCAAACAGCACAAACGATTGAACCTAAACGTCCATATTTAGCACACTCCATCATGATGATACGATCATCAGCTGAAAGGATTCGCTTCCAATCAGCAATGAGATGATTGATACAATTGGCTATGTCACGACGTCTTGATAATAATGAGTAATACTTGACAATGGCCATCACACAAAAGCTCGAAGCTGCAGCGAGCTTTATCCTTCCAAGTGGATGTTTAATTTTAACGTAGATGAAAAGAAAACTAGGAACGAGATCGAAAATCAATAGGAATGAACATACTGCGATCATAAAATATGTGGTAATTCTCTCCAAACGTGATGGTTTTGGCGATAATGGTCCAATTCCGAGTATTTGAAGATGCCATCGAGTGATTTGCAGAGCCCAGTGTGCAGTCTTTTCATTCATAAAAATTTCTTGGTTTTCGGACTCAGTATTCACCACAAGCTCCGATTTTTCCGTCGACACATAATGTCTCACCATGTTACCCAATCTGAATGTGACTGAGAAATGGACACTTTTTCACAAGAAATAGTGCTCCGGTCGGTACATGCGCTTGCGTGCATTTTCTATTCAATAATTGGCCAGAAATTGTCTTCAATTAAGTAGAAATTATTGTTCAACAAAGTTTAAACAGAAGTAAACGGTTAAAAGTTACAATTGTTTCATCAGTAATAACACTATAATCGCATTTCGAAAAAGAGGGGGAATCATACAATGACAGAACTAATTCGACTCCTGTTGTTGGCTATTGAAATATTTTCTATGGATTCACTGTATGAGCTCTGTGTAATTTTGATTCTGTGAATGTAGTGATTATGGTTAGAATCATGTTGAGAATATGAATACTGAAGTTTACTGCATTTGTTCATTCCATAAATTTACGTAAGAAATTCAGATAGGCTACAGCCGTTCGAATAACCTGATAGAGAATTAGAGATTCATAAATCTGGTGACAATAAAATAACTTCTTGAGGCCAACTGACACTCACTGTGCAAAAATTTACGAGAGAAAGATCAATAAATTTTCCAGCTGTGATGGTGATTGGATTTCGAGCAGTTATCAGAATCAAAATTAACTGACGAATATTTTTTTCAGACATCTTCAACCAGTCAATCATATATACCGAGTCACCTACTTTACGACACTGATGCCAGAACAAACCATTTCACAATTAGAAATGAACAGTACATAATAATGATCACTTGAAAATATCATTTTACCTCATCAGTGAGAAGATCGCCAATGTAACAGAAGAGGAAAATATTGAACGTGAATGACATCAGCAGGATAGTGTAAGTCATAATTCCTATAGCATCACTACCTTCCCATTCCTTTATCCAATAAAATAACATTCTATTAAAATATTCTACATTTTTCAATATGAAATATTAGTGATCACAAAAATATTATTCACCAGCAGAAAATAATATCCTAGTAGACAAATGTTCAAAGTGCATCCGCCCACTTCCACCAGACAAATATTATTCAATATTTTTTCAATTTTATCAATAAATCTGAAATGTGTGTTTCATCTTTCTCAAAATCCTCCACACGTTGATTCAAGACAATCTTACCTCAGTGTATTTGTATGGTGCTGAATGACTTCTGGCAAAATTCTATCCGCTCCTTCATTTTTTTTTGCTCTGTTAATCAGCTTCTTCAATGGATTAGCCACAATTTTCAATTGTCCACATGCATGCATGGAAAAAACCACAGCAACACTGCAAGTTGTGCTGGTTATAGAATGCATGACAATGGCACAGCAACAATGTGTTGAAAAAATCATTATATATGCTATATTTTCCTGCGCTTCAATCCACACATAATAACTGGGGTATGCGAGAGGTTTAATTGTGACATTTTGTTCATTTTCAATAGTTTGTGAGACACATGGTAATATGACTGCATAGAATATTCCACCACTATACATAAAAATAGCACAAATTATTGAACCCCAACGTCCAAACTCAGCACAGTTCTTCATTATGATTTTATCATTAGCTGAAATAACTCTGCTCCAATCAAAGAGTAGATGTTTAATACAATCGTCAATATCTCGTCGTCTCATCAATAGTGAGCTATACTTTAATATTGCCATCACACAAAAGCTCAAAGCACCAGTTAATTTTATCCTCACATTAAAATCCTTAATTATAACGTATGTGAAGAGACCGCCAGGTATAACTATGAACATTAGAAGAAATGAACACAATGTAATTGTAACATTCGTAAGAATTTTTTCAAAGTATGACGAGTTCAAAGATAATGGCCATATTCCTAATAACTTAAGCTGCCAACGTGTGATTTGAAGTGCACGATGTGCCTCAACATCACTGTCAATTCCTGATCTTTCTGGTGTTGTCTGTGAAGCATACTTTGAACATTGCAATGGAACTAATTTTGCATCCATCTTACTTGACTAGAATAAACGAATCTTCGAATCATTGTTCCATGACTAGACAAAGTGCGCCTGAAAGATATCTATAGCGCTTGCGCCAATTTTTCAGTCGAAAATTATGCATGATTACATAAAATTGATATCAATTTGAGTAATGATACACCCATCAAAAGTTTGAATGATTAGTTGCCAAAGTAAGACATTCAATTATATGTTGTAGTTTTATCTTTCCAACATTCGATCCGAGCTAAGTGGATGGGGTAACTATATGCACAGTTGTGCAGCTCCATTGAATCATTGCTGACTGCGATTTTCCATTTGGCCTTGCTGATAATTCCTACAATTGATCTCAGTAACTCAAAAAAATTCGGTAATTGTATTGTGTGCCATGTCATTTTAATTAGATATGATTCAGTCTGTATGAATTCTCTATTGTTTTCAGTACAACAGTGAACAAAAATGATAAGATGGATAAGTGTATTGCATTGCATTTTCAAATTACTTGTGACTATACTGATGTCTGATTCATTCTTACGAATTATACCACCGCACGAATAAAATTCAGGTATGCGGCTGATGTCTTAACAACCTGTAACAAAAGATTATTGAATGAACAATTTTATGTGAATCAAAATCAACACAACATAAAAAATAGAAAACAATCATACTCCGGCGAATCCTTCGAGTGATAGATCAGATATTTTACCCGCTGTTAAACATGTTGGTTGACTTGATCGAATTATGATTAACATCAAATCATAGACCAGTTCTTTAGGAAGCAAATACCAGTTAATAGAGTATGCAGACTCACCAACCCGCAAGCTCTATTTCAATCACGGAGAAATTGTTAATCGATTGATAATCATGCAAACACGAAATTCATTAATTCATTTCTTTTTTATATACCTGCTCTTTAAGACGTTCACCAACGTACGAAATGATGAAACAATTGACAAAAATTGAAGTCATCAATGTTACATATGTCATTAAACCAAGCACCTCACCATCTTGCCAATCTACAATCACACCGTACTCAAGAAAACAGATAATAATTGTACAACCAACCATCTCACAGAGGAAAACAATATTCAAACTCTTCTCCAATGTTTCAGCAAATCTGAAAAAACAAGCAACCATGTTAAAATATTAGTGCACTCGTATCATAACTACATTGATTCATGAATGAATAAAATTCTAACTGAATAGCATCCATATGTTTCTGGATAATAGCTCCCAATTGCCTTGATAATCCTCTGTTCACACCATCGTCCATCAAGTGATCCAAATGTCGGCATACAACTTCAAATAGACAGCAGGCATGTGTAACATAAGTAGCAATCAGACTGTATATACCACAATTCGTTGATAAAATTATTGTGCTGATGACAATATGCGTGATAAACAGCATTTCATAGCCTGGTGAATCTTCCGGAACAAAAAATACATAATCAGTAGGATATGGCAATGGTATCTGAGTCGTATTATCTTCTTTAACAATTCTCTCGGCAACGAGTGGTAGAATGATGTGATAAGGTAATGCACCACCATAGGATAAACTCAAATATGCAATTGTGAAGAGCCGTCCAATTTTTGCATTTTTCATCATAACCACACGATCCTCTTCACTTCCAACCCTTCTCCAATTATCTTCCATTTGTTGTGAACACATCCGTAAATCTTTCTTGTATATAATCAATGTCCAAAATTTTATAAGTGCTAACGAGTTGAATACTTGGGCAGCTATAATTTTCATAAGACGTTTCAGATCTTCAGCATCGAACCACGTCCAAATCAAATGAGGTACCAGGAGAAAGCACATCAAACCAAAAATTATGAAGATATGAAGTTTTTGAAGAAAATGGCTCATTTTCGTATCAGTACCATGTAAAGGATATATTCCAATGGGGGTTAAGAGAGTTCGTGCAATTTTCACCGCATAATCCGAATCTAATTCGTGATTAGTATTCCTGTATTTCTTCACATTCAAATCTTCATTTACAATTAGATTTTTGCTAAAAAAATTCTCGATGTTTGGAGCTGGATCCATTCTCTTCGAATGCTTTTTGACAACTACACCAGAAATCAATAGCTATGATGTGGACTGCTGAGGAAGTACTTATTTTAGATTATGTGATTACAGATTCTACATTGTAGAAATTGGAGTTGGAAAAGTTAGATTCGGGAAAAGTTTTGATTACTGTAATTTATGTGGGCTGTTCATTTTTCTTCTTTTCTCATGGCATCGAAAAAGTAAAAGGTATGTCATAGATTCATGTAAGCCACTCCATCTAATACTGAAAACTGACGTGTTCTTTTCTCGCGAATAAAATAAAAATAAAAATAAGCGACAGTGGCAATTGATAATTTTGCGGTATATGATGATAATATTCATAATGACTCAAGTATTGACAGTGATGCGAGCTGAAATCAGTGTTCGATATCATTTATTATCATGTGATATGATAAGACATTTCTTTACTCAACTCATTCAAACTGTGTCACGATTGATGATTGTTTCCGCATTATTCGTTCAATCGTTAGTACTAATTCAAGCCTGTCCAATTATTCTTCCATTTAATATATTTTCAGAATGTCAGACAAGAATGAGAGTGAGTGAATGATTGTAGGATATCGATTGGATTCCATGAATAAACCTATACAATTCCTGCTATTTTCACATACAATTTTATTCTGTGATGATTAATGTGTTCGTGAACGTCTTACAGATCCAAAATGGATCCTCCAAGATGGGACACTCACCATGTTCATAGGGGAAGTGATTGGTACAGCAGTTCTAATTTTCATTGGCTGCATGGGCTGTATCGGTACAATTGGACCAACTCCACCTCCACCAATGCAAACAGCGTTGACTTTCGGTCTGACCGTTAACATGATTATCATGGTACGTATGATCATCTTTCTTTTATCAGCATATTAGAATTAAATTCATTCAATATGTCTAGCGTAGATGCTGGGTCATATAAGTGGAGCTCATTTGAATCCTGCTGTGACAATCGGTGCAGTGATAGTAGGCTTGAAAAGTATTCCAACTGGAGCACTTTATGTTCTTGCACAATTTATTGGAGCAACTGTAGGCTACGGTGTTTTGAAGGTAATAAAATAAATTGTTACACGTAAGTCAAAATGAATTTCACTCACTTAAAAAACTCTCATATTACAGATGGTTACACCAACAGAGTTGTTCAGTGATGGATATGCCAATTCGACAGTTCCATTATGTGTGACAGTAATTCATCCCGAAGTATCTAAAGTCCAAGCAATTCTCATTGAAGCCTTCTGCACTGGGATTATTCTGTGCACTGCTTGCGCTACTTGGGATCACCGATGTTCTCATACGACAGATTCAATTGCTATTCGATTTGGATTTGCAGTTGCCGCTATATCATTTGCTGCTGTAAGTGATGATTTTTTTATTGACATTAATCTTCGCTGACGTGCGCTATACAAATGAGTAATTATTTGGTCTCGGTTTGTACAGAGTCCTTTCACGGGTTGCAGCATGAATCCTGCACGGACATTCGGGCCCGCCCTTTGGAATGCCGCTTGGGCTGATCAATGGGTGAGTTTAACATGGTTACGAGATAAAGTATGTAATTCGTCGTAATCGCTGCAATAATTTTTCAAGGCCTTCACATTCTTTTCTTTCTAATCGTTGTCTTGATCGATAATAGAATGATAATCGTTATATTAATTGATGAAGCACTGATATTGAATACGATATCAAAGTTGAATATTCATATAAACGAGAAATGAGCATTAAGAATTGCAAATTATCAATTATTCTCTCACAAAAATTGACGGATTTTTTTTTCTTCTGTAATTGTATTATAATTACCGTTTAAATTCAGTGTGATATTTGTTTTTGTTCACAGGTTTATTGGATTGGACCAGTTCTTGGCGCACTTCTTGGGACATATACTTACCAAGTATTTTTTTTCGAACCAAAGAAAGAAGGGGTTGAATACACGGCACCCTGTGGCATTGAACTCTCCAACATTGAAGATGCAAAACCGTGAGAAAAACAAGTCATATGAATCTAACGATACAGTATTCTCATGTCAAATAATATTTGTACTTTTATTGGGTACATGTTATTCTTGAAGAATAAACGATGAAAAGATTCTACTTTGGATAAAAAATTCTGGGAATAATCAAAGAACCCACTGATGCCTAAACGAATATCCTTTTCCAATTAGTAATTCGTAAGAGAAATGTTCCTGCAACGAATGATATACCATAATAAATTCGACATGAAATCATAGTACATCACTGATCAGAGGGCATAAGAAAATGTAGACATCTTCAGCAACAGTGAAATCGTAGTAGAAGTACAACAATAAATGTACTACAATAATCACAAGGTATAAGAAAGGGTTGTTCAACTCAGAAGTAGTTATATTCTACTATGAATAATAGTCATAGTGTTGCCATGAATTCTATAAATGAAAAAAGCTATTCAACCCGTCAGCTACACTCAATTATAATACAGATATAATTGTATATGGTTCTATACTATAATTGTAGGGTATACTCCCTGACTATAAACTTCGTGTATGGAGAACAGTGATAGAGAAGAGCTATCATTAAAAATGCAAGAGCTTATACCCCATGTATATCTAAGCTAATACAGCTATTAAGTAACAGTGGATACAGTGATTATAGTCTACAGCCTGTTATTTTCAACATTAATTGGAATAAAAGTAGAAACAATAACATTCGTGAAGTTCATCAACAATATTACAGTAATTGTAGGGTATAAAGAAAGGTTGTTTCATGCCACAGGTATGACAGGAACAATAAAACAACATGATCAAATATTCATAAGCATATATCCTCTGTAGAGTTGTGTTACTTCACCCATTAAGTAATACCAGATGAAGTACGGGAATATCCATTTTGCTCATCATTGCTCACATCAGAAATTGAAGTTGAATTACTAATGTATGTCTAAATTGACAATGTTAGACTAGTTGTAGGGCATAAGAAAGGCTTATAAGATATTGGATAGAATTTGCTGTGTGCATTGGAAACTTTTCAGCACCGCTAAACATTTTTGAAGAACAACCCTTAATTCATTTAGGGGTTGTTTAAGAGGGAATGTTACTGTAGAACTTTTCTGTATGAACTGTTGATATTTAATTGATGTTACTGATTTTTTCAACAATAGATACATACAATGTGTCAGCTCAATGGAAGTTTATGTTTCGATTTAAACTATTTGGTGAGTTTCATTTAGTATCTTTTCGTTGTTAATTATTTTTCCATATGGAGTATTATACACTCATTTTCCTTTTTTCAGGTTTCAATTCTAATTGATAATATTATTAGAATGGAGCAAGTGATGGTAAACGTTGTCTTACCATATATTGGTATGATACAGAGAATCATATCATTCATCAGTAAATGCAGCATTGGATTTCTGTTCAACTTCGTGTCTACTGCGAAGAAACCCTAGACAGACCTATGTTATGTTGAACTGGTAGTGCATCCAGATGACCTTGACCGCAAAACTCCTACAGAGACCGGTGTTTTGACGCGATCGAGTTGTTTACTAACATAGAAATACTAAAACACATTTGATGATTCGTATCAAGAAATTGATGCTATGGCCCCAGGTGTTTTTAAATGTTATTTTCAATCACTGTTTGTTGATTGTGCTGCTGCAGTACATGATGTACATTTAAATGCTATTTATGAATATTATTTCAAGCAGAGACGCAGTTCCATTTATTGATTTATCACGTAACGCCGGGCCATGGAACATTCTAGAATCTCTGTGAAGCTCAAAAACTGCGCAGCTGTTTTTTTCCAGTTAATCTCCTTGTGGAAAGAAATTATTTGAAGCACATTTTACGATTATTTAACATGACATTTCTAAACATGTCGTAAACAACGAATAGCAGTATTAATAAATGGGCACAAATAGAGATGAATGATCATAAACATGAATCACTTTAATATCCTATTATAATTAGACAAATTTCTACTCTGTTAATCCATTTGGATAATTATCTATTCTGTTACATCAGATATCATGAAAGAACGATAAATCATGTTACATCACATATGATAAAATTGAATTGAGAATGCTGGAAAATCTGCTCAAACAAATGGAGAAAATATGCAGACTTTTCATTGATATCTTATAATTATGAAATGCTCTTTTAACAAATATGAATATTATGAATATTCGTTCTCTGCTTCATTCTAATATTTCTCACATATCTCTACATAGAACTAATCATTCACCAACTAACATTGGCATATAGAATAGCAATGAAAATAGAAATGAAATAGGACAACCGCCATATGATATAATCAAGTCTCTGTACGCATATGAATGAGCAAATGATAAAGTTGAAAAATGACTTGATAAGCGGTGTGTTTCCAAAAATGTGTGTCACAGTTACGAGTAAAACGTAACTGCGCACATACACGAAATTGTTGTGTCATGTTGCACAATATTTTGAACGTTATAATATAGACCGCATCCTGAGGGGAAGAAAAGAATGGAATTCTATATGTGAATACGTATAATAAAGGTGTGATGCACAGTTGCACACAATAAAAAACTGCTGAGTAGCGTACGTGCCAACATGGAGCAGTTGCCAGGGCTGCTTTCGAGCATGGTGGGGTCCAGGCACGCTAGAACCTTCTAGAATCCGCCGGTTGCGATCAATACTATCTATTGCGTTTCAAAAATATATTCCAAATAAATGTTAATAAGGCAAAATTAATGAAAAATTTCATATATATAGATCTCGAATATTAATGGTAAATTAATTGTCGTATTATTTTGATAAAATATTACGTATTTTTCATGTTTTGAAGCATATGCGACTTATTGTTCGAGAACATTCGCAGCGCCGAGACGCTAAAGCGGATTCTACGCCGTAGCGGGTCTATATAAACCGGCCGGCTCGCCGGTAGAAGCGCATTCGTAAACAAACCATCGCTGGATCTGGGTCTGCGGAACACCCAAAGTCTATCATCTTAATTTTTTACACTCACAGTGTATCACCCTGTGCATTCACCAACAACAATAACACGGACGGAAAATGTAGAGCTGAAGAACGCGCGGTGCGCGACAGTAAACCGTGAGTTTTTCATCTTTTTTATATAATTTATTTCAGTACAAATAAGATTTTTATTTAATTCGATTTTATTTGGAAAGTAGAGTTTCATTTCAGTTGAATAAGATAAATATATACATGAAAACAAGTCCAAAATTGACTTGGCCTGATGAATATTATATTAAATTTGGAAGATATAAGCATGAATGAATTGATACAATAAACTCATACAAGATACTGCTAATCGCATTCATTTTATCGTTCAAGTATAGAAAAGCTGATAATTATGAGCATTATGCAGTTTCTATTGATAAATCTTAATTGAAAATATTATTCGGATTCTTCAGTTGTAATAATGTGAGTCGCTTCATCAGGCTTCGATGCTGGCTCTCCAGTTCTTACGATATTCACAATTCTTTCTTTTCCAGCTGGGATAATAGTCTGAAACATCAAAGAGAAATTGATGAAAAATAAAGAATTAGAATCGAATAACCAGAATCAAACTGGCTCCGATTTTTGAGTATAAATTTTAATATTTCTTTTTATTGTGTGTTTCTAGAGCTCCATAAGGGCTTGGTGCTTGACCAATCCGTACACTATTACTGCTTCTCCAGCGCTTTAGAGCCGGGTTAGATTTCCACATATCATCATAACAGCTTTTTAATTCAATAGAACACAGGTAAGCAAAGAATTGATTAGCATGAGAATTATACTTTCTACTTCATTCTAAAATGTTACACAAGTTTCTTATATGAATGATTTTGGTGCGTTTTTTTGGTTTGGTTTCATCAAAACACAGTAGTATGTGGTAAAAATTGGTGAATTAAATAATAATCGCGATGGATTTTTGATAAATCAATCTTATCGGTGTAACATTCGAGGATTGGAAAGTATAAACAAAAAAAACCTACCGATTTTCCCATCTACAATCTGGTTTTTTTTCTTTCTGTTCTGTTGCTCGTCTCTAGAAATCGTGTTGTACGCAATTGTGAGATGTAGTGTCAACGCGGTTCAAAAAAACAGTTATGTCGGAACATTGAACATGAAGAGAGTTGGGTCAGATAATTACAATTGAAATAACTGAAAAAAAAGCCGCAAAAAACAACTAAAAGCAACAACTACAAGGAACATTTTGGGACGGTGCTGGGGGCGCCGGTTAGGGGTCGCCAAAGGGGGATTTGAAAGCGATAAAAAAACGGTGTGAACAACAGAAATAATAATAGAAAGTGAGAACGTAGAGAGATCATCAGGTGTTATTCGGCTCGTTACCTTCTTTGGAGCATTGATAGTGAGGACACCATCAGACGAGAGGCTCGAGGTGACTTCCAGCGGATCGTGCGACACCGGTAGGACATATCTTCTCACAAATTGTCTACTGATAAAGCCGTGCTCATCTTTCCTCTCTTCGTGTCTTGCTTCGACAACAATATTATTGTCAATCGTTTTTACCGTAATTTCATCAGGTGAAAATTGCTGAACGTCCAATATCACCTGAAAAAAAAACATCATTCATTTAAGAGAAAGATTATCAAACGCAAACAATAATCTTAGTGAAGCGAAAAACGAAGAAAAACAATCACCAAACAAATAGAATAGTCTATCAGTATTGCGGAACATATTCAGGGTTACCAATCATTGAGCTACGTTGAAGTGAATAGAAAAGTCTATTTGCTTTCTCAATATCGAGTCATTTGATTTTATATGTAAGAGATAAAAATTAACTTCATCATTTTTTTGTCTTTGAATATTTTTTAACGGAAATGAAATTTAGTGACTGATACGATGTAGTGATTAGGCGTGCCTACTTGTGTGAAAATACTCTTTCCTAAAAGATGTGCGAGCATACAAGTAGGTAAACTGTATGCAAACACACATAAGATGGTTGCATATGGGAAAGTATATGCGGAGTTGAACGAGGGGCGATTGTGCACGACCCCCAGTAATTATTATCAGTTAAAGTGTGAGAAATATCGAGAATTAATTTTTATGTAAATACAAGAAAGTGCAGGAAGACAAAGAAAGCATAAGAATTAAATTAGTTCAGATAGACTGGTTTGTTGGCTGTCGAAAATTTGAGAATATTTATTTTTCTATTCACATTTAACAAAGCCGAAAAGTAAAAAAAAGAAAGAGCAGAGGCAGAAAAGGTTATTGAGTACTCGACACCCCATCAGGGGCGGGGGTGGGGTCAAGAGGTGAGCGACTGTGTGGCTTGACAATTCATCCAAACACACATGCACATACATCCGATACTCTAACCGACATATACGAATTTTTTAATTGATTTAGAAGAAGACTGATATATCTGAGCGTTCGAGTTGATCGCGATTTTTACATAACAGAAAAATAAAACAAAAAAAAGAAAGATAAGGAAGAAGATAAAAAAATGAAGTAGAAGAACAAGAAAAGTGAGAATACTTCAACAAAATAATTGGTTTTTCATACTGTGATCCATAGAGATCGAAATTTTTACATTTTTCATTAAAATTGTATTTGCTTGCATAACATCGTGAAAGTATATATAGAAAGCGCAAACAGATATCAGCCACTCCCCCCTCCAGTGAGGGGAGAAGTTTGGCGTTAACTCGTCAGAAAAAACAGAGAAAAAAAATCATCAATTTAATACACACACTAAAGTATGATCTTTAGAAAAAGAATTTCATAATCATTGTTATGTCATCAGATGCATTATCTCATGGACTTTTTGGTGTTTCACATCGAGTTTACTATTCAGTTAGTTTAGTGTCACGTTGTGACATTTTATGTCATTCGCCTGATTTTCCGGTATCGTTCGACAAAAAAATCAGTAAACAATAAGTTCAAGTGTTTAATGATATTTATTTGAAGAGGTTTCAATTATATCTTAACTCTTTCATTTCCCTTTTTTTTTATTTTTTTTATTTATGAATTATCATACGATGCGAATGCCCTTATGATTTTCATCTTGTCCATTATCAAGTAATTACCAACGTGAAAGGAATACGAAGAATCTCTGAATGAAGAGGTGAGAGGGAGGGACGGAAAAAAGAACAATCATAAGAACGATTATACGTGCAACAAACCGTATAACATATACTAAAGATCGGTAGTTGTAGATACATAAAACAATCAAGAGTTACTAAGTTACATCAGACATAAAATTATCATACATTTGCTGAATAAGAACAAGCAAATAACACATTGCATACAATACAAGACGTTTTATCCAGTCACAGTCCATCTGTGAGAGACGTAGATTATTAAAAACTTTTTTTCTTCATACTTGCAGTTGCGAAAATAGAACAGAAGAAAATATAGGAATAAAGAAAAGGGAAGGGAGAATATCGAATTTCTGTGCACACCCAACAGGTTTTTAGTGCCACTTTAATACTAGTATATCTAAAAATCGTAATAATTAGTTTACGAAACAGCGTTATTAATTAATCTCAACACTTCGTGTCGTGGAAGTACTATTCGGATACGCTTGTCGTATCTTGTACTTCCACGACACGATTTTCATTCGCTATACAACGCTAGTCAGGTTTTGATGCCTTATCACTTTGTGGAAGATTAGTAAGAGAAAAGAGTCAATGCACGAATGAGAAATATTCAGTGATTTCTATACGAAAGTTTTGTTAGATGTGATCTCAGGAACATCTTGTCTAATCTGTCATTCTTTGCTAACTTCCAATTTTGATTTTCAAATGCAGAATGGTTGATTGAATCTTTTCGTTTCATTCGTTTAGTGACATAAAAATTATTTGAAAGAAACAGTAATTCATATACTTAATATTAATAATACTTGGTGCCTTATTACAATTTATTGCGTCTTTCCTTTAGTTTTTATTTTCTGATTTTTAGTTTTTTGTTTTTGAGTCAACGGACAGCCATCAGCTTTTCTATCATCTCGTTATGATAACGAGCTGATAGAGAAGTCATTGGCTGTCCTGTGAACATTTTTTCACGGGTTTTTACTATTCATTTTATTATCATGTCGATTTGAATTCTTTTAAATTCTTACTTGTGACAGACACATATTCTCAAATGTGTGACGCATCACAAATGATTAAGACCAGTCAATGTATTCAATATCACTCGCAGAAATTCAAAACTGATAACGAATTAATTTGGAAGATTCGAACGGGAACAAGAGTTCATAGCATTGAAAATATTGTACGAAAAATTGATTAAAAAGATAAACGATATCATCGCCATTTCTAACTTCATCGCAGTAACATCTTGAAATTCGTAATCAAGAAAAGTTGAACAACTGATCACACTTCTATAATAATCTGTGGCATCGTGGACGACTCTCACTTCTTCCATCGATACTGTCATATATAACAGTATCGAAATAATGAGGAGTCGTCCACGATGTCTTTGAAGAACACGATAAAAAAAAACAGTGGAAAAAAGCAAAAAAAAAATCGTTGATGGATGATTAATCTTAGATTAATGATAAAGAGTGTGAAAATTGTCTAAGAGCATGCGAGTCCTTCCAGCAAGTCAGTTATAGAATAAGTTGTTTCATTGGAGTCAAAAATGTTGATAGATAAAAAATAATCTCCAAAGAAAATGTGACAGTGAAGTATGCACATTTTTGCACTCCAACGTAGGTATAAGAAAAAAAAAAAGAATCACGTGAAGTAAGACGAAAGATGCCGCGATCTCACCTCAAATTTGTCCTTGTCATATTGAATAGTGCTTGCACCACCCGAGTCTGAACGTGCCAATGTTCTCCATGGGCGATAATATGTTGGTGCACCAAATAATGAACGCGGTCTTGTAAGACCTATTGAAGATAGGCCAGTAAGTAAATCATCGCGATTGATACCACTACCAAAATGTTGATCCATTAATCGAGACATTGGTCGATCTATATCATCCCACCAATCGCGAAACATGAGCGGTACCACCGACATATTCTGTCAATAATTGCAAAAGCTTAAATCATTTAACATTCAAATATTAAACGACGAGTTTCAATTCAATATTAAATTATAAGTTGATAATAATAAGGAATGGAAATTCAATTCGAATGGAGAAGGATAATAATATAATTTTAAGAGTCCAGGATTAATGATAAAGAGTAAAGATTTGAAGATCTATCCAATTGCTACTTAATGACTATTGTTTAAGAAATGGTGTATTGTTAGATCAGATCATCAGAACAATAGAATTAAGTAATTGCATTGGATAAAAATTAAATCGATTATTGGATTCACTACACTACACAATCATAGGGTAAACAAGAAATAGGATAATAAACAAAAGATAATATGTAGGGTAAGTTACATTTACAATCAATGCGTTTTCAATTCTTTTCTTTTTTTTAATTTCTTACTTTTTATTTCATTTTTTCAATAAAAATAGAAGAGAAAGAGGTATCAAACGATGATTAATAGAGTATGGTAGAACAGGGGGCATTATGTAAGATCTATGAACATAATAGAATCTAAAGAATGAACTCGAATGGATATTAAGAAGCAGTTTGAATAAATGGTCGATAAAACCACCGGCGATCGCACAATTAATTAAATAATTAGATTAAGTGGTCAAGTATGTTTGGATGAAATTTTTAGATGAGGTGAAATTCTATTGATACGTATGCATACAAGAAACCATCGCAAATAAATGTTCATATTTTTCTATATTTTCAATTTTCATATGCTGCAAATCCTAATTTCACATTAAACTGCTTTCTTTTGTTGTTTTTTTTCTCTTGAGTTATTATGTGTCACGATAAAATCCAATTCTTGCACTCAATATCGTTAAGATCCTGGATTTTGAGCATTCCGTTGTGCAGATGAGAAAAAAAACATGTTTGTAAAAAGTAGCTTGCTACAATAAGCTTCTTTGAGGTAGAAGGGAACAATTTAAAAATCTAGCGACAATGATATTTGATTCATTCACTTATTAAATTCAGTTTTTCTTTATTAATTTCTTATCGCATTTTATCTTCCACACTAAAAATATCTTGAAAGCTGTGACGATTAAATATGATACAAATAAATTCCTTAGATGTATGTTAATGTCTATGATAATACTGATATATAATTGTTATAATGACAAACTGAGGAGCTGTGACTGAATAACATTCGAAGAAAAATAAATAAGATCAAGCGAGGCAATGGAAAAAAAAATTGACCGCAATAAAATTAATCTCAGGTTACATCGAATAATGAGATCACAGTAATACAAATTGAAACGACAACTCAACACACAATTTAATCTATAAAATAGTCCAATAATCGATAATAACTTGCGCTTTATCTTAAAATAATATCTCAAATTATGAAACATTTATTTGATTTTTCTTTTTATAATTGATTTTAGTACAACCGAATTTAGAAATTGTAAATTTTATGATAGGAAAGAATTTTAAACATCTTTGAAGTAATTAAGAATGCTTGGAATAACTGCGTTAAGCAATTTTCGATGAATTCAACGTGGTAGTAGCAGGCAATGATTACTATAATAGGTAGTGACGAGTACTATAATCAATCGATTGAAAAGTGATTGACAAATAATGATGAAAACTAATAAACCAGAACAAAATCAAGATTAATGTTAAAGAACATGAAAACAAGAAACTGAGATTGTTCTAAATTGAACAGAAGAGTTCCACCTATCTTTGTATAAAAAAAATTGAATTCCTATTAATTTAAGATTGGCCTATGAGTATTTTAGAAAATTCAGCAACTCACTAACAGACAAGAGTTAGTAGTTTTTTTTTCGGCTAATGCTATCAAGTTTTTCACATAAATATTGACGCTGAATTTGTAATGGAAAATGCGCAGATACAGTTAACATCAAACCTGTAGCATTTAAGATAATAAATCATGACTGACATTGTGTTAACAAATTAGGCTTAGGTATATCGCGATGGAAATCAAACTTCAATTAGGATTGAATTGAACTCATCGTTTCTCTTTTTAAAAGCTCACATTTATAATCCAAATAGAAATCGTAGGAGATATTCACTTTTACTAGATCAGCAACTGTTAGAGTTTGCGCGTCGCCGATTAACTGCACGTCCAGAATACGAGTGAACGTGCTTTAAATAGTGTGTTATAGGCGCCCAGAAACGCCCACCACTCAAAACAAAAATATTCATATAAAATACTTATATGAATAGCGTCATATCATCCCACTCATGAGCGATATAGTAACATTCGTGAGACCACTCGACTAATAATAAATCAGTGATTTTTCGGGATAACAATGACTCATTCAAAACTCAAATTGTTCATAATGACGCGCGGATTCACTTCTGCATTCCACGCGATGCTCGAAGTATGCACGAAGAAGGATATGTGAATGTCTTGCTGGAAGGAAGAAGAAAAAAGGTAATGAAGGAAAATGAAAAAAAAAAAATATATACAAAAACGAAAAAGTTGAAAAAAAAAAATGATTAAAAAACTAAAAATTGAGTTTCGCGACTCAGGACAAAAAAATTTAATTTATATTATACTGAGTGTGTTAAAAATTGTGATTAATCTTAATATTTCAACAGTTTTCTCAGAATTTTTAGGCGATTAAGCATGAGGTGAATATAAATAGTCTGATAGGTATGTCAGTCCACAATGCATGTGATTTTGCCCGATATTCTTATTGAGCTGAAAGCCAAATTGATTTTTAAAACTGTACGAATGTTAGATAAGCAAACATTCGTATGAGCTTTTCCAACTTCAGTAAATTGAACACTCAGAAAATCTTCCATCATCAATTAATAACTTATCTACGAGCAAATCGGAACAAAATCATGGCAAAAAACAATTTAATCAGGAATCAATCTCAGAGTTCAGAGAATTCTCCAATTTTGTATATCCTTCGAAAGAAGGAGATACAAAGAGTTCACCTTGACTCTACGAGATTTTCATGTGATTATTTGTGAATAATATCAACAAACAATCCAATTTACTCCATTCGTCATATTAAACATTTGTCCATATCTTTTTGGACATGATAGTTGTAATACTCGATCAATTCCCTTATGATATGAAGATCTTAACTATTATTTGGAACATTAATATAGGATAACTAAAGATTGTACTTTCAAGTCAATCATTTGAGGGATTCAGAATTATTAAGGTGTTAAGCAACTATCCAACCTCATTGCTGATGAATAACAGGGCAAACAATTTTAACAAATTTTTCCAGTCATTTATGGGTGTGCAAAAATTTTGCAAATCAATTCTTCGAAGAGGTTGATGAAAATACTTCCGTGTTGCACAGTGGTAATCCCCAGATTTTAAGCATGAAGGAGTAGAGTAATCTATTTGATGAGAGATTTCATAATGAAACTAATGAAGATAAAATATATTTGTATGCACGTCTGCTATTTACTGGATAAAGCGTCTCATGTCTGTAATTCGTTCGAGAAACCCATGCTGTATTGTCAAAGTCTACGATTATATTCAATATTAATTAACTATATTAATTCAATATCTCATATAATCGATTATATCAATTGCAAAATAATGCTGGTAACTTAGTAACGTCATTGCACGTTTTTGAGCTCTACAGAATGTGTTTAGAATAGCAATGACATCCAATAAATATCCACACAATCTATCCATAATTATGGAATGTTGACATATATTATTGAATGATGAATCTACTTGACTCGATCGTTGTGAATACAATGATGATATGAAAGTGTGTAATTTGAAATTAAAAAGATTTGTAAAATGTATAAGCATTTATATATGTTTACTGGTACTTTGCCTCTATACTTATACAATATCGGTGAAATTTTTGTCAACACAAGATCTGCGCAAAAAAAAACTTATGTATCAATAAATAAACAGTGAATACAATAAATGAACATCCAACCATAATATTTGTTTTTCTTCTTCTTTATATATCAAGTTTGTTCGTTGTATTTATACATCATAGAAAAATTACAATATATATTCCATATTATTTCATTGATAAAGATTACAACAGTGAATCATCGTGGATCTGTTATCGATGGGATTTTCAATTCTGGTGACATCTGTAATCTCTCAATGTCACTTAACGTCGATATTCCTTTTTCCTACAATCAAATAGAACAAATATAAGTTCCCTCAAAATTTATCCTGCTTCGCTTTGAGATTCATCTACATAAATACAGTAGAAAAAATATGACTCACATGATATTCTTTCCACTTGTCATAATTCTGCTTCATATGAGTAACTAATTCCGGCATATCGATAAACGCTGAAAATATTCATTTTCATTATCTGTTTATTCTATGAATAAAATTACAAAAACATAAATAATATGAAAATTATAATACACACCATCCCATGCCTCGATCATGTCATTGATAATGTAGTCAACAAATCCAATTTGCGATTTAGGAATTGAACAGCTGTTGCGATCGAACATTGGCATCACTACTGGCATCCGTCTCTTCTTTTCTTCATCAGTCTGAAAGTGAATCAAATAGAATATCCTCATTCCTTGGAATGTAAAATGCATCATATCAATCTGATATAATTTCTTTTTTTTAAATAACATTTTGCTTCCTTCATACCTGATTAAAATACTCTTCGGCTATTCTTTTTGCCCATTCAACGCAACATCGTAATGGTCGAGTTGGATTGGAGACATCAGCGCATTTGATCATCATAATTTTAATCAAGGTAACATTGTCCGGTTGTAACAACGTAGCCATATCAGGCCCTTCGGGGTAATACTGAATAGAATAATGACGAATGAAATGAATCATTTGTTCTTAATCAAGAGTTAACGTAACATTTTCATCTGTAAGTTTAAATTATTTTATACCTCATTGTCACTGCGATCACTACAGGCATTCACAAATTTAGCCAAATGTTCAAAGTGTTTTGTCATCTCAGTAGCCAATATCATATCGATAACGTTCTGTCTGATCGATTTGTATGTTTCCCTCTCTAAATTCTGACAAACAAAAAATTAATATATGACTGAATAATGGCAATTTAGATTATTATCAAAATGTAATTATACGAAGTTTTATACAAACCTTAAAAATATTTACGCTATCATCTGCTAATGTTAATTTGAATGTTAATGCAGCATGATGAGACTCGAGCACCGATAGATCATTATAAAGAATTGCCAATTTATTATCAGCATTGCATAAAAACTGACTACGAAAACAGAACGACAATTCTCTAATTAGATTTCCTCCACTGATTTAATGATTATGAAAATTGAATGAATACAATTATTTCATGAATTACCTCGACTTCCCTGGATGATCTATATCGTGCGCTGCAGCAGCGATTAAGGCAGCAACTTCATCCAAGGGCTCTAAAACCATTTTCAAACGCTCAGACTGCATGAATCTTGCAGTCGCTTGAAGAACATCCGCCGCATGCGTTGAATTGTGGTAACTATTTATTAAATGATATTTGTGTTCTATAACAGTCAACCAATTTTGCAATGTTTGCTCATCGCAATTAAGCCTCGCTGGAACGTGATAGCGGCACATCAAATTGAGTCCCAGATTTACTAATGGCCTGAAAAGTTATAAGCAAAATAAAAATCAGTCACTTATAATTTTTAATTCCTTTATTTGTTAATTAGTTACCTCCTATCAGTTAATACTTCAAGTGTAAAGATATCAAAATCCCAATCGAGACTGCGATCGAGCAATTCTTCAACTTCTGTTGGACTTGGTGAATTCTTCAATTGCATTCGTGTATTAGCGGCAAGACCGATCCTCACAGCAGTACTGCGTATGGAATCATTTGACGATCGCCTTGAATCACGAATGTAGTGTGAGCTTTTCTGTAAATTTTATTTATGAAGGAGGAATATGGAAAAAGAATTATAATAAAAGACATATATAAGACATATATAAAATTCAAGGATAATTTTACCGATAACAAAGCCTCAATCAAATCTGAAGCCACAGGATCATTATAAATCTTCGTGTCCTCTTTAAGATATGGCCTGTATAGTTCAGTTGTCTTGAGCGTTTCTATAGCCTGAAAAATCCAAGGGAATAGGATATTAAACTGAACGAATTAATGAATATGTTCATTGAATAAATCCAAATGTCAGTACTGATAATAATCACTAATGTAATACTTTATCTATCTGCATCGCTGTCTCGGGATTCATTCCAGCGATTTCAGTCATCGCATTTGTCAAAAGGATCAACACTTTTGTAATTGGTGCCTCGAGTGGTAAGTTGTTCAATTTCTGCAGACTAGATCGCCTTTGTGCTGTCGACAAATTAAATTGTCAATGAAAACATAAAATTGCATAGGAAAATTAATGAATGATCATTTTGTGTAACGCTCACTTCCTACATCGCTGTTTATTGATTTAATATCAAACGATCCACGCCTCAATGAATGTAAACTACCTCTTGGATGTTGTCCACCAAGTGTTACACCTGCAACTCCCATGTTTTCCAATAAATACATCGTATCATGAACGTATACATAATGTGACGGTTTCCTAATAGGAAAAAAATGAAAATGACATGTCATTAATAGATGATAAGTACTGTGTTATAAATAAATCAGAGATATTATCTACACACTCACTTTCCTGTTGCGCAGAATGGAATAATTCGACAGTTGATTGTAATTGTCTCATTATATTTTCTTCGACAATTCATATTCCCTTCGAATTCTCGTCCACGTTGCAGTTGTTGATCCATTAGAGCAAAGTTTTCATATGTTATTATTTCCGAGAGATTTCTTCCCAACATCTCTTCATACTTGAAGCCTAACAATCTTTCGCTTGCCTTATTGACAAACTGTAATAATTACATGATCAGTAAATATTCTCAAGTATTAGTTATTGTTATTTTTCCTATGTTCATAATAATGAAAAAGTCCTTTATCATTGATAAAACGTACACGAACAATATACTGATCATCTGTCACGTGCACCATGTCTCTACATCGATCAACAGCAACGTAAAGCGCGTGCGCTGCTGCTAGTTGTATCCTCGGTTGAATCTCACTAGCATAAATCCCAATCAATTGATTGCTCAATATTGCTTCGTGTGAACACTCCATCATTGTCTAGATATTTTTTTTGAGAGAATAGGATTTTTCCATGTAATTTACATGTTGTGATAAAGAGATTCACTATTAGTCCATTTGATCACTTACTCGACTGTAACCGGTATTAAGTAATTCTCGCGTCACTATCTCATCATTATCAGCGACTGTTAATAATCTACATTGTGAAGTAGTCAAAAAAAATTGTGTAAATAAATATCGGACAATTGTAGGTAAGTATTCCTTCTTTCTTCATCAAAACAGCATTGAACTTACGATTTTTTTACTAAAGCTAAAATTACACTGCTATGATGGCAATTGGTGGATTTCATCGCGCTGTAATTGGAGAAAACATAGATATAAACTATTATGTATTAAATCCAATCACTGATTATTGATATTGTTGTACATTACCGGCAAATATTGTCAGCATCACTAGCACGATGACCACGACGATCTATTATAATTAAATCGTGACAACGATTTTGGAATATCTCCGTTGCCATTTCTGAATTCTTTGCTATCGATACACTCCATCCTAATTTACTAGCGACATTATTTAGAACGTCCAACTGCTGATCATCTCGTGGGAATACCAATAGAACCTGAACAAATGAACCATGAAAATATTTTCATGTTTGAATTAAAAAAAAATTGTTGAATAACCATTCTCTTCTTCCTTCTTACCTTAATTGATTCTGATGAGGTAGATATCGATAAAGTGGAATTGTAGTCTTGTGGGCCTTTCTGCAATAGAATAAAAGAAAATATCAATCAACATAGAGTATTAAATTTGGGTACTGCCTGATTGAAAACATTTATGAATATAAACAATGGAAAAATGATTAATGATCGATCTGTGTATGACTCAATAGATATTACTGCATAAGATAATGTAGAATCATCGACATCTTCAACGTCATAATCTTCTGATCGAAGTTGTTTGCGTCGACGTGCACGAGGATCATCTAAGGATTTTATATCTGAAGTTGTGGCTTTTTCCATCAAATAATTCAGGGGTTTTATTTTCTATCATAAATGACAATAAACAAACTACGATCGAATATTAAAATTAACTAGAATTTAGAATTCAAGAACAAAATATGAACGAATAGCAAAATGATAAATACAAAAATATAATAAATATTTTTGATATTAACGTCATACATCAGTTGACAAAGAGTCCGGCGACGCAACCAACACTTGCATCTTATCTCTTTTAGTAAACAATTTCCGAGTGGTAACTCTTCCGCAGAACATTGAGAATAGTCTCGATGACCAAGATCCCTGATTATCATTCTTAATCGCATCATCACCGCCAATTGATCCAGAAATATATAAAGTCCGATGTGTTAATCGTCGTGTATCACACATTTTCTTTTCTTTTCCTATCTCAATTCAGAACAAACTCTCAAAATAATAATTTATTATCATCGTCTCGTTAATTATGATCCTTCGTAAGATGAAGTCCCACAAGGAAAATAAAATAGTGATAAAATCGAAACGAAATATTCTACGAATTTTCCCAGAACAACGTCAAATCATTTACTACAACAGTATCGTTCCCCTTTCTTTTACAAGCCCATTACAATTCTGATACAGAAATAATTCACTCAATAAATGACGAATTGTCGTCCGGAAAAGGGCTTGAATACAATCCTGCATAAGCTCACGATAGTACTGACAAAGATTATTGACGAGCGATATAACGAAGTCACTGTTACCATATATCTAAGATAAGAAAATTTTTCATTGCTTCCAAGTGTACCTGACAAATGTAAAAATGAAAAAAAAAAGAATTATTAACAATAATGATAATAAAATACATACTAAAGGTGATAATGCCAAGAAACATCACGAGGATTCTTTCAAGAGCAAATATCGCATATTGCGAGTGAATGACCTACTCTATCTCATTTCATTGTGTGTCGAGTCAATCGATGACCTAGAGCTAACATGAGTCCAACAGCCAAGGCAAATCACGAGAGCAATTGTCTTGAAGAGAAGCGAAGTGAACTCGACAGAAGCGCATTCATCACTGACCATGGTCAATACCCAATGCGCATGTCAAAAAATAAATATAACTTGTATTCAAACCTACAATTATACCTCTCATCAACCCCTGTCGCATCAAAACTTTTCTCTTGATACCTCATGAGAAAGTCCATATGTCATTGATATATAAAAAAATATATATACGTTTACTTGAAACAATGGAAGAAAAAAAGTAGAGTATTTATTGCACGAACCCTTTGTTGTGCTAAAAATTGCTGATAATTCTGCATTAAATCCATCTGTCAATTTCTCATGCTAAGCGCAATACCTCATGGGTTGTTATCCTATAATTTATATTACTATATAAAATCTGTATCTATATCATGATAATCAAGAGAGAGGTCAATAGTCTTGCACTTGAGGGGGTGAAAAAGAAGGGTTTGTTGTAGGCAGTTATAAATATATAATTGCTGCAGTCTACCACCACACTTTCCCTCCTACTCATGTCAACCCTGTTATTAGTTTAATTGACAGCAATTACACCAACAAACTTTTATCCAGGCTTATATATTATTCAAATTTAATGGAACAAGTTTGCGATGAGCTGTGGGTGGGAGATATTATGCGCGAACAGTTGCGCACTACATTTGACCGCGAGTTTTCGTCACGGCCACTTCGACCGTCATTCTGGGCTTGAAGGTGTGTTGTCTATCACGTCTTTCCGCTCTCCGTTATATACAATTGTAGATTGTGGAAACTATCTCCCTGTATTTGTGTATCATGAGAGAGTTGGACACTTGATAGATGCATTTCCTTGTGTACACTGATATTGAAAATAATTTTTGATTTATTTCAATTATTTCCAATGCATTGTTCACATTTCGACAAGTTCTTTAGTTTGTAATTATTTTCATTTTGTTGCGAATTTTCTTGATTTTCCATTACGATTAAATGTGAATCCGCTGCTCAATTCGATATTTCAATTCACAAAAAAGGATGAAAGAGAAATATCATAGTGAACACTAAAGACAAGTGACATTCTTTACCCAATTGATCAGACAAAAATTGGAAACTTCTCCAATTCTTTGCCTCCATCTGTTCATTCTGAGTTATCAAGTTTCAATTTTTCAATGGGTTATGTTTACCCAGTCTCGATATTTTACTTGACATCATCAACTTTCCACACAGTGATTCGAAATGGGGAAGATTCGTGAATGGTATAAGTGTAGTTATCTCTGAGTAATTTCTTCGACTTGGTTTTTCCATCAAATCAACGGCCTATCAAAAAGAATAAGTGTGATTCTTGCTTTGATGCATTGTTCATTTGAGTGGCCACGATTTTACGAGAAATTCAAATCCAAGAAATTGATATGCTCCGAGATAGCTTTATCTATGCCATGTTGAAGTATTTTTTCTTCTTTTTCGATTTGGAATTCCCGTGCAGAGAGTTATTGATGGTGCCAACAAACGAGTCGAAGTCTGACAGAGTAAACAACCCACGAAATTTATCTGGCTTCTGGAGCCAAGAATTGAAACATGTGATATTATGAAGAAAAGGAGATAAAGATCGAATCAGTTTTCTTATCAATTGGGGAAGAACAATTTTGTCAATCGTGTGCTCACCATACTCATCTCTTTCAATTATGGGTGAATAATTTCTTTTTGAGCAGCGTTGAACAGTCTTTATTCTTTTCACATTCAAATCATTTCCTCAATCATAAGCCAAACCTTACATATAATGAATTATAAAAAAAAGCTTTCTCTATTAACTCTTCTTGATATAGAAGATGGCGAAAATTATCTATACGATCCTAATCAGCTATATTTCTGTTTTCTTTATCATTAAAAGAATGATAAATCAATGACACATGAAATCGAGGCTTGATTAAGACGTCATTGCAACGTCATACTGTATGTATCAATTTTCGGAGAATATACTTGTGGGTTATTAAATGTAAATTTCAATTGTAATATCGACATGAACAAAAAAACTTCACGATTTGTAATCTACATCGTATTATTCAAATTTCTTTTCTTTACCTATGGATATATCGTATGATAATACAATTATTATATACACAGTAGTGTTCCTTCAAATTTTATTGTGCGTATTTCGATAAATTTTCGACAGATTTCATTTGAAAATTTCAAGTGAAATCGTTTCATCGATCACTTTATCAACAAAGCACGTTGAATTTTGCTGAGAACACTACGCGTTATCCATTCGTTATCATGAAATGTATTTCTGTAACACGACAGATTTATGAATCAGGAAGTAACAAAAAGATCAAATACTAGAACAATAAGGAAACCAAGTGGATGTATAACTACGAAAATGCATCAATTAATGAAAACTTATTTATATTATCCAATATTCTTTTGTATTGATACTCACAGCCATAGTACAATCCATCTCATCATCCCCTGCAAACATGGGCGATCCAATCTGTGATTTTTCCTTCCAAAATTCCAATTCTTGCATCCGTGCAAGATCGTCATTTTCACCTGAAAGAAATAAAGACTTTCAGTAGGTATTCAAGATGATAATTTAACTCATGAATGAATTTTTCTGTTTGTAAACATATTTTTATATAGAATAAACATGATGAGAAGAATATATTTTCTCTTCTGTTGGACCATGAAACTTAATGTCTACTGCTTGTACCACATAAGAAAAATGTGCTTGGAATTAATTGGGCTCATTTACCAATTAATGATACAATTTTTACATCAACTCGTAATTTGGTAATGACATTCCAAGATATTAAAGTCGACTTAATTATTATAACAATTAATTCAATTCAATGAATCCTCCAATACAAGGAGACATATTCCAACAATATTACACAATTGCCGAACATATATGGAATAACAAGAGTGAATGTGGAGCATATATGAATTACGTCAGTCTTTTCCTTGTTAAAAGCAAGTGAATGGGGATCTGGTGACCCGATCACATAATCGGGGGTTTACTGCCTTGGGCTTAACTTTCTTGTTCCCGTATAGCCCAAGGACAATATGAAAAAATAACAGAGTATAATGAAAAATATTATGCCCTTCAATCTATATTTCGTACACTTACTGAACGTTAAAGTTACGAAATTTTTCATAATTTTAGTTGGAGTGAATTCTCTACCAATGTTTACAAGATGTTTTTTTTTTATCTCTATTTTATTTTGTCGCTACCATACTATTCGCAATGATTTTTGAGAGAACAGTTATCGTTACATACCATTTGTGATGATTTGTTTCAATTCCGCTTCATTCTCATCAGGCATGATATGTACACGAATTGGATGTCATATGGATTCACACGATTTCGCAACCATTCAATTATATATCGATCTGCTTCGGCGATTCACAAAGCATTTAATTGATACTCTCACATTCTATTTTTCATTTATAAAAATATTGTTTTGATTTTGACGATGGTTGTACATATGAATTGATATTGATTGATACGGCCAATTATCATTATTAATTTTCGGTATGTGCATTCATACACGTGGAAATACAGAGGCTGATAGAATGCGGGAATTCTGCTAGTATAATCGAGCCTACAAGCTTATTTATCCATGTGTATGGAAGGCAACTGGAAACTAATTTTCTTGGAATAACGTAGTCAATTGATATTTTGACAATGTTAGATGATTGTGTTGCGAATCGAATTAGAAAGTGAAATAATTTCTTTCTACAACATATACATAATGGAACAATTATTTATAAAGTATAATAAAAAGTATTTTTTAAGATTGATGACGAAATTTTCTGAATGGATGGACAAATTTGAAATGAAAGATATTTACTATAATATGTTCCTGTGTTTGAGTGTTTACTCGAATTTTGTAGATATCTTCATTAATGCTCATAGAGATGGTGAAGAATTATGCGCATATTCAAAGACGCGATCAATTGTTCATCGAGTTCATTTTATAATCTTCTTCTATTCATTTCTACTTTCTTAATTATCAGTTTGTCGTGTGTATGAATATTGTCAAAAAAGAAACAGCACTATTGCTTCGTGCGTTTCGGTCTTGCGCAATATTCATGGGTTGATTTCTGACGACTATTTATCACACGCAAATAGACATTATGTGGAGCCATAAAATTCAATGCATGAAGGCAGGAAACATAACTAACGTCAAGCGATGAAAGTCACGTCGAAATACAAACCAGGTCTCTTATTTTTTTAGGACTCGAAACAAAAATATCCGTTCAGCATTCGAAAATGCATCAATTATAATGAAAAAAACTTCTGATTCATATTGAAGTTTCTTCACCATAGTACTTGGTTTAGTTATGCATCAATCATTCTTTTTCAGATGGTTCTGTTTTTCCCGCATTTATTGGTCACTGTCACATTCGAATCTGATTTGGATTCGAGGAGTTACAGAACGAAAAATCAATTATTCACAATATTATATGATGAAAATATTCATCATTCCAAAAACTATTTGGACTTCATATCATATAACACTTTAAATAATTTTATCATACAGAATCTTTTATCACATCTGAATGTCAAGAATTATCGCTCTTCATTCTAAAGCTTATGGCATAAATCCCGCAATGATAAATAAATTATAACTTCCGTGTGCTGGCAACGCGCAGACGAGTCAGCAATGAATCTTTATAAGTGGATAACGAGACACGAACCATCGTCAGTGGTTTCACAGCGACTGAGCCGAAAGAGTGCTCTGATATAAATGTGTGCCGGAGTGAATGGTAACAAACTTGGTAGCCACAGGCGATGATGATCGCCACCGAGCGAAATGATTACGTTGGATATATATATCTATATATATATATCATACCTATATCGTTCTCAATTATATGTTGAATTAAAGAATGTACATTCCCATCTCTAAGTCATGGTGAACTCCATTGCATGAGTTGCAAGATCAATGATATATTGTAGAACTTCATTGAAGAAATGTCTTATATTAATTAAAACATAATTGAAACTAACAATAAGACTGATTCTATGTTCTCCAAGCTTTCCAATCTGGCTTTCACCTCTGCCAAATATTGTGCGCTCTAAAATAAATTGAATTAACATATGACTAGTCATACTAAACAAGTCGCCTTTGCCAATATTTTTGTATGGCGAATGGCTTCATTTTCTTTCACAATAATTCTCCAAAGAACTATATGGAGATTAAAACGAAAATGAAGTCGACTTTTCAACAACGAGTTTGACAAGCCATTGATATATATGTCTTGCTTTATGAAATGATGAAGTAATGTTTACATAATTACATTAGTCATTGTCACCAAGCGCTACAATAATTGAACCTTTCAAGGTCACCAAAATCATATTTCAGACTTGTGAAATTTTGATTTTTGCACCTTTATAATATGAACTAAATTCTTATCACTAAATTCATTATGAGAGAAATAAAATTGAACTTACTATCAAGGACAAGTGATTCTTGAGTTTTACAGCACTTTAACTTCTTTCTATTCCTCGAGCATTTGAGCATTTTACTGGGCGAACAGCCCATATTTCCAATCAGTCATTAGTCACTCATAATTTTTGCCGTTTTTATCTCTACTCCCTCAATCAACATCGTTTATTCATAATATATGGTCGCGATAATCGATTGACGATCCACCAACGATTTTGATGTTGATGAACTAAAAATTCAAACCCAATTGAATATGTCACTGGAAAAAAAAGAAATCGTCTGAAGAGTAACATTGAATTCCTATTAATCACATGAAATCAATTGAAGAAATGATACTCACGATAAATTGTTGATAATCGAACTTTATATCTATACTGTAGCGAATGTAATCACGAATTACGTCGAACAATGACGTAAAAATAGACGAGTATTCATGAGCGGTTATACGAAAATGATTATCCAATACAATTGCATTATTGATGTCCATAATTTTATTGCCCATTTAATAGATCATTTTTAAATAATATAAAAACATAATCTAGTTTACCTATGTTGTTAATTCTTCGTGTTTCCCTTCTCCGGATATCTATTATAAATAAATAAATATACATGGATAAAATTTGACGATGACATATGATTATTATGCTATAGAAGGAAAATTTATCTACTACTGCGACTTATGAAATTCCTCGGCAAATATTCTTATCAAAGAGAGTATTTAATCAGCATAATATTGCAAGCACCAAGTGTTTATTGCTCCGATCATTGTGATCAAAGAGCATACCGAGGACAAAACATATCGGAATATAAAGCGCAATAATATGAGAGATAAATTTATCGATGGAATATTGATTAAACCATAATTTTCCTCAAACTATCCCAAATACTCTGCGAATTTATTGTTATGTGAAAAGAAACAACGCAAATGACACTGAGGATATGTATACACAGTCAATACCACTAACATCACTTGCACCTAAAATTTATAAACAGACAAAAGCGCATTGACGATGCATAAAGAAAAAACAATCACTTTCACCTATATCTAAGTCTCATATAATTCCCGCACACTTATTCATTCCAACGCGAACAGTTTTGCTCATGTCACATTATGTGACAGCCAATGCAATGAGCATACTGATTGCGAGCGGTGAATAAGACAAAACTCAGACCGCGCCGCAGACTGTTTAGCGAATGTTCATTTGCACCTGAACGTAGTCTCCTTCACTCACCCATTACAATCCCCCAAAACGTTGGCAAACTCCGATATCGCTAACCAACAGTTCACACGGAAAATATATATACATACATTCCGAACGATTAAATGATTAAAAATAATGCGAATCATTCATCCACATTATGTAAAATATAACTCAAGTAACAGCTTTAAAATCGAATGTAATTACACGATGAAATGATTCCCAACTAAGTAGCAGTGTTTAGATAATTAATCGATTGATTGTTCACCATATTGAACAATCTACTGATTAATCAGTGATAAACTCCAGATACTTTACTGGTTAAATGACCATTATCATAAGATAATTATCTAAGTGAATTGTGAGCTTATTCAGGAAAGTGATGAATAGATTAATTGATACTAATTATTGTTTAATCATCGATTGCTTACTATGCATTAATGCATTTTGAAGCACTCATTATCCACATAATCCTTCTCCATGTCTAGAAAACTCCGATTGTATAATACAAATGTTTATAAACATGAAATTAAATTAGTAATTATTATAAAATTATTCAATAATTGATTCATCCTTATTCATATGATTAATTTGTTAATTAACAGTTCTCCTGATATTTTGACTCCTTACATTTTCATATGCAGATAATGAGCTAATGGACTGGTAACTATTGCCGAATGATTGGCTCATTAATTACTGTCTATGTTTAAATGTTCACGCATCAGCTCATAATATTTCGTTGACTGGCTAATTTATTAATCGAGTGGATGATGCACTTTTACATGAATGATTTCGATGATTGAAATATCAGAAACATAAGATAATGAAGATTAGATCTTTGACATCATTTGTCATTGGTTATTGGCACAGTCCCAGAATCTGATTCTCTACTAATGGATACAGAAACTGTTCCAAACTGTTTGCTTTGTACTCTGTTGTTTTAATTCTCTGCATAGAATACGAATATTTTTACATGGTGATGAAAGTTAATTGGTTATTCTTTCAAATGCTTGATGATGACATTTCACATATCCATTCGAAACCTATTTATTGGTTCCACTTGGATAGATACTACGTCATCAGACGAAGATGCACGTGAGGTCAGTTCATCTGCCTCGATCATAAAAATAAAGCAGCCCATGGTCAAAATTTCCATGCCAAATATATTGAAAGAAAGAGAATAAAAATCTGATTGCTCATTGTGCCTAACATTGAAGAGTTAACTTTTACTTCATATACACATAGAAATATTTATGTAAGTATGCAAATGTGATTTCCGTATTCTATTTTTATTTATTTACTGAATCATATCTTCTCATTCTTCAATCTATGATCTGATATCCTTGAAAAGTTTACATGACGTAAGTTATCTTTACCGGAACGCTTATCGAATGTTTGTTGTATGATTTTCGCAAGTACGATAAATGGCGCGAATACTTAAAGCAAATTTCTAGAGCAAGTGCGTAAATTGGCTTTTACACGCGTCTAACGGCAACATAACTGCTGTATACATTGTTATCTTTCGGTCATTTATGAACAAAAATTAATTAAATGGCATATCTGAAAAAAGAAAAACAAGATAATTCGGAAGAAAAACATTGATAAAGCGGCAGCTGAAAATATTCTTTATCTCGATATAATAAAAGTGTGTATTATTAGATACTATGATATCCTATACGTGAAGGTGATTGTTTATAAACAAGTGTATATGGTTTCTTAGATAGATCATATGTGTAAACGGTGTTATTTCAACCAGAAAACTAAAAAGGAAATAGATCTTTATAGCCAGAACTATGCGATCATTTTCCAATTCAGCTATTTTGAATTGAACGTCGCTGATGGTAAAACAATCTTACAGGGGCAAATTTCTTTCCTAGCCCTCCCTACGACTATCGTATCTGCTTACACCTACGATTCATCCCTCGATATCGATAAATAATAGATTCATTATTTTTTCCTCACAAGAATGATCATTGTAAATCCCATTCATGATATTCGATTCGTTCGATTTCGGTAACGAAAAAGAGATTCTATTTTCTCGCTTCCTCATATATAATTTGGTATGTATCATGACCCAAATTTGGTTCGTATAAGACCAGAATTTTTACTGCTGCGAAATTGAATGGAGAGAAATATGTAAGAGTGAAATCGCCACAGGCAATGGAGAACAAATTTTGGGCCCCCTCTCCGATGAAAGATGGATGAATACGATTATTCGATGAATGGAGTTATTGAATGATACTATTTTTTTAATGTCAAATCACCACTATCAACATGTAAGATTATACAATTTTTTTTCGACCAGGCTGACAGCGAAATCTCTCAATCTGTTCTCAGTTTGATTTGTCATGATCTAAATCCATAGATATTGTTGACGATCACCTTGATTTTTAATCAACAGACAACTTCACAAATATTTCGCCAACAGGCGTTTAACAATTCAGCGTCGCTTTCTCGTCCCCGTTCATTCTATTAATTTGACCAATTCGAAGGTTAACAATGATTCTGCAATGTATGATGTGGTTTCCTGCGTTCTACATAGTATGTAGATATATACCTTTATAAATGTGTCAAATTATTCGTGAACAACGAGTATTTTTGTATTGCATTGAAATTTGTATCTTTCCATGTTTGACCTATTTTAATCTATCAAAGTCATTAGAGGAATAGATTAACAAATATGAGGATCATACGACCACTGCGTAAAGATTTTGACGTCATCTTTCATCTGGTATGACGCCAAGAATTTAGCAACAATATATCTCAATCACGTATGGGTATTGCATCTAGGCGATCGCATTACACATTCCAATGAGATTCATATAGGCCAACTACGATGATGAAAATCTGTTTGTTTCATGTCTTGGCAGATCAAGTAAATTTTAATCTGACCCCGAAAACTCTCTGAAACCATGAGATCTCAATCGATTTTCTAAGTTTCGTATTTGGTCATGCATCACCCGAATTATTCTAAGTCCGATTTTACTTGATCGATTGAGTCAAGTACAATCATATTAAAATCCATATCTGGCGCTATATGTCTAAGTTCAGACAATATATAACAAAATTTAGGGTGAAAAAGTAATATCCGATCCAATTCTATCGGGGATTGCTATTCATACACTCCCATTGATCTATAATCGATCCATTGGAATTATAAACCGAACTGATTTCAGCGAGAAAAATTGTTAAATTTCATTGATGGGAAATCATATATATAATGATAAATAGTTGATAGAGGATGTCCCTTTTGTGTCTGCCACTTTTATCGTCAATTTGACAGTTGACTGAATTGGCGGTGATACATTAGGGAGGGACGGACTGTATTTATTTCTATGGAAACCCCCTATGTATCCTGTACAAAACTCGAATGTCCTAGATGGCATCATATTCATGCCAGTTACACATGAACCAGGATGTTAACAATGTTGTGATACAAATAAAATTGATGATATCGAGAGGTTTATGAAAATAAAATGAATCATCAACCTGAAAAAATGCATGTGAGAGCATTGATTAGATTGAAAGAACAAGAAGTGGCTATCGAAAAAAGTCTTGAATATTTTTTCAATAGTCTAAAGGTCAATCCGGAAGTTGTGCTGAATGTAATGCAAGAGTGTAAATATTTGTCAAATGAGAGGTATATTAGAATAGATGAATCATTTATTGAACATATTTGTAAACTGTTGATTCTTCATTGACTTTCGATCATATTTTTGAATTATAGGAATGGAATAGAAAGTTCGCTACGCAATAAGATATTTGAAATCAATTCTGACTTCAAAACTATCAATTCAATAGTGAATCGATTGCACAACGATGGAAATATTGGTATATTTATAACTAATGTATAACGTTGTTGAAATATTATAATTAGATATAGGTGAAAATCATATTGTTATCAATTTTTGTGAATCAAATGTAGATATTGATAGTTGTAAAAAAAGAATGGAAGAATTATTAGCGAAAATTGAGAACTTCAATGTGGAAACAGAATTAGAAGAATTGGCGAATCAACAAAAAGGACTGGATGATTTTTTGAATGAGTTCAGAGCAAATTTACCAGCTTATTCGGAGACAAACTTAGTGACCAGTGGATTCAAGACATCAAAGTCTGTGTCAAAAAAAGAAGAAGTTGGTCGTAATAATGACAATTATGATGGAATAAAAAATTTTCATTCTTTAATTGTTAAAACAGGTAATAACTCCCTCCCATCTTTACCACAGATATATTCCAAGATGGTTTATAGGTTTATATGTTTTTTCATTGAGGACATACTCAAAACTGGAATGAAAAGGACCATCTACACTTTTTGAATGTACGTAAGAAATGTCCCAACATCCCAGCTTTGGTGAACGAAATACAAAAAAGATGTCCCGATTTATCAGCCGAACAAATTGTGAATCATGAGGCATGGTATAAAATTTATCTTGATTTACGGGAAGGACAGCGTAAATCTGTGGATGAATGGCGTAAACAAAAAGAATTGGAGAAGGAGAGAAAGATGAAAGCGATGAAAATTGTTGAAGCGGGGACAATCAGAGCCAAAAGTGAACAAAAAAGTGATGATAATTTTTGTACCGATGGAAATGAAATATCAAAAGTGACAGCACTTTCCTCGAAAAATGGTGAAGTCGGTGAGAAGCAAAAAGAGCTTATTAAACACTGGAAAATTGAAAAGGAAAATACTAGAATTGCTGAGGAGGAACGACTGAAACAGCAAAGCGAAAATTTGCATGCATTGAAACAAAAACAATTTTTAATTCGCACGGCAGAGATTCGTGACGCTGTCGCGAAATATAAAACTCGGAAGGATGAAATCAAATCTAAATTATCATTGAGCCCTGAAATAGGAAATAATCGGATAATCAAATCGCCAGCGTTAATAAAGAGTTTAAGGTATAAAGTTCGTACTAAGATGCCCGTACCTTTAAAAATTGTACACTTAACAGAAATTCTACGTTTGATCAGGAAAAAGGACGAAGAATTCCTGCGCAAACGGAGGAATCTCATCGAGACAAAATATCGAAAATCGCTGATGAATCTTCACGCGTTCAATAAAGCTACATCGTCTTGTCAGGTACAAGCTAATCATTGTCAACGACCAAAGGATCAATCGACATTAATGAAACCAACCAAAATATGGAATGAAAAATGCAAACAACAAATGTCATCAGATAAAATTCCGCAGCCGATTTTCTACATAAAAGATTTGCCAAAACTGTGAGTTTTCAAATCAATATCGATTGAGATATTTATATCAGAGAAATAATCGATTGAAATATTTACAGCGCCCTAAATAACTGGCGGAATCAAACATCACTATCACTGACATAATTGAAACGTGCATGCAGAGAAGAGATATAGTATAGACTTCATTTTTATGATTACTTTTTCTTTTCACGTTGAGTGTACCAATCGGGTAAGAATGAGTATTCTCGATTCGGTGGTAATTCCGTCACAGTAATGTCGCCAAATGGGATCCTTTCAAATTTATATATAGTTTGGTTATAATCTTTCATAACAGTTTTTGCCACATGCTTCAAGAAAGCATCACAAAAATTCATGGCTTCTGCTGCACTCCAAAATTCCTGCACAAATAAAGTAATATTCAAGCAATAGAAATGCATTCGTATTAATTCAGAAGTTATTTCCATAACATACCTTCGACATTCGTGCCAATTCTGAAACACGATAGTCTTTAATTTCACGAACAATTCCTTCATCATCACGGAAACCGCAAATAAGATGCTCAATACCAACCAAGAAACTCTGGCACCACCACCGTAAGAACTTAAATTTCTTCAAAGTAATGTGCTGTTGAGGTTTTTCAACAATCCGACTGGTTTTCAATTCAATAAATTTCAATTTTTCTACAGGTAATGGATCGCTCAAAACTTCATTACAAACAATCCCATCCATTTCTGCACCATATAAGAGTAAATTGTTTGTCAAACGTGTTTCAAACATGCAACAAAATTCTTCTGCTTCATCAACTGGTTTTGTAGTGTCTGGTAATTTGTCAGGTGCATCTTGATTAAAAAATTCGACAATAAATACATAAAGCAACAAATCAGTTCCAACAAATCACAATAAAAAAATTCGTTCCTACAACCCTACCTGATACAACATACTGCTCAAATTTAAACCCCCAAGACATGAACTGCATATTTTTCTCAGTACGATTCAACTTTTCATATTTATCAGCCTCTGTGTCAAATGCGCATAGATAAATTGTTCCTCTCCATTTGGCTGCGCAGATAATCCATCCTTCTTTCTTATCATATGGAGTTTTCATGATTTTAGTCAGCAATCCACGCCAGCAGACAAAATGTGATTGGGTTCTGTCGAATAAAACAAAATTAAGAACATAGAGCAACAATACTAGTTTGTTTGTGTGGAGAACATAACAAACTCTTTCTCTTAATCGATTGTCTAGAATTTATCAATCTCCACTGGTGGATTAGAACCACTCAGTTAATCAATCAAAAAAAGAAACATCTACCGGTCCTATATCATTGACAAAGAGTGAACACTGATATTCACCTCTTTTCATTGTCTGGTGCCTCTCTAACTGTATTATATTCATTGTTGATGATCCATCGTAACATACTGTCGATTTTCTCATCTGTTGATGGATCCTTGCGATGAACTGAATCGATTCCATGATTCAAATTGAAATTAATATCAGTACCACTTGGGCTATGATAATATTGTAATTGTGATGAATCGAAACATTGGTGTCTATTACCATCCAAACTGTAATATCCTAATATTTTTGGTTGGCTTATATGCGGAAAACCTTGTCCCCATGTTTTTTTATTCAAACTGAGCGTCATTATTCATATGTATATACCATAAATCAGTAAATATATGACTTGAATGTTACTAACTCTGAGAACATAACAGCAAAAACAAAGATACTAATCCCCTGTATCAGCCGGTCTCAGCTGATCTCTACTTTTTTTTTCTCGAGGGAAATTCCCGCGCAAAATAGCGGCGGTGCAGCAGCCGGGCTTCATCGTTTTTTTGTGTGTTGTAGATGGCGCTTTTGTACAGTTTATTTATGGAAAATTGAATATTTTTGATGCTGTATACGTTAAAATCCGACTACTCCACAGAATATTTATATAAAAATGCAAAAATCTGCAAATTAGTTATATAACATTGAAATCCGAAAGTTTCCTGGCTGAAGTAGATTCGTAAATTCATCATAAGACCGTTGAGGTGTCTAAAGTCACGGCGTCTATTTTTTTCTCGTACTGTACTTTTCTTCCCTGTATGATAATTATATACATAATCACCCTCCTGTAATTAATTATTAATTAATTAATAATATAAAAGAGATGACTGCACGGGCGATGCCATTTTGATGCCAAACTATTCATTACGTGATTGGTCAAATACACATTCGTACACTATATATGTATATACTCTACGTGGGAGCTTGCGCGCCCAACGTACACTAGTCAAATGAATAATAAAGAAAAAATTCAAATATGGGGCAGTGATTTTTCCGTTGCAGGAGATAGTGTAGACATCGCAGCCGGTTTTATAGAGTTTACGGATGTGTGAACGAAGGTCGCCAGCTTATCGCAAACACATGTAGCAGAAAATTATGGCGGGATCAAAAGTTTTGTTAAAAATAATAATATTTACGATATTTTTATTACAATATTTCACATACCACATTGCGTGGGCATCACGACTTAATGTTCCGCGTGTTTTGTTGCCTGTTTTTAATGATTTTCCAGTCAATTTTACACTAGAAGTGACTGAAGGCGGTTGCTATCAATGGTAATTCAATGAACGAACCATGAATAAATACTATTTAATTATTGTGAATTTAACATTTTATATTTATATTCAATAGGTCTACATCACGTCTTGATGTTGTACATCTAATTCCAATAAACGAGAACTCAGATCGCACATGTTCTTCTGCAGTTATAATTCAAAGTGCAACACGAGATCTAACTCGCAATACAGCAATAGTATTGGCTGAGGATATCAATACCGGCCTATTCTTACGATGTGTTGTGATTGTTGATGCTATTTTCTCACTCAATTTGGTAACGACCACAAGAGAATTGTTCATTAAAGAAGCACCAGAAGCATTTGAAGTTCGTGCTTATGATGATCAAGGAAATGAATTCACAACATTGGCAGGGATTGAATTTACCTGGACAATTGGAAATAGAGACAAATACTCAATGCATTTCAATGTTGAATCAGGTGATAACATATTGAGATTCATGACTTTCCAAGAGTCGCCATATACAACTCCACCATCGATTGCTATGCTTGATCGTGATAGACGTAAAGGAAGCATTATTCTTACGGAAGGCGTTAAAACAGGCTCTACAAAGGTAATTGGTGTTGGTGATTAAATGTTCTTGACCGTTGAGACTTATGTTATGATCCTCGAGAAATATGCAAATTATATTCTAATAATAACTGAAGAAAGGCATTAGTTATGAGGATTCGACTAATGCAATAATTCCATTTTATTCTACAGGTATCGGCAAAATTACCACATGCCGAATATAAAGATGTGCCACCGGTAGAGGTTGAATTAATGGTAATTGCAAATCTCATGATACTCCCAACTGACGTAACAATTATGGCCTATGATAGCTTGAAATATAAAATAATGCAGGTAAGGTGAAACAGATCTAATTGGATTTTTGCAAGCACTCACATGATTATTGATACGCTGTACATTATGCAATCTTTTATTTCGCGTCGCAGGTCCATCAGGGACGTATGGAAAATATTCAACTTCCATCAAGTCAATATTTCTTGGAGGCTGAAAATTCCGAAATTCTAGACATTGATAATAGAGATGGAAAAGCGTATGCATTAGCACATGGAAGCACAAAAGTATCACTTCACGATAAAAATGTAGATGAGGAATATGGGGTCGTGTCACCTACAGCGACTGTTCACGTTAATGATGTGGAATACATGACAATTACGGTACTACCCGATAGGAATAGAGGGTTAATTTTGGGTCAAACGCACGAAATTATCGTTGAGTTATTCGATGTGTAAGTACAGATAAAATAAGTTGAATGTTCAATTTACATTTTTAGTTCCATGAAACAGACTGATTATTCAAAATTTTTTTTGTCATCCATTATATTCCTCAGTAAAGATCACAAGTTCCATATTGGTGATGGCGTGCTAGTGACAATTCAAATTGATCAACAGTATTTTGATATTAAAATGAAAACTGACAATGGAACACATGTCGTCGTTGTTCCGATTATTTGTGGTACGACTAATGTTGAAGCACGATTGCACGGTGTAATGGATAGAGATGGCAAACAAATTTTGTTAGACGCACCAATTGTTGCCCGTGCCGAATTAGAGATTCACACACCGGTAACAGTCAGTCCACAAGTATTGGCAGTACCCTGGGATGCAAAGAGCAAATCAAGGTGAGTTGCACAACAAACAATGAAGAATTCATAAGCTTCGCCAACGCTTGAAATTTATTTATCTATTTAATCATTTCACAGGTTTGACGTAGCATTAAAGGCTAGTGGTGGTGATGGCACTTACGTATGGAGTTCAAGTGAATCATCAGTAGCAACAGTCAATCAAAATGGTGTTGTGAGAATTCTGAACCATGGTACCAGCGATGTCATTGTGTCGATGGCACGCAATCAATTCAATCATGATCGCGCACAAGTATATGTTATGCCACCATCGCGTCTGGAAATAATTCAATACAATATGGATGCAGCTACAGGTGAACCCATTCATCTGCATATTGCATTGTACGGTAAGAAAAATGAAACCCCAGACGCTAAAGAAATACCATTCACCGATTGTCGTGACACTTCATTCGAAGTTTACATCTCCGATAATCATTTCACGCGTAATAACACAAATGAAAATGTGCAACCGATTGGTATTGCGTGTACAACATTGACAATAATTGGGACTGACATTGGGTCTTCAAGTGTGACAGTGGCGTATAGCGCAAACGGACAATATTTAATGGACAATGTCACTGTATCCACTTATGAACCGCTAATTCCGTTATATCCATCAACAGCTGAAACATTATTAGCTGTTGGTTCGTCAAGAAAAATCATTTTCAAAGGTGGGCCTCATCCATCATCGATGAGTAAATTGCAAAATTTCTATCGTGAATATTCCATCTCTGATAATGAAATAATTCGTGTAAGTGAATATGAAAATGATAAAAATGAAAACTCAATTGTATCGATATTCGAAGTAACTTGTCGTGCTCTGGGTGACGTTGTTTTCACTTTCAAAGTATCAAATGAACCATTATTGCCCAATTGTCAAAGCACTGCTGCAGTTGCGAATGTTAGAATAATTTGTGGCAAACCAAGATATATAACTCTTCAACCAGAATTTAAAGATAATCAGAACTGTCCTATAGGAAATAATGCCGATAAAATAATGGCACATAGCGATGAACCACTACGTTTAATTGTCACAGTTAAGGATGAGGACGGTAAACCATTTGATAATATAACGAGTTTAAATATTGAGTGGGCCATCAAACCACCAACAAATGGCGTTATTGAATTATCTTCAGGTATTATTGAAGAAACATTCATTGATTACAACGTTATATTGCCCAAGAATCATTATCAGAAAATTGTGCCCAAGAAATATGCTGGGACATTGACAGTATCGGCTAAAATAACTGATTATCAAAAATATATCTTGGCTAAACTGAGAATTGCCCCGGAATGGCCACCATTCCCAATCACAAATGAACGTGGTACGTTAGTAACACCGCGAATAACAACCGAAATAAATATTTTCTTAGTGAATGACACAATTATTACGCCAAATAAGATGAGAATATTGAACGATCCAAATGCGAAATATTCATTGCAAGTGAATCAAGGTTCAGGATACTATGAATTTGTATTGAGCACCAATGACATTGCTGACATACGTTATGTTGAACCAACAAAAACAATAAGCATCACACCCAAAAAATCTGGTATTCTCCAATTGGCGCTCGTAGATCTCTGTTTGATCTCGCCAGATGCTGTTGCAGAAATAGAAGTTCAACAATTAGCGGAAATTGAAATAACAAGTGTGAACAAAGTTGAAAAGGGTAAATGCATTGTTGCTGCAGTGAAGTTATACGATACAAATGGCCATCCAATTGAACTAGCATCATTAGAGGCAATTGATCTGAGAGCACAAATTGACAATAATTTCATTGAAATAAAAAAACTACCACTGAGTGAACAAGGTGATTCACCATTTGCACAAATCTTATTTATGATTCATGGAATGGAAAAAGGCGAATCGAGATTGAGCTTTGTCAGTGGTTATGGTGAACATGAAATTCGAAGTGATACGAATGTTATACAAGTATTTATGCCATTGAGAATAACGCAGAGAAACTTAACGATTTTAGTTGGTACTTTATATCAAATAATGACGACGGGCGGCCCGACGAATGCACAAATTGAATTCAAAGTTGATGACGAAAGTATCGCAAGTATTGATAGTAGTGGTATATCTGAGGGTAAAACAATTGGCAGTACTAGAGTTATTGCCAATGCAGTCGGTCCTGATTCGAAAGGCAATCGTATTGTTTATTCACATGATCAAGTTGATATTCACGTCACTCATTTAGAAGGAATACGAATCGTTACGCCAACATCAAGAATTAAAGTTGGTGCAACAATACCACTGTGGGCTTTTGGTGTACCAGATCATTTGACACCATTGATAATTGGCTCAATGAAATCACTATTAGTGTTCACATGGTTCACATGTGATACTAGTATGATTAATTTGCACAATATGTATGAAGGTACGAGTATCAATATAAGATATCAAAATGAAGTAACATTAAGAGCCAAGGCCTTGAAACCGGGATCAGCTACGATTTATTTGAATGTCACAATACCATCAATGACTTTAATGAATGGCTACAAAGACGAAGTTACATTCAGTACCTTTATCAAAGTGGAAATTATCGAAGAATTGGCGTTGATTAATCCAGACTTGATCACCGGTTTACCGATAATATCAATGACACCGAATTCAACTTTGAAACTTATGACAAATCGTGATAATTATGGTGTATCAACGTATAAAATAATTACATCGGAACATTCGAGCGAATCAGAAGATTCGAATGCATTGACTATCAGTAAAACAGTAGTGATTGATAAAAATGGCGTGATCAAATCAGGCGAGACATTAGGACGAACAATAATATCGATAACACATATTGAATCATACAATCGTAAACAAATATTAACAGTGATTATTGATGTTAAACCAATCCATTACATGATGGTTTCATTGAGTTCTAACGTTCGAATAAAAGCTGGTGAAGAACTGAATATATTACCCAAAGGCATGGAATTGGATTATGTCATCGAATATTTCGATATTATTGGAAATAAGTTCCACGCTGGTGAAATGAATATTAATACTATGGCAAACCGAGCTGATTTGGTCACCTTCACGCCAGTAGCATCCAATCACGTAGTCGTGAACTTCCATGAAAATGGTGAACTCGTTGCTAAAATATACAGTGAAAAATATCCAAATGGAATATTTGATTATGCCCACATGATGATTGGTGATATATTATTCCCATCAAAAACAGTTTTGACTGTCGGTGATGTTGTATGTTTTTCAATGCCATTATTGCCATCGGATAACGGTGATTCAGGATTTTGGCAATCGTCGTTGAGTGAAATAATGTATGTGGATGCAGTCACAGGAATTGGAGTGGCAAAGAATCACGGACAAACCATTGTGAAACATAGTTTGACTAATAATAAACTGGGTGAAATTGAAGTTATGGTACAGCCGATATGTAAAATATCTCTTGTAATGTTGAGAGGAAAGAATATAACTGGCACTGAAGTATTCAGTGTTCCGCTTGTGCTCAAGAGTAAAGATGAAGGAATTAAGGAGAATAATGTTTTAGCAAGAGGCTTGGGTGGCTGTCGGACACGTACAACATACACTCTTGATTCATATCCATTTACTTGTAGCATTCAATTTGCGGCTTCAATTTCAACGATTAATATCAAAGATTTATTCATTACAAAGCCACGATTTGACATTGCCACTGGCTTTTATTATTGTGACATCATTTCAATTGGCGTACCAACAATGATTTCAAGCACATTGGACACGCGTGTACTTGTTAATGCTCATAGTCGTGATGTAGAGAGTAATTCATTAGAAGTCCCATATTTACCGCCTATGTATGTACCATCGAATGAAATTATTTTTGTAAAGTCTACGTCTCAAGGATTGGCAACTGCTACACTGCAAGTTTATGGTCTTCAAGCTGTGTTGGAGCATGTTTCTTTGAGTGTGCCTGATGGAGTTATTATAAGTGTGAGTGAACTTGCATCAAAGACTACATTACAATATAATCTTCGATTAATTCAAAATCGAGAAGACATTCAGGGTCAAAAATTGATAATTGTTAACGAACTCACACGACAAAATATTTCACTTCTTATAAGATTGGCCAGACATGGTGAATACATACCTTTATCAGGTATCAATTGGGTTGATGGTATCTGTTTCCATCGTTATACGTTAATGACATTGGCTATTATTATTGTTACTACATATTATATGTGGAAGAGCAAAGTTGCGTGCGTTGATTTGTCTGTGAGAAATACTAGTGTATTTGCCGATAAATGCCCACCACCTTTGCGAAAATCGCCTCAACCTTGTGCTAATGCATCACTGAATAATTCAATGAATACGTCTAGTCCGCGATCATTAATAGATTCACCATTGAGGCCATTCTCAGCATTCGAACCTGTTTATGGCGATCCAAGGGGGTTTTATACTCCAAATGCTAGACGAAATTTATCTTATCATTCACCATAATTATTATTTAATAAGAATTTATAGCCTGAGAATATGTGATATAAACATTTGAAGTCATTTCTCTGATAACTTTTGTGAAAATGTTAACATTCAGAAAGAGAACAACACGGAAAAACAAGGACGTAATAATTGATATATATATTCTTTTGGTTGCCATTGACTAATTTAAATATAAATATATTTTTTTATTTAATTCATTTGTTTTTTCTCATTTTTCTTTTTTTCTGAAGTATTTTTTTTTTCTTCTCGTTTATTTCGCTATCGAAGATTTGTAGCAGCTATAATTTAATTACAATATTTCTAATTGTCGATTTTTATAAATTACGCCAATCATTTTGAGATAAGAGAAATGTTCTTCCTCATGCACAATTCAGCTTCCAATTCGATAAAAAGAAAACAAACAAAGAGAATAGATATGAATAGATCAATGATGTGTTTCACTTAGATAGGGAGTTTCTTATTATAATCATCAAGTTTTCGAATTGTTCGATCTAATGTTTACTTGTATTGTTTTTTATGAAGTGACACATGCTGATGATCAATAATGTCTCGTTGATACTGAACAATTATAATAAATAAATATATTTTATACATCATTACTGTTTCTTACGATACCATAATATGCCGCGTGTTCATAGTACTTAATTAAGAAGCTTACGAAATGGCTTTTCTTTTTGTTTCTCTTTTTTTTTTGTCTCAACGAAAATGTTCACACAAATTGATGATTACAAATGAATGTAAGTGTGATGATGATGAATGATTGGAAGTTAAATATTAAGCAGTGTTTGACATTGTTGTACATTCTTACGCAATTTAATAAAAAAATTAAAATTTATGACAAAGAACAACTTTTTGTTCATTTATAAATAATTTTTATTTAAAAAAAAAAGAAATAGTCAGGCTTGGTACACTCACACGTATCACAATGATGCAGTAAGAAAAGATGATTTCAATTTATTAATGACCTAATCCAGGTTGTTTTCAATATTATTGTTTTCCTCTTAAATCGACGTTTTATATTATTTCTTTACATGATGAACCTTCTGTCTCTCCTCTATTCTTTTATTCAATGCTTCTTCGACAATTTCGCGAGTTTTTCATATTTGTTTTTGCTTGAGTACCAAAGTGCAAATGGAATGGCCAATGATGGCAGAGTCATAACAGCGAATGCAGCCCAATCAATCTAAAATGAATGCAGATAGTTAGAAAATGTTTAGAAATTGTGATCATATTTTATCGTCTGTAATGAAATAACTGGATGGAATAACTTACAACGTGTGATGAGAATTTCTTGGCATAATCTCTGTATGACACAATAAGACCTTCACCAGGTGCACTACTAACAGCAACCTGTAACATGGGTGCATCTTCGGTACGACGATAAAGTACTTCAGCTGATGTGAAGTTAAAGTATCCGAATTTCTTCGGTCTAACTACAACTGTATGACTGACATTGGTGGATGGTGGAACACGATCAATTCGTGCACTCAATTCACCACTGACATGAGTGAAATGATCAGGATGGAATGAACTGTCGGTTATCTCTACTTCCAATGCTGATACACTTCCAACATTGTATATGGTGTACTGAAATTATAAAAGTTGAATTTGTATGAGATCTAGTTTATGTTGCACAGTTTCTTTAGGTACAAAAATACGACTAGAATTGAAAGCAAAGATCGCAATCGAAAACTATCTTGTACCTATGTGATCAAATGTTTTGTTATACCTTGACAACTATGTCCATGTTCTCTACAAGATATTTATTAAGAATATGTTTTGACACCAACAAACGAGCTGCTCCAGGTTGCTGCACTTCCTCGGCACAAATGGTTACCAATAAAGCGGCGATAGCCAAATAAAAAATGTGGAACTTCATTCTGAAACTGATAAAATTCAATTAATGTATAACCAAATATCTGAAAGCAGTTTCTCATCATCCACACAATCGCAATGAATTGAACACATAAATCAACATATTTATTATAAATATATTAATTCAACTAAACATATATTTTTAAATTAACAAAGTCATATGTTAGTGTCGTGTTACAACCAACTATGGGAAGTTGACAAAAAATTCGAATTGCAAATTCTTTAAGTTAAAAAATTGAATTTTAATTAATCTTCAATAAATATAAATAGAATGTAAGTTCTTTATATATTTTTTCCTCATGCGTCAATGATAATTTTAATAGAAAAAGTTAAAAAAGTTTACCTTAGAGATGACACAGTATAACCTCCTTATGGATTAAATACGAATATATAACTGAATGATTGACGGATCAGACGCGTTTGTAAAAGTGCCAACAGCGCTCTATTTCATGCCACGTTTCGTTTGACAAGAAAAACATCATCCGAAACACGCATGACTTCCGTCGTGGAACAATTTCAATATGGCGTTAACTTCAATTCCGCGTGATGTCAGCACTATCTTCAGTGTTCGGCGGGCATTTTTAAATCACTGGAAAAATTATTTCATAGTCCATCGATGCAAATATGGAGATTTCTTTATTTATCCAACATTTCAGCACCTAAATAGGAACCATTAGCAAACACCTTCGAATATTGTTACAACAGACGACAAAATTATGAAAATTACATTTTGTTTTACATAAAATAATTCACACCAACCTTGAACATGGGTTAGTTTCTCCATCAAGGTCAAAGGTAATCGTCCTCTATGCAGTGGCGCTCTTTGTGGGCAAATATGAAAGCTCATCAATAGGCATATTTATATTTCAATTTTGGAACCCAAATACATGTCAATATACAACGAAAAATATAAATAATGATTTTTTCAATCGATAGAATTGATTTCCAATAGAAAATGAAGCTATTATCTATGTAAAACGCTCATACTTTAAGTATAAAATACATCAACGATTACATAACCCCATAATAACTACAGCAGTGTTGAATAATTTATTTTGTTTTGCTTATTTGATTTATCTAATGTTTTATCATCGCTACTCAGTTGAAATGTTGTTAAATGTAAGACCAGATGTAATTTGCGTTGGATAATAATAATATTTATTCATCTGTCCTCATAACCTTAGTAACATATTTGTTTAATTCGTGGAAATTGCGTATCACTACTGTGTATCAATTCGTTGGAGAATGACTGCTAAAATTTATCAACCTGATCAAGAGCTCGAGACTCGTGTAAAAAAAGGTTTGGTTTGTTGATTGAAGAATAAATAAACAAGTGTGCTCTGATAGATGTACTATTTTGCCATGAGTATTTTTGTTTCCAGCTACTGAACGAATATCAGAGAATATGCATATTGTAGCCAATGAGCCATCGTTAGCATTCTATCGATTGCAAGAGCATGTGAGGAAAGCTCTACCACCAATGGTTGAGAAACGTGTTGAAGTACTTGCGTTACAAAGACAATTACAAGGACGTTGTTATGATGTTGAATATGCTGTTAGTGCAGTAAAAACGATGCAGGGTGCTGGGAAGAGCTTCGATAATACGTTGGAATTTATAAAGAATGCAATACATTTTAAACAACAATTGAAGTTTGAAGAGCAGAAACGAAATAAAAAAGATGGACAGAGAGATTCAATGTATAAGAGGTTGTCAGCTCATATACCAACATTGGATCATCTGCCAGATGAAATATCTGATGTTGTTAGAGAAACAGCAAATAGAGTTGAATCAATGATGAATCATGCACGGCACTCCAATGAATTACAAAGAGCTAACACAACGCACAATTGAATAAAGCTAATGAAACAATTAGAATCGTTGACAACACTCAGAAAATGTATTGTTGTTCTCACTTCTCATGGAGCAGAGTGCAAATACTATATATGGATCAGAATTTTCATTAATCCAAAAAATTGAATATCCAACGCTGATCCAGTGATTATTCAACATTGACGCACGTTAATTACAGTCACCTACGGGAAATTTAAAAACAAAATTCTTCATTAAATTGATAAATTTTTATTTTCAAAGGAGTCACGTGCGGTACATGATGAATATCAAAACTCGCAAGACTGCTTTCTATTTAACCAGTTTTGAATGACAGAAATAAATTAAACAATGCATGAAATTTGTATCAATTCCAAAGGAATACAATTGAAAATAATTTCAACTAATCATCCCATGGGGAGGATACATCAGAGATATTCTAATTTATAATTTTTTCAATTGTTTACTCAATGTATACAAACTCCAAATCTTTAATATACTGATTAATTTATTCAATATAATACATGAAAATATTACATGAAATAAACATTCTCATCCTTTGTATTACAATAATCCATTTGAATAAGTCTTGTAAATTTTCATTAAAATCTTTAATGAAACTTTTGTTTATCAGTAAATGTATGTTAAGTAAATCGGAATATTCTCAACGCTAGATGTCACTGTAATCAACGTTTGTGGCTATGAAGCAAAATTACATTGCGTATTCGCGTGTGGGTTGTTAGCGACTGGAGTAGTTTTTTGGTTTGGGCGACCGTGAAAGTTGAAATTCAAGCATGACTGATATGTGAAATTTTATTCCACTGTATAAATTCAACTCTATTGAAGAACTAAGGAGCGTGCAGAATACTTGCGATAATGAATTTTCCATTAAATATATTATCAGGTGAGTAATTTTAGCTTTCATTTATGATCTGCAGGTTAAACATTATTCGATGTACTGTTATTGTATTGCACAGAGAATGCATTAATGCATAAGTGTACGTGCACATTTGAAACATTTGTCATGAATGTCATCATGCAGTAAGGTATAATTTCCTTGTTTATGTTAACAAATTAAAATTGAACTAGAACTTGCAACTATCTAAATTGATGCCAAGGTAGAGCACCAATTTTATGTCATCAATTCAATTGTGATTTGTTGAAATTTCATAAGGAATTCATCATCGAACATTATCATCGATGATGGAAATTATTCTCAATTAAATTCCACGAGTCTGTAAAGGTTACATGAGCTGAAATTTGATAATTTATATTCAGTATTTCATCTTTGGTACAATGATGATTTCTGAATGTGGAGATTGATGTTGATGGAAGATGGAGACAGAAGGCATTAAAACACGTGGCGAAAATTGGAGATATTTTTCTATATCTCATACAAAAGATTGATCCCATATTGAACTAAAAATATTACATATTAGTAACGTATAAAATGAATTTTCTTTGTGATGAATTAATGTATTTTGTCGTTCGTAAATAATATTGAGCATAGTTTGCGTTTTACTGTTAGTGGATCAGGAACATATGGAAATGATATTTTGGGATTACTTGAAATAGAATTCTTCAGGTGTTATGAGAAGTTCAATAATCCAATTTGATGAATTAATCGATTCCAAGATAATTAATTTAATGGAGCTTAAGTATACGTGAGCTACGACATCTATTTGCAATTTAATCTCTCTTAAACGACTTCAAGGGATTGACTTACGTACGATAAAGTCTTGAGAATTAATGTGGCATGCTTACATAAAAATTGAAAACAGTGAGATGTGAATTGAATTGTTTGAAACAAAAGAATTGCATCATTTAGAACCAAATACGTCGCATAAAAAAAGATAAAGTTTCGTAATTATCATGTCAACACACGAATCAATAATTTGTGTGTTTAATTACTAATATAGTGTATAGATAGGAATATTTGTGAAAGGGAAACTGACTCTTGATACACATTTAAGTGATGCAAGAGAAAAAAAGTTTTTTTTTCTCAGATCAGGAACCTTTTCCGAATGATAGTTTTTATCGTCGTAAAAATCTCCTAAAAGAAGTTGAACTCGATGGCACAAGTCTAAGAGGTCGTCAAACAAGTTTTTCTATTTAATTTGACGTCCGGACAATACACGGAAATTGATGTCAAATTCAATCAAAATCGTAAGGAATAGTGACGCACTACAATGACCATAATATATTGTCTGAAGCCACATTAAAAAGACATTTTGAACCTAATAATAAATTAATATCTTTTATTAATCTATCCTGTAATATTATCAGCTATTTGAACCCAATGACTGTGGCATTTTCACACCATAAATTAGAGTTGGAATAGGTTTTGTCAATAATTGAATCTTGATAATTCTGATATTTTCGTATCTGTTTAATAATCGATCGTCAGGAAATGGAAAGTGAAGAGCAATTAACTGCTTAAATTATTACATGTAGTTAAAGCTACATTTAATTTTTTTTCCTTCTTTCCTTTCTCATAAATTGACCCTCCGTAAGCTCCGACACTACTCAATATGCGAATATATATCACAATATTTGCACTTGGCCAATTTGGTCCACGTCACACATAACTCATAAATTTGAAGCTTTGACGAAAAATGGGGTCATGGTCATCATTTACACTCGCTCTCACTATCATTTACAATACGGATGTGTAAATTGAGCGATACCTCAATTTGTTTCTGTCTTCGTCTCTCATGTAAATGTACATAAGTAGTCTATTACCAAGATTATAATTGTTATTTTTTTGTGTCACAACTGATGAATTAATCAAATTATATGCGATGTATAACAAATTGTAGACATTACATTTTAAACCGTGAATGAAATTGATTGCGGAACCAATCTATTTATCACAAATTAAATTAATTTAAGTTTCGAAGTTATTTCATGTATATAATCAACCATTCATTCAATCAATGTTCAAATTACATTCAGTCGTTAGAAACTATTTGATCATGTATCGATAATAATATTTGTTTCATAATCCTTCAACATTGTGGAATTATTTTACCACAGCGCTGATGTTTCCTATAAACACGACTTCATCAATTTTCAACAAGGATGTTTTTTCTTTCTTTGATGTATAAAAATTCATTTGTGATTTCCATTGTTATTTAGAACTATTTGATTCTGTTATCAAAAACCAAAACGTGACGATACTGAAAGACAGACAATTGTTAATTGATAATATGTAAAAGAATTGTCGTTCTCAATCTTCAAAATGTTTACACATCCGCAGACTGTGGCATTCCTCAATATTCAACAACTCATACATAAAGATAAACTTTAGGAATATACTTTTATTATTCACTTCTTCACTCCTATAACTGAGAATACCACATGAAACAGTATGTAAAATATGAAAGAGAAAAGTTGTCTCACCAGTAGAGAAAAAAATGTTAAAAGAAATACGAGTATGGGCGAAGCGTATGGTATATTACTTAATCATTTGAGGTGGCATGTTTAAACATATATATATATATATATACGTATACATATACACTAAAACTCACTTCGAAAGATGTAAGGATGATATTTTGCAGACGGAGAAGTTCTGCAAATTATTCCGACCTTCTATTCCAAAGGACAGATTTCTCTTCTGTTAAAAGTATTGTGTCTATACTTTGTAGATACGCGATGAAAATACTTTATGGTATGTCATTCATGATGCCCTTCCTCTTTTTCATTTAACTGAAAGTGAAAAGGAAAAGGCGTGAATTTGTATATTGAATCACTTGATGTTGATGAATTGCAGAGGGATTATCATTAATTTGAGATTTGTAAAGGCGAGTAACAAACAACAACAAAAAGTCAGTTGATTTTGTTTATTTTTGTTGTTATGGGTGATTCGCTTAGTGACTAATTCTTCTTGATGATGCACGCTGATGCATTTTGAAATGGAAGTTCGTGACGAATTTATTGTCACATAGTCTGATATCATTAATCAAATGTTATTTATAAAGAAGTTGATTGAACATATTTTGGTGTAAATTTCCGTCCATGAGATAAATAATCTGGTCACTTTTGGAATTAAACCAAGAAAGATGAATAAATAAAAATACTTCCAATTCTAATTTGCATGACGAGTTTTCAAAAGAAGACGAGACAGGTGAACCGATAGACAGGTGATAATTCACGGACGCATATTTAATATTGAGGAAGAGATAATAAAAACTAATGATGTTGAATGAAAAAGACATTTCGCTACGTTTAGAAAACAAATAGTGATTTCTTCTTACGTAATGTATTTTTGGCAATGAGAAAACATCAGGACTTGAAAGTTATTAGCTAAGAGAAGGAGAAATGATTTGAATTTGCGAATTGAGGTCGTAACTAATGGTGAACGTTGTAACTCTACTCGTCTGAGGACTCAAATATTTCTGTTATCGATATCTTCCTTGGAAATATTGCACGAGAATAATTTATCACAATTATATGATCATGAATTTTACAATTCTCAGTACAGTGAAATGTTCATTCATGCTGAATATTCAATCATTCATATTTGAATTGGATAATTTTAGAAATTAGTTGCAAAAAGAATTTTCCTTTCACATTTGTGGAATGTGATAATGTTCATCGCAATCACCATATTGAAAATCGGATCCATATCATTACAATTATTGTCTTTATTCCATTCGCAATTTTTTTCTATAAAACTTGTCTGTACTATCGAAATCAATCTGAACATAATCAATTATATAATCAAATTTTATCAGATATTTTTCACGGTTTTTTATTTTCACTCGTAATCAAATTCCAAATTAAATTATTGCAATTCTTATCATCATGAGATGATATCGAAATGACTGATAGAAATAAGAAGAATTGGAAGAAACTAAAATCGTCAATACTTTATAATTAATTTCGTCATACAGAACCAATTTTGACATTTTGATTTGATGCACAGAATATGGTCAATTATTTCGAATAAAAGCTGAATAGTTCTGGGAGAAAAATAATTAAATGTAAACAAATTGGAATAAAAAGTATTTGATTTTTATGGATAACATCTAATTCAAATATTGTCATAGCATAAAGCAAATTATTTATATTATTCTTGGTAAAATTTGGGTAAAATGTTTATGTATTTAAATATGTGTTTCAGAAATCATGATGAGAGCAAGCATCCGTCTTTTCGGATGTATTAGAGTTCCTTGAACACATGCCGCAACATAAAGCATTCATCGGATGAAGAAGTCAGAAAGTAGGAGGGATTCCAATACAAGAAGAGATCTACAACTGACACAGAGAGGTGGTACACACTTCGTATTGCTAGTCGGCTTCTACTCACTTGTTGGCCACGCGCCTCAACAGTATAACGAGTGTGCGTGTATTTCGCGCGTGTGTTTCTCGTCGACAAAATTGACACATTGAAATTTGTTGAGAAGAAAAAAAAACGATAAATGAGATATAAAAGCCAGAAAACTGAAGAGAAAAGAGTTTAGGAAAAAAAGCAATCGACGATATAATTTTTTCTTTCCGAATAACAAAACAATTTTCAAAATTTAACATTGTGAGATAAAATTTCTTTTTCATATAAAATAGATTTTTGTATTCGCTATTGTCAAAATTTATTTGTAAAAAAATTTAAACATGCTTTGTAGTGTCTTGTCAGACGTACTCAGTGGCACGCGGTAGAGACATCCATTGAATGGGATATTTTTGGTCTGTTTACATAAGAGGTATGTAAAATTTAAAGCTTACATTTATTCATATACAGTAGTACTTTTAATGAGTACATAGCAAAATTAATTTGTTACGATTATTCGTTTAATTTCACAATTAACACAACAATAAAACATAAATAATAATTATTTATGAATATTATTCATGTATATTATTGGATAATATTTAAGGTACATACGTAGACAGTCATTAAAAATCACGGGATGATTTAGTGACAGATTAATGTTAAAGTTATGATTTAGCCTTGATGTAGAAAGTTGTCGATGAAAGGATAGACAGAATAATGAAGATTTTACTATGTTGAAATGAATGTTCTTCTGATGGAACGTCAGTAATTGCATTGACAATAAACAATCGACACGTGCCAACGATAAATTATAATTGAGCTCCATATATTATTCATGTTACAATTATCATGCATGGTGCACAATCACATATTTTACATTCCAATCTATTGTAATATGAATTAATTATACTATTGGAATGATTCGATTGACGTATCGAAATCAATTTACATTTATTCATATTTTATATTTTAATTCTTATACAAATATTCAGAAATCATCAATTTGTATACGCAGGCCTAATACTGTTCACACATTTTATCTCATTGATATCCTAAAATTCAATAATTTATGTTTTCATTACAACTAATATCAACGTGAAATTTATTTCTGTGGGTTATAATTTTTTTCTACCGTCATTCAATACGTTTTTGTTCTATGCGACGGGTTTCGAATGAGTACTTAAAATTTATATACGTTGTGGAAAAAAAGTGGAGAAAGAGAAAGAAATGAGAAGAGAAAAAAAGAGGTAAAAGTTAAATGTGATGTATGCGATAAAGTAAATGGGATCGGATAATTATTTTGATTGTTTAAGTGCCGCAATCATAAGACAAGAGGTCATTGGTCAGTGAGGTTGACTTGTTCATGTACATCAAACCTGTCGACCTTGACAGACATTGGCTACTTCACATGATACTTGCCGGTATACATGTCATTATTTTATTTGCCAATGGATAATCGATCAGTTCTCTGCGAAAGTCTATAATTTTTCTCTATTCATTTTTCATGCGTGATGTCAATTACTCAATTTCAATTACATTTGTAACTAATTTGTTATGACGATAAGAAAGACAAGCCTAATCAATTCTCATTCACTACTCGCTTCTAGTTTATTTATTGATTTATTTTGTTACTTTGAAGAAAAAGAACGGTCAAACTGGGGAATTCTTTTCAAGTGACATTATTATTTTTGAATGAATTGAGTATAGAGTTGAGGCGAATGGTTAAATGGATTTGTTGAGTGAATTCTCAGAAGTGAAATTCATATATTCATGAGTTTTTATATATTTGACAATGGGATATAATGATTGTGCACGTCTGCTCCGAATGGAGCACCAAACTGTTGCAAAAATCTAGAACGATCCGTCGGAAAAAAATTCATCAATTGAACATATTTTTGTCTCACAGGTTTTTTTTTTTCAACGCGTCACGTGTAGAAATTCTGTTGAATAACGATCACATCGAAAAAAGGAAACACAATGTTGGGAAAATTCTTTGAATCATATGGAAAATTCTGTGCTGGTCATCCATGGGAGATAATTGTTATGACAATCACTCTCACAGTTTGTATGCTCAGCTTAGACACTGGAAATTCAGTACCACGCGAAGGTAGACTTTCAGGCGCGACCACAAATTGCTGGAATGGACGATGCAACATGGAAGTGAGTGTCATGGTTATTATTAACAACAGAAATTGACTCTTTTTATTATGAAAAGCCGAGCAAACAATCAACGATTAATTGGAAGATTCATACTAATTAAATTATATTTTCTTTCATAGGACCCGAATGCTGGGGATGTTATTGTGATGACAATAATACGATGTCTAGCTATTTTATTCAGCTATTATCAATTTCGGAACCTCCAAAAACTTGGCTCTAAATATATTCTTGGTAAGTTTGGAAAGAAAAAAAGCTGAAGTTATGATGAACGATGAAATGGTACCATTGATAAAACCGGATCTTGTGTATGCGCGGTAATAACGTGTGAAAGCCTTGGGCACCAGTGAAAGTTCTTGTGGAAAGCGATAGCGTTTTCATTTGTGGCATGCTCGCATCAGACACGTCCACACGATGCGCACGATTACCGAATTATAATTTAATGTTTTTGTGTCTCGCGTCAACATACCTTTGCATACATTAACATGCATAAAAACGAAAATCATGAAAATTTTCATCTTGAAACATGTCAATGACAGCTTTACTCAACCGTGGATATTATGGAGTAACTCAATAACATCTCATATATCGTATTTGGAATAGAATTAAATCTTTACTGGTTATTCCAGTCGGAATTTATAGACATACACGGTGATGTGTGCCCGCATATAAATATATGAAGTTATCTATACATACATCTGCACATGATGGTTGTTTATGCATAAATAAGTAGATTATCTGCGTGAGGCACTTGAACTCTACTAACGAACTTAATGTTTATGATTACTAGGTATTGCTGGACTATTCACTGTTTTCTCCAGTGTAGTATTCACTACAAGTGTAGTTAACTTTGGACGGAGCGATGTGTCCGATCTCAAGTGAGTGTACACACCCTCTTTCTTCCACTCTCTCGCTCTCTCATTCACTTTTCTCTTTTTTATATAAACATTTATGCATTTATTCAGTGGGTAAAGTGAAAAAAAAAGAAGTCCTATGTTCATTTAGCTCAGCTCTCTGAATTTATTTTCTCGTCTGCTTTTTTTTCTCTTTTTTTTTTCATATAATTTAATTTTATTACATATAAAAGTATTGAAAAAAAATGTAATTTACTTTTTGTTCATAGAAATGCTCTCTTCTTTTTTCTGCTACTCATTGACCTGAATAAAGCTGGTGTATTGGCACAATTGGCATTGAGCTCAAGAAGCCAGGAAGAAGTACGAGCAAATATTGCACGTGGTATGTCACTTTTGGGACCATCAATCACTTTGGACACACTTGTTGAAGCATTACTTATCGGCATTGGTTCATTGTCGGGTGTGAGAAAGCTCGAAGCATTATGCAGTTTTGCTTGTCTTGGTGTTGTTGTTAACTACATTGTATTTATGACATTTTATCCAGCGTGTTTGTCACTCATACTTGAGGTAAGAATACATTATTCTCTCATTTAATTTTCATTTTCTGCAAATTTTATGGACTATCAATAAGATGTATTTGAATTCCATAAACTTTCAGTTGTCACGTGGCAGTAGTGGAATGGGAACTATCAGTGCTGATAAAATATTAATGCTGCATTCATTAAATGAGGAAGATCAGAAGCCAAATCCCGTTGTACAACGTGTCAAGTTAATTATGACCGCTTGCCTCTTTGTTGTTCACGCTCGAAGGTATGACAAAAGTAATGGTACTTAATAATATATCCGTTTTTTTTCTATTTTTCATATTTATTTTTATATTATCTCATTCGATCAACATCAATGTTGCAATGTCCGTTCCATTTTTCTATTTAAATGAAAGAAAAATATAAATGTATGTTGCGTGTTCATTTGTTGAATATGGTGAATGGAACAATTTAATCAATTACGAAGCAATGCATTTATAAATCGAGTATGGACTGGTGGCAAATGAGGATCGTATGAGTAACCTTGTGCTTCAAGGAGAAAAGAAATGAATAGTTGCCAAGTACTGAGAAATCGTGTCGTCGTCCGAGTAGCCTTTACTTTCGAATGTATGTTGAGATAAATGGTATTTGAATGTTGGGAAAAATGAATATCAATTGGACATATGTTCAAGAAAGGAAAGAGAACTAGTTCACTAATTGTTGTTATTGTTTATATTTGTCGCTGAATTTGTGGTGATTGATGATTGGAGATTTTTATCTCACGTGATTCTATTCCATAGCGATTGTAAGAGACATATTCATTGAGGAAAAAAATGAAGAAGAAATACGTACGCACGCAGAACGACTGACGATTCCAGGTGTTATCTATAATCTAACCCCTGGAACGCTTTTTTTTTGTTATTCATTGTCAAATGAATTCTTTGTCATTTAATTCAGTACATCCTACATCACTAAACGCTGAACCAGATCATTGATAAATTATCAATATTTTTATATTTTGAATCAGTAGTATTACGTGAAGTTCTACGGATAGTTCTCCTGACTTTTAAATTTTGTATATAAATAGCTCGACGAACATGGGGCAAAATTCGCACCGGAAATATCGGTGAATGATGATATATATTGTCAGATGAATATTGCATTAAGTAGTACAATAATAACTTTTGGACAAAAGATGAGATATCGTTTGGGAATTGTCAAAGAAAAATGCCAAAAATAAATTTCAAACATAATATAGCAATCCGAAAGGGAGAGGGGAAAAAAGGAAGAAAGGAAGAGAGAAGATATTTTTTTCTTCTTGCGACTCGTCGATGTCAAGGTAGCTTAGCCTCTCGGTTCAGTCTGTGAAAGAGCGTAAATGAATCCGCATGGTTCTTCCGTGAATTCAATTCACAATATATAACTTCGAATTTTGATTTGTTCGGTATTGGTGCAGTCACCATAAACACGGTCACCGTAAAATATACGTGGAACGGATACGCATCTTCAGTTCATAAATACACAAAGTGAATAGAAAATATTCAGTCATTGATAATCATAGGGAATTAAGTTCAATCTTCTGATCAGGATTTATTCAATTATAAATTAGAAGAGTTTTTGCTTTGAGTTTTTTGTTCATGCATTTCTTTTCATTTCTTCGTGTCCTCAATAGATAATCGTATGTTGCTATTGTTTGTTATAGTCGTTGGCCTTTCAAACATGGTGATGGTGATGATACAGTGGAAGGTACCTCATCACCAATAAATTCCCATGTGATTATAAACAATCATAACAAATCAAAAACACCAGACGACTTCAAAGAACATTTCATGAATTGGCTATCGGTTAGCGCTGACAACATTGTGATCCTCATTTTGCTACTGGCAGTAGCAATTAAAATTATATTCATCGAGGACAAAGGTGATATAGCGAAACAATTGCGGATAAAGGAGGAAGACGAATCAACGGAGAGTCCCGCAACAACTACAACTATATCATCAACACTAGAAGACAATAGCACCGATACAATGCATGCAGCATCACTTGATGCATCTCTAAGACAACGTTTTGGTAATTCATTGCCAAATTTCCATCATTCACCGATATTCCCATTGTCTGGGATGGGCGATAATTGGATTGAAGTAGGAAATGAACCCCCATCTGTGGAGCTTGTAGATAAATCTGTGCAAACCGAAGGAAAAATATCCAGCAACGATGAGAACAGTGATGATGAAACTTCAACTTCACTTAAGTGTCAACCACGGAATATTGAAGAGTGTTTGACAATTTTCCGCTCTGAGGTAAGAATAATCAAATGAGATACTACATAGCCTTCTCCATTCGGCATTTCACCATTGTTAATGACATAATTCGTTTTAAATTTTAGTTGGGCGCAAATGGTCTTTCGGATGAGGAAGTAATACAATTGATACATCACAAGCATATATTACCGTATCAATTAGAGAAAGCTGTAGAAAATATGGAACGTGGTGTTGGTTTACGTCGCCGTCTAGTTAGTTCAATTGCGAAATTCACTGATGAACTCACAGATTTGCCATATAAAAATTATGATTATACCAAAGTATTAGGAGCATGTTGTGAAAATGTCATTGGCTATATACCAGTGCCAGTTGGTATTGCTGGTCCATTATTAGTCGATGGTGAAATGATTCATGTGCCAATGGCAACGACGGAAGGATGTTTAGTCGCGTCGACAAATCGTGGTAGTCGCGCATTATCGAAATGTGGAGTAACGAGTCGTGTTGTTGCTGATGGAATGACACGTGGCCCCGTAGTACGATTTCCGAATATTGTACGTGCCAGTGAGGCGATGGCATGGATGCAAGATGAAATAAACTTTGCAGAAATGAAACGTACATTCGATGAAACAAGCCGTTTCGCAAGATTAATTAAAATTCATGTTCGTATTGCTGGTAGACATTTATTCATAAGATTTGTTGCTAAAACAGGCGATGCTATGGGTATGAATATGCTGTCGAAAGGCACGGAAAAATCTTTGAATTACGTACAAGGTTCATTCGCCGATATGGAAATATTATCATTGAGTGGTAATTTTTGTACGGATAAAAAACCAGCTGCTGTTAATTGGATTGAGGGACGTGGCAAAAGTGTTGTTTGTGAGGCTGTTGTACCAAGAGATATTGTAACAACAATATTAAAAACAACCGTTCACGGTTTGGTTGATGTGAATATTAGTAAAAATATGATTGGGTCTGCAGTTGCTGGTAGTGTAGGTGGATTCAATGCACATGCGGCAAATATTGTGACAGCTATTTATATTGCTACTGGTCAAGATCCAGCGCAAAATGTTGGTAGCAGTAATTGTATGACATTGATGGAGCCATGGGGCGAAGATGGTGAGGATTTATATGTCTCTTGTACAATGCCAAGTATTGAAATTGGCACAGTTGGAGGTGGGACGGGTTTGCCAGCACAAAGCGCGTGTTTGGCGATGCTCGGTGTTAAAGGCGCTCATCAACAAGAACCTGGAAAAAATGCCAGTAAATTAGCCCGAATCGTTTGTGCAACTGTTCTTGCCGGCGAATTGTCACTCATGGCAGCGCTCACTGCCGGTCATCTAGTCAAAAGTCATCTCAGACATAATAGGTTTGTACTATCGATTCTTCTCTTCTGTTGAAGTAAATGCTAGTATGTTCTTTTTCATTAATTTTTTTCATTTTGTTCCAGATCTTCCGCGTCATTTAATAATACCGTAATGAAGCCTTCGTCGACTGAGGGACTGCGATTAATGGTGCCAAAAATGTTATCAGATTATTGTAAACAGCCTGCAAGCACAAATGAAGATAATCAATCTTAGCAGTAGAAATATTTTTACTTTTTTTTTTATATGGATAAATGGCGATTAAAAATTTGAAAGAATTGTAAAAATGAAGCGATACATGATGAAGATTTTACGAGAACTTGCAACTGCCTATATACAACAGATGAACAATTTATTGAAGATCTATCGATGGTGTTTTTTTTTTGTATTATCAAAATATATGTGCAAGTGGGTAAAAGATTTTAATTGTACGCACTCGAATCGAATGTGAGAAAGATAAAAATTATTAGGATTATGTGTAGGAGATAAAATAATGAGCCAATTGTAATTTCTAGAAAAAAAAATGATTGTTGACGCTTTAATAATATAATATGGACATCCAGTGAAGACACTGGATTAAAAAAAAGAAGATATTTATAGCCAACGGTCCAACGTTTCTAGATTGATGCATTGATGAATGTCAAAATTTGCATAACTTATTGTAATACATTTTAATGATCATTTTTGATGTGGCTTTCATCTCACATGAATGAACAAGAACAGAATGTATCAATTCAGATGCCTAAGTTGAGCCTATTGATCTATTTTTCTTCTACTAAAAATGTATAATATGGAACTAGAAAATAAGAAAAAAAAAGAATGAATAATAAAATACGAATTAATCCATGTAATGGAATTAACTATTTTTAGCGCGATGCCGGTGAAAATACAAAAGAGAAAAAAACTTCAATCAATTATGTGAATATGATTTATTTTGAATTACATACAAATTTATCGTAATATACAAAAGCAATTTACTATTTATTTGCATTCCTGAGTTGTAAAGAGAGACGGGCATGTAAAATGAAAGAGGAGAAACGATAATAAGATGAATAATGATGTAATGTTAATCAAAATGCGTGTATATACTAACGAAATTGGAACAATCAAAAAATATTTCGATCAATAAATTGTGTAGAAAAATTATCCTATAATACATCAGTGAACCAGCACCACATGTGCGAGCTTTCTTCTATTTAGATTCTCACATTTTTTCATAAGTTTCTTCATAATTACATTCAATGCAGGCATGTGTATATGTATCATCATCTTCATTATACACATCTTCACCAAATTTGTGAGTATGCGATGCCTTTTTCGTTTTATTGTATACAGAGCTGCGAACTTCCATTCTCAATTGTTTCACCTGAGTTGATAATATTGTTAATAATAAGAAAGTAAGTACTTCAATTTCAATCATAAAATACAATATAAACAACGTTACCTTCTTGTTGTATCGTTTGATTTTTGATTCGGATCTTTTTTCATCGCGTTTTTCCCGTTCTTCCATCAGTGCCTCTTCTGATCCCCAAACTTCAAGTGCACGTTTTTCCACTTGCAAATGTAAATACAATTTCATTTCGCCCCAGCGATTATTATGAGGATTTTTCTTTACTATATATTTCAGAGGCGGTTCTCTCTTATCAAAGTCACATTCTTTTAATAAATACTCTTCTTTTGCTTCACTTTTCGTAATCAACGAATGTTTATCATCAGGATCTCTGAATACCAAATAGTTATAATTAATTTGAAATTTATAAGTAATTCAGTAGACAAGTTTACGATTTCGCTACCTGCATGAATCGCAAACAGAATAATCAAACTTTGTTAGAAGAATCGAGTCCTTAAATTCTTTATGACAAAGCTCACATTTTGGTAAATCTTGTATTATCGGTGCTGGAATATCTTTAAAATTGAGCTAGAATAGAAAAGATATATTAATGCTAATTTTGTGTACCTCATGAAAAATGTATTACGGAAAAACAAATTCAAAATTATCGACTTCACCATATCTTGCTCCAATTCATCATCATCCTCAATCAGGAAACCAGCACCACTATCAATCACTTTCTTTCCTTGCACTTTCAGTGTCCCATGAGATACATCTTTTTCTGTACTCCTATATGTATTCACATAAAGAAAACAAAAGAATTGTGAAGTTATTAATTTTATCACCATTAATCCCGAATAAATTACCAGAAAATTCAGTAAACCAAGTTAGCAATGCAGATATTTTCATACTGAAAAACAATTCCAACATACTCTTTTGCATACGGATGACCAACTAATTTTGATTTTTTTAACAACAGAGCTTTTTGTCGATTTTTCTCAGCTCTTTCGCGATACCAGGCAGGTGATTCTGGCTTCTCATCCTTGCCAGCATCCTTCTGAGAAGAATCTTCAGTGTCTCCAGAAGCCATATCTTATGAACAACAGAATCTTGAATCAAATAATTTCTAACCTATCAAAAGTCCACATGTATTTAAATTTTAATTAATATATCCTCAATTCTAAGACTAGGAAGCACTCACCTATTACCAGTGTATTACTCCTCTTTATTGAATAGAATAAATGATCTGCGTAACTTTTGGTTACTTCTGCTTTAATGCAGGTGTCCTCAGGTACTTCCTCTGTTTACATTAATTCAAAACAATTGCAGAAAAGCGCCCTCTTCATTTAAAATATTGTACATCAGTTAATTTGACTGTCAGACACAAGAAATATCCAGGTTATTTATTTTATCACTGCCTGATCCGGTTCCACTCTGGGAGAAATTATCCAAAACAAATATTTAAGGTTATGATGGCATCTAAGGGTTGGAAGGTAAATTATTATGTTCAAATCAATTCGAAAACTAAGGGATAATGATAATTTGTGTTATACAATAAATTTGGTGTCACGTGAAGGTAAATTGAACGGAATTATCTAAAGATATGTTGCAATTTGTAGGTTATACAGGCTCATGTACCTATGATAAAATTCCGAAAAGGTGGAACAAATCGAGGTAATTCACTCACAAAATAGGTGTGATTGTTATCATTCATCATGAAATTATAAATAATTGTCTAAAAATATTTTTTTTTAGCGACAGGAACGAGTCTTGCCCCATCTACATCAGGGCCGGCTACAGTAACTTCATCAAAAGGTGCTACGGGACCAGGGGTAATTGCCCTACCGACAATTGAAGATTTTCAAATACCTATTCGTTATCAACGTAGACGAATTGATGAGAAAGAAATAGCTTATATTAATGTAAGTTATATATTATTCATATATGAGGCATTTTACAATTTTGTTCTGATGATTAACAATGTTTCGTGATTTCATTTCAGCGTGGTGGTCCTGAATGAATAGGTCAAGTGGAGGATGAATTACAATTGTTAAAGCAATTTAGATAATTATATACATTGATATTCAGATATTCTGTTAAATTAACAGTCACTTATGGTATGATTGATGAATAAAAATGTCAGTTGTGTGAGGAAATAGAATTTATTCATCTGATTGATTTTCAACGGTTGATTTTGTTGTATTGTATTTATAGATAAAAAGTAGATGCTATTTTTATTGTGTCTGCATGCAATATAAGATTTGAAAGTCTTTCTGCAAAGTATTCAAGTTTCGCTTATGATTATGTGTCAACTTACATTTATTTTTATTCTGTATACTCTTTTTGATGAGTGGAAGAGTTAGAGAAATGTGAATGGATTTATGAATTATCTTTGAATCCTCTGGAACCGGACAAAAAACGGAATGATATGATTGATTAATTATTAATTTGACGCTATTAATGATAATTATTGCTTTCATACATCGGTCAAAGAGTTAATGAAACACAAGATAAGTTGAAATTATAGATAATGAAAGATTGCACGGACGAAATTCATAACTGGAAATTGAGATCATAAATTTTGCATAATAATTTTCGATTTTGTAAAACTATTAGTCATCAGCATTTGACAATACAATTTTTTCAGAGATATTTCGGATGATTCAGAAGTAAAAAAAGACTTGAGAATGTCAAGGGCTAAGGTGGTTGAGGGTTCAAAAAGTTTGCGCGACGACCTTGCTCTATTGACAAAAATAGCAAAATACAGACGGGCTGGCTGGCTCTCTCCGTTTCTCACTGCTCGTATGAGCCGGCGCCCATCCAATCTCTCGTAAAGCGTGTATGTATTTTCTATCATTCGAATTTGTGTCCCTGGATGTGACCGAACGATAGAAGAGAGTGTAAACGACGAAAAATAGCCATGGAGCGTACACGAAATTACGATAGAACATTTAACGAGATTTCACGAGGAAAAGTTGCTGATGATACGGAATTTGGGCCACGTAAAACAGCAATAATATTGGCAATTGTGCTTGCATGTTTTGCTGTATTAGGACCAAAAATTTTCTATCCTATGTTTTTTGGGTCTGATAATTCCAATAATATACAAACCGATGGATCTGGTGAGCTTTTTATTAATATACATGTATTTAAGTTTACATATCAATATATATTAGATAGATTTCCACGGGAATATCTATTTGACACTTGTGAAGTTTTGTACGTCATCTTTGTATTGTTTTCTTTTCTTATAGTCCAATTAGAAACAGAGGAGATTGGATTTTTCTATTCAGCCATTTGATAACTACATTTTTTTTATAGATTCTGACAAGAAGCGAGAAAGTGATAATGATATTGACCAAACTGTTGTGTTTAGGGAGTGAGAGGATGTAGCAAATATATGAATGGCAAACTCGTTTAATTTCGAATGAATATCACGGATGAATAGCTCAGGGAGTATATAAGATCTCACGTATCGATTTTTCCAATCTTATTTGTTAATTGTATGGTGAAACTACTTTTAGAAAGATGGTAATGATCGTAGAAACTATTCGAGAGTCAAGAGAACTAAGAACCTATTGATGAATTACGTATTAGACATGGTTGTTTCGAAATGTAAAGAATACAACACTGTTGATGTTGTGTGTTGCTTGCATTATATTTGGATTGATTGGAAATAGCAAAATTATCATAATTTGTGAATGAGTCCTTACCTTTTGCCAGGGTGAAAAGTTCATAGGATTTGCTGCAGGATTTCTGAAAGAATAGGAGATAATTAATGCCAGCTTCAATGAAAATGTTGTGATTGAATGGCACGATGAAAAATCACAAACTCTGTTTCAGTGAGAATACTATAAAAAAATTGGAAACAAATACCAATTCTTAAGAGAAAACCCCCATACATATGAAATTTATTCTTTTGTTCATTTCATCATGTAAGATTATTCTTTGTCATTCATTTGTCCACCAGTATGTTGTGATTTGGTATTCGAGAGTGATGTCAATACAGCAGACATATTACACGAAATGTGTAAGAATATATTGAAACATCATCAAGTTGATCCAAGAGTAAGAGATGCGGTGAAAATGAATAAATTGTCAACGCAAAGTTCGAGTTTTTGTCGCGAAGAAGTTCTAGCTAGATGTGGAATTGATCTATCATCATTCCTCGCTGAGAAAGAAAGATTGGGAAAAACCAATAAGCAAGTACTGGAAGAAATCCGATCATTCAACAGTTCAATTTGTCTCAAAGTTCATTTTGGAGTGCCATTATCACAATTAGGAATACCACATCTCATACGATACCACATTTTAATGCCACACAGTAAGAATTCAGAAAAGAGGGAAAGAATTCCAGTTTTAAATTGTGTGCAATTGTTTTCTGCTTTCGTAAAATAATATATTAACTATTTTGAAATTCTCATGTGTTTGTTTAACAAACAATTTTTATTGCGATCTAAGAGGTGATTCCACCTTTAAAAAGGTCAGTTGGATATATATGGATTGGTAGCGTAATCTGTCTATTCAACATTTGGCTTATTGCCAGAAAAAATACAACATATGTGTAGATATCAAGAAACTTTCCGAGAATATGCTAATGGGATTTATTATTTTTCTTTCATCACACATTTAACAGAGTAATTTTTCCTTTGTTCCGTAATCACTGATTAACAATATTGGAATGTGTTTCTGGTTTCCAATTGTGTTTGTGAAATAAGAGATATTATCTATTCGTTTATTTATTTGTCTATACTTTTCAGCACCAATAAGACAGGAGAGAAGTTTGCCTCCTCATGCTGGTGGTCTTCATCCAGCAATGAGAGAACGTGGTCGAGCAATCCCGTCATCTCATATTGTGCCAAGAGTTGAGGGCAGACCTGATCATGTAATGCCACAAAAAATGCGACCGCCGATGGGTGGACCTGGACGTGTTGTTCCACCTCAGGGTGGTGGTGGTGGTAGTGCTACTATGGGACTTATTATGCCTCTTTATACCATTGGCATTCTTTTATTTTTTGTTTATACAATTGCGAAGGTATATAGAAATATGCTTTATTAATAATTATTTGGCACAATTCTACAATGATATCATTTTCTATAATTAACATAGCTAAATAAAATATATATTTTTTTGGTTCCAAAATTCAGATACTGCGGAAAAGTTCAAACAGTGAAATCTATCCAGAATATGTACATGGCGAAGCAGAACGCGAATTTCGCGACCGCGTATTCAATCCTGAGGTATTAACTAGTGCAATTACTGGCGTGTCGTATAATCGCCAGAAGAGATCACAATCGCCACCAAAACGTTTACCAACAGTTGAAGAACTGAGACAACGTAAGTATTAATTAATGCAATTATTATCGATATTATTGGTTCCACCATACACTTGAGTTTTTCATCCACTCAGCAATTCCTTTTATCACGTCACGTGCATATACTTTTGTTCATTCATATCTAATCGCAATAAGAGTTCAATGAGAATGTCGTGGAATCACCAATTGACACAGAGCCTAACGGCACATGCATATAAGATGTAAAAATAATTTATTATTACTATCATTCTTATTTTCTGGATAACAATAGAGATATGTAATGCACGCGAATATTTAAAATTATCATTATGAATCGGTTGTGATAATGTTGCACATGCTGGAACACTAGAAGCAGCTGGTGACATTGAGGTAGATCAACTGATTCAACGATTGGCCGACACGGAAGCAGCAATGGAAAGAATTGTCGTACAGATGGGCAATTTATCACGTACAGTCACACAAAATCCAAGCTCGGAGCCAGATACACAGGTTCAAACGATAATTTTGCGACCAACCGTTGTCGAATTTCAGTTTTATTTTCCATTCCGTTTTAATTCCAATAGAATAGATCATTAGAAAATATCTGCACGTATTGGTTGTTTTTTTGATTTGTTATTGAAGCTTCCACCCGTCCTACAACACGCGATTGTTACCTCGATTGGTATTTCAACGACTAGATAATTAGATATGAGGTGCTAAAAATATATAAAAATATTTTTTAGTAATATAGATTGAGAAATTGAATTGTTTCCAACTGAATCATCCATCTTCATTGAATTCTCTATGCATCTTTCACTCCTCAATCCAGTGTTATTTTAATTTTCTCTTTTCATAAATGTTAAATTGTTGGGCTCGATTTTACCTGTATATATTTTGATATTTTGAGTAGATGGGGCGCCAAAGTTCAATGGTCCAGCGGGGGTCATTCCCCATTTGAAGGTACCTTTCCTTTGCGCCGATTAGTGTTTGTAATAATTGAAAAATTGATTATCACAAAAATAGCCTCTATTGTGTTTCATGCAATCGTTATTTAATATTTCTTCATTCTTTCATTTTATTTCTATTCGGCAGTGGTATATATTTCTCCAATTTTTATTTTATTTCATTCTCCTATTTTGTTCTCTTGGAGTTAATGCGCTAAACAAATTGAGCTATAAATCTAATGCAATTCTATATTTTCGCAAGATACTGGTAGACATAAATATCAAACATTGATTTGCTAATCTGTGAATTGTGAATTCATTTCATTTATTCATTTATACATCAAACATGATGAATCAGAATTACTGTACCATTCATCACAAACGAGATATATTGCTTTGAATAAAATGTGTGCATGGCTATGTGAGTTGAAAATATAATTGTAAATAAGAATCCATTGTTTAGTATACGAGCGCTTAAAATCAACTGATCATTTATTGTTTTCAAGACAATTGAAAAATATAAAAACGCTGTTTTCCTTTATATAGTATTATTTTTGATTACAGGAAGAGTGTTTGGATAAAAATTGTTGTAGTATCGACAACAATATTGATGGAGAATTGGACGATTCGTCGCCAACAGTGAAAGTTATGGGAATGGAAACGACAGCAAGTTGTGAAGGTGGACAGAAAATCAGTCGACCAACCACACCGATAATACCTCCTCATCCACACAGGTATCATAAAAATATATAATATTGTTCATGCATTGCATAATAGTATGAATGGAATTTTAAATACAAATTTCAATTTATGACCAATAGCACTTCGGAACGTGAAAAAACACCACCTAAACCAATTTATTTGGAGGGTTCACTGCCATCACAATGTGAATTGTTGGTGACAGATTCGGAAACACAAGCAGAAAATTTGGAACAAGACGCGGAAGCTGCTGTTGTGTTATCCGGAAAAATGACATTATCACTCATCAGTCTCGACCAAACTTCAGCAGTAAGAAAGTATTAGAATTACACATGACAGTCACAAAAATCAATCTACGGAGCCTAGTTATTTATTTGGTGATTCTTTTCATTCATCTAATTTTGGATTTCTTGTCTTTTCTCGCTTTAATTATCTTTATTGCTTATCTCATACAATTTTATATTAATTCTATTTAGAACCGGCTCCACTGCTTCAGGTGATTCACGTATATACAAGTATATATACAAATATTATGTGAGAGTGTATTTAATATTGTAATTCCAGCCGTGCTTCGAAGATTTATTTCGATAATCGCTAAATAACTTCCTTGCATTACTCTGACACGAAAATTTTACGCATATACTTTTGTGATTTTTCTTATTTACTTCATTATTCATGTCTATTCATTTATACTTTTGTTTTGTTGAAGAGCTCTGAAGAAACGACTGGAAATATGGAAGATGATAATAAGGAAATTACAAAAGTTGTCCCGGAAAGTCCCGATAATACTTTGGTAAAAATAAAAGATGATGAACTGGTCCGAGGACAAAATGAGAAAGGAAGTCATATAAACGATCAGAATAAAGAAGATGAGGACAACGAAGTTGAAGAAAGTGAAGACGAAATGGAAGAAGAGGACGAGAATGATGAAGATCTAGAAAATGAAGACCAAGAGGATGTTGATCTTAGTGAAGAATCTGATGAAGACGAGGAGGTGATCGAGAAGAAAGTACAAGTTAAAGCGGTCGAAAAGGTGGAAGCAAAGAATTATGAAAATGTTGATGAAGATGAAGAAGAGGAAGAAGAAGAGGAAGAAGAGGAAGAAGAAGAAGAAGAAGAAGAAGAAGAAGAAGAAGAAGAAGAAGAAGAAGAAGAAGAAGAAGAAGATGATGATGACGAGGATGATGATGAAGCAGATGAGGAGGAAAGTGATGTAGAGGTGAAAAGAAATGAAGATTTGTCCAAGAAGGGACAGAAAATTCATAAAATTTAATTGCCATTGACATTAAGCAATTTGTGGCATTGAATTATTCAATTTTGTACAAACTGTTATGAATTATTAATAATTATATGAAACGCGAAATCGATACATTCATTATATCATGCAATTTGCATGAATGCATAATGAATCAACTACGACTCGTGAAGTCAAGTTTTCTAATATATATATATATTTACATAGATATGTATATATATATATACGATATCTGTATGCAATCTCACGTGTTACACTATGTATTCGAAGGGCAATTTTTGTTCCTTCCCATTTAGGTCATCTAGACTTTATTTGCATTAATATTCTAATAACATATATCAGAAAACTTCAACACGAAGTTCATTATAATGAATAATCTATTGAATTATGCAATGTTTACGTGAGTTATGTATTTTTTCTTTTACCATAGCATTCACCAATCGTTATTCATGCGTGTATGTGTGTATCCAGTGATGAAAACGAAAACAAAAAAAAATGGTTAATAAAGAAATTTACGAGACATTACAAAATACCAAATGTTAATTCATTTATAATCACCAATTCAAATATTTCATACTTCATATTTTGATAGCACATAAATAACCTGCAACAGAAAAGTTAGCGATCGACTTTATCATACCAAGATTAGTAGGCTTCAATTTACTTTCAATGTTACCGACAATATAAAACAAGAAGAAATATGAATCAAATTATTTTATAGTCATGAGAATCTATTTGATGTTTGGACTTATTTGTTTAAGATGAATTGCTATGAAAATGTTGCAATAATGTGAAAGCCTAGAAAAATTATAGTGCAATATGATGACGGCAGGCATTCACGTGTGTTCCAAGAATTCTGGTTTGAAAAATTACTTTTCAGGAAGACATGTCTCAGGGATACGATAGTGGTGTTGGTGATTAAAAAGATGAAAAAAAAAGGGAGGACCGGAGATAAGCTGTTGACCCTCGCTCTCGCAATGACCTGATGAGAGTATCTCGGTAACGTTCATTCTGACGCATCCGTGTCGAATGCAAACAACGTACCACGATATTTTCAGTATTGAATGGTATATAATATTGAACGCAACGTTGTAATAAATCAGTTCCGCTCGTGTTAGTTTTTATATGAGTATTATCATCGCACACGCCTTCTGCTTCTCTTCCGCTTTCTCTCAGTGAAATGAAACAAATTAAATTATTGCTGTTCACGTGTGTAATTCTCGCTTGTCGCGGTAATTCAAACACAGAAGGTAATATAATTTAATTACATGAGTGAATGCATACATAAATGATTTTTTTTTGCACTCTCATTCCATTTCTTAATTAATTTGTCATTGCCTCTGTTATTTTCTAATAAATTAACATTTGTTATTCATTGTCTATATTGAAATTTCCAATTAAAAATGTATGAAAATCTGTGTTGGGATGAAGAAAAAAAATAGTAATGAGGCATTGAATTTAATCCAAGTCTTCTCCTCTTCGATATAATTAGAATAGATAACAATAATTAATTAAATTTCAGAAAATGATACAAAGACAAAATTGGCAGAGGGTGAGCAACGCCTTGGTGATCAAATTCGATTAATATTGAAACATTATCAGCAACCAGATCCAATTGGCTTACCAGGCGCTCCAATACCTGATCCAATGTCCGTACCCGATATGAAACATTCCTTCTCAATATACTCCATGAATTTCAAATCAATCAAAGTGTACGGTCTATCGAAATTTCGTATTGAGCACGTACAATCGGAATTGGCACTGATGCAGGTGTGCAAATTGAATTCAAATATTCACAACACATATACAATTAATATCAAATAAAGAAAGAACAAATCAACATTTACTTATTCATCATTTTTATTATTATAAACAGGTTTCTGTTGCATTGAGTATTGATACTCTTGACATTCGTGGACAATACACATTATCTTCGTGGTTATCAAGTTCAGCTGGTGATTTCACTGTCAATCTTAGTGGAGTGACTATACAAGGGCTAGCAAGATTACAAGTTGGGACAGATGGAAAACTTCATGCAGAAGATATTGATATGGACTTGACATTTGAAAATATTGATATGGATTTCAAAAATCTTGGATTTCTTGGCTCAGTATTTCAAGGTGTAATCAATTCAATTGGTGCATTCATATTCGATAGTATAAAACCATTTATACTCAATGAAGTCAACACCAATGTCAGGTAACATCAATTATTGATTTTGAAATACGAATCCACTTGAGGGGGTTTATTGGTAAATACGCTTGGGTTCAATTCACAAGCATCTCTTGATTTAGCTGGAGGCTATTTATGGAGGACTAACATGAAATCTCATCCTCAACTGAAAACTTAATCTAATGGGTCAAGATAGTTCAATGCATTGATGATATTATCATTTTGCAGAGGCGTCAAACTAATAATTGTTATCATTATTACTTGATGGATGATTATGAACAAAGTTTAGATATGATTTTGGATAGTTTGGAGATATTTATTGGAGTTGAAATTGATTTGCAATTGGATTTGGTAATTGTTCAGCCTTTTTTCTTTATTGTTCTATTGCAGGGGTGAAGTGAACAAGCAAATATCGCAGTTGCCACAGTATTTCCCTAATTCAATATCACCCTTTGATATGGCTGTTGCTGAAGCTCGTAAACAAGTTCGTGATATGGGTTATGACCCGTACAGATTGAAAGATTATTCACAGAGTGTGGGAATATTCACTGTTACATCCAGTCATACTTGGATCACTGGATTTGCCAGTTTCTATCGTATGGGAAATATAACATTGAAAATGGAAAATAATACGGTGAGTTTACAACTGGAGAATTGGAAATTAATTCCGGATCAGTTTTATCTTCAGATGAATTATATGGGTCATTTAATTTTTTCAATGTTGTATCTATCGATATTCAATTCACAATTTCACTGATATTTTTGTGGAATGGAAAGTATTGAGTTGAATAGAATTGTGCTCAACGATGTGTCTTTGTGAATGGTTTGAGTATCGATCAAAAAAGTAAAGAGCAGGAAAAGATGGATTACAGATAGAATGGATAGAGGAAATGGAAACTTTTGAATCAATCTTTCTAATTTTAGTATGTGCTATAGAAAATTTCAATGTCAATTGAATGATTTCAACTTAAATTAAATTGGTTAATTGGTTATGGAAATATCTTCATCGCCAGTGGAAAGAAATTATGTATAGAGAAAAGTTGATAATCTTCATCAATGTCTTTCAATGGATTTTTCAATCTCGCATTACACTACAGAATTAATTTTTTGTCTGTAGTTTATTTAGGTTTATTGCGTTAATCTCATTCCAATGGTTTGTTGTTCTTCATTTTTTTTTAATTGATACATGAATAGGTCTATGCTTTATTGGATATTGGAACCCAAGAGATTGAAGGTAGGACACATTGGGAGATAGGAGTAGTGGGCGGTTTTCTATCTAGAGCTGGTACAGTCTTGTTCACGGTCCAATATTTTCGAGTCCAAGTGAAATTGAGTCAATCCGTGGATATCCGGAAGCGCGCGTCCCTGGAGGAACTTAATCTCGAACTGGGCAATATTCAAGCTCGAATACATGGAGCTGGTACGATGGATTATCTAATGGAAGCAGGGATAAACATTCTACCGAATTTATTGCGGTGAGTCTGCACATATGTTCATGAAAAAGAAATAGAATGAAAGAAAAAGGTAACGTGCATGTTTTTTTTAGAGAAAGAAATAGAACAAAAGAACATTGGAAATTGTACTTTATTGAATAAATAAAAATGAATTGAGCTGTTGTATTTTTTCGAATCAATTATAAATCTTCAGGATTATTCAGAGTAACTTTTAACTTTACTGCTTTTATTAGTTTCATTTGATATGAAATTGAATGTTATAAGATAATTAAATAGTTTACTAATCTCAATAGGAAGAAAAATATATGAGCATTGGTAATATTGCATATGCAGTTATGAATAGTTGATTTGATCTTTATGTTTCTCATTTTTGAAGGTATCAAATTATGGACGCTGTCGAGGGACCCATCAAACGACGACTTCAAGATGAGTTGGATAAGGTGGACGTGGAAAAGCTGATTCACGAAAAAATTCCTGAAATTGAGGAACAAGCTAGACGTCTTCAAGGTATCACCCCAGCTGAGGATATTATCCTTGAAGAAATTGTACCATCTCAGTCCTTGGATCAGGGACCATTTTCTGAAAGTGAGGAGGAACGTGGTCCATCGTAAAACGTTCAAATGACACTGTTGCCTAAATTTGTGCACTATCACGTGCCTTTTACAATAGTGAAGAAAAGAAGTAACGAAAGATAATGGTCGAATTTTTTCATGTGATTACGTGAAGAAAAATACTAATGGGAAAATTGAATTAATTATGTCATTTCATCTCTCAATCATTTGCAATTGCAATTTTAAAATATATTATTTCAATCTGGTTTTATTTATGAGATAAAATAATGAATGAAAGAGAAGATAAATTCAAATAGTTTGAATTGGTTAAAATCGAAACAAAAATTGGTATGATGAAATGAATTAATTTCATATATATTCTTTTGTTTAATTAATACAAATAATCGGTTTGGTGATTCAATATTGATTTAATCTTGTTGAAGTTATAACAATGTAAAGTAGAAAATATAGCAATAAAATTTGTCGATGTGCTAAAAAGTAAACATACATTACAGTCAATACTTCATTGTAATAAAATTGTGCAATATTTACTTTGCCCAAATTAATTGAAATAATAATGTCAAATTATGGAATTTACTTTATTTTCTTCTTTTGTAATAAAAATATGAGTGGAATGAAAAGCATCACTTCAATTTTTCCATCGATGCGAAAAACAAATTAAATAAATCCATAATTATAACTAAATAATATTTCATGTTGTCAAGAACATTAATATAATGATCATTATTTTTTGAAAATCACTGAAGATCATACATTTAACAATGCAATAAATTCAATTCGTGTTTGTTGTTAAATAAATGAGAACAATTGGCAGAATGGATGCGTTGCATTTTATACGAAGTTACTCTCAAGAGAGTCTTCAATTCATGAAAATAGACCATGAGGTAGATATATAGAGGTCGAATATATAATTATTTCCACTCGAATAACGAAGTGGTCTATTCAGTTTCTATTAAATTACTGTTCGGGACACAGCGACGCGACTGATTCGGATGCAAACCAAGCTCTCTCATTAATGTTCCCCTTCGTATACTCGCGTGTTACGACAACGAATAAGAGAGATGAAAAAAAAAGACTTTTATTAGCTGTATATCTGTATAGTTAGTTAGACGGTTCACTTGATACAATGAGTTTAGAATTACCTATATTGAAGTGAGTAAGTGTAGCAACGCTACGTTGAATAAATATTCTTCTATTGGAAATTTTTTCAATGTAAATAGAATAATGTCACAGTACGGAAGAAACTAATTTTTCTTGTTCTACAATTTTTGAATAAGATCAAGAAGATTCGTTCGATTTCCACTTTGCCCTTTGCATTTATTGTTCAAAGAAAAATTCACATCATAATTCATTTATTGTGTATATATTTTTTTGTTGTACAAAATTCTGGGTGTGGCTTGCGTGTTGTGAAGTCATTAGCTAAATATAAGTGGGACTAATCGAAAATCTGCCCTTGGAATGTCATTTTCAAAGTATTTTTATTGATTAATAAATCGTGAGGTAAATGACGGTGGATTATGAGGGTAATTTCAATTGTGACAATTGATAAGTGACGTGAATAAAAGGGAAAAATAAAATAAAAATGAACAAAAAGTGATGTGTAGTTTATTTCTATTTTATTTAAGGGACTTTAGGGATGTGTGAGAGTACTCCAATGCTATTCCAAATGGTGAGAATATGTTTTCGTAACGGCATCATTACGTAGTAAATTTTTTTTCTGTTGTGTTGACAGGGAAAAATTTATGAATTCGTCAGTTAACATTAGAACGCTTTTTTTTTTTATGTTCGTTCCCGTTTTATTTTCCATGAATACGCACGATATATTTGATGATATCAATCTTGCGCGAAATTCAGGCCTCGACATTGTCGTGCCAATATTTTATTCAAATTAATGACACCCCCGCATGTATTGATCCGACAATACTCGTTCTATATTCTACTGATGAATTGTGGAAACTTGCTCAGGCAAAATACGAATGGACGATTTAGATGGAAAGTGAAAAATAAAAAAAAATCGATTTGCCAGTAGTTTCATACGTGAGTGAACAGACACCAACTTTGTCAATTGTTCAGATTGAACGATTCGATACTTCTTAAGACTTTATTATCTTCCATGAATTTAATTTCAAATATAAATTGATAAATAATATTCTCAAATTAAAATAGTCCTAATTTTGTTTATTATTAATTTTTAAAAATACAAGAAGAAAGAATGAAATGTTTATACAAAATTTTTGAATGTCCACAGTTTGTTATTTGTGATTTTTTTTTTCTCTAATTTCAGAGGAAGATAAGTAAGTGACATTACCAATTGAATGGGAAGACATTGTCTGATAAATAAATTTATTGGTGTTATCTTTACATTTTTTTTTTTTTTTTGCTTCTTCTCATAAGAGCTCTATCACTTGCAAGTATTAAATGGTTTCAGGACATCCTATCTTACAAATACTGAAGGGCTGTTAGCTCTGACTATATTTCCTATCTTCTACCTATATTATTGTATCTATGCAAGCGTGAGCAGAGGAGAACATTCCAAAGACCATTTCCACCCTCTTGGGCACGGGGCTCGTGTAGAATAATTGAGTTTAGTTTGGAATATACAGATGCCTCTTCACTTTCGTCGTCTCTTTGCTGCTATTCGCTTGGTGTATTTTCACCCTCAGAACATTTTGTGTGTTATACGTAAAATGGCTTCAACCAAACATTATACCACAATCCAAGTCGCGTCAGCCATTTTCTTTGATGTGAATTTGTGAATATGGGTCGTAACGTTATAGGAAAAAAATTTTCTCATGCGATTGAACGGTATGAAATTTTTCACACTTATGTAAAATGTTATTCATGTAATAGTTTAGGTAGCGAAAGGAGAAAAAAATTAATTGCGATAAAGTATGAAAAAAAATGTCGTATTAAAGTGCAAACTGGAATTAAATATTATCAGTTCATACAGATTTTTTCGCTTTATAAAATGGATAGTGGAGTTAGAAAAATGCTGCTAATACTCGAGGGACTCACGTCAGTGTTTTGACTTTCGACGAAAGTTTAGAATTTTTTATTGTTCAATAATTGAAGTATTTCACATAAAAGAAAAATTAGGTCAGAATTTATTTTTACCATAGGAAACAAAAATTTCCTTCTCATTCATTATTTTAGTCTTTCTTTTACGAAAATATTAGAAAATAACAATGTTGTGATAACAATTTTCTACATTTAACATGATTAAATTTATGTCTATCATTATTTATGTTGGAGTTCATTGTGATTAATTAACAATTCCTCATTTTTCTGTTAATAGTTTTTTTTTTATTTTCATCTCTCGTGTAAAATGAGTGAAAAATTTTCTTTCATATTTATGAGAGCAATGAGAAATAATAAAAAACATGATGAGTAATTTTACTGCAGTCAAACTGAGAAATTTGAAGAATTTCATAAATTTATTCATCATTTAAATTATAAAGACAAGATATTGAATATAAATACAGTCTTTATTTACTTTCTTTTTTTTTATCATGATAATTACAATTCATGTTGATAAAAAAAATAAGGATACTGCATAAACGAAATAAAAATAAAAGCGCCAGTGAAATTCAATATTAGAGCTTTGGAGTGAACCCATTTTCTGGGAATTGAGGTCATATTACGTATATGTAGCAAGCTAATGTTGATACATGCATTTATATAAGAACAACTCTATCTACAGTCAGACATGAATCAGAATATTTTATTCATATTTATCTTCTCTTTAATAGAATATATTAAAGCTTGAGAATAGGCGAGCACTGCATGGTGTCTGATTTCATTGGCCTTTTAACTTTGAATGAACTTGAAAAAATAAAACTCAAATCATTATCTACAAATAGTTTTAGTATATAAAGAAATCTCAAATTTAACTTTTGCCAAATACTTATTTTGCAATTCAACATATTAAACAAATAAATAATCGAAATAAATTAATGGTCTTATAATTGAGGATGAAATTTATTTTTATTTTAAATAAGAAAATAATTCATGAATAAAGAATTTATCTTTTCACAGTTGTCTGACTAATATTAACAATTTCTACTTAATACAATCTCAGTTTTACCAATCCTGTAATTTTCTGTTCTTCACATAAAAGAGTAAATAAAATACGTCTTTGGTGTTGAGAAAAACAAGAAAAAGTAAGCGCAACAGTGTCTATCAAAGTGTTGTGTACCACTTTTCTCGATGAATTTCGTTGGCCGTCAAAAGCAGGATGATAAAAAAAAAGAAGAAGAAAAGAATAAAAAAAATATGAAAACAAAGTTGAACGAGAAAATGTGTGCATGCTCATCCAATCGGCTGATATACATCAGCAACATTGTCAAACGACAAGAGATGTCTGCTTTCAACGTCAAGCGAGGAAGAAAATTGTTGGTGAAAGGCACAAAAGTCCGTGATAGAAAAGGGCGAGCGGAAAATGAATGAGTGAGACAATGTATTACTAAATGTTGAGTATAGAGTGAATAAGATAGAAGAATGGGCCAGCAACGTCGAGGCGCCGACGCTAACGACGCGCGTTCACCAACGTCGGGGGTTGCCTTTGGGTTTGCGCGCCAGTTCAACGTCAGTACGCGTTCATTCTCCGCTAAGTCGTTGAGTCTCGAATGTTTTGACGCGCGTGCAATATTGCATCCAATCTTCATATTAAATTTAATATTTCACACAAACAATTATGATGAAAAATCATTTCTCATCTAATAATTTTATTTAATATTCAATAATTGTCAACAGTTGCATAAGACGAGAAAAGAAAATTTTATTTATTATTGTCTGAAAGAAGTTGAGTGATAGAATCAACCTCGTGGCAAAAGAAACTTTTAATATTGACAGTCAATTAAAATTATGATAATACAAAGTGATAAACAAATTCTTATGGTGGTTGATGTAGTGTTAGTAGTGGTTGCACTTTGGTGTTAGTTGGAGCAGGTGAAGTAAGTGGTGACGGTGGTGGCAGTGGGGAAAAGGACGTCAGAGTGAATCTGCATATCACAAACGTCGTGGTTTATCGAACGCGGTACTACCACACACTGCGAATACGAGTGTGGCGATAATCTCATCGTTATTCACGTCATATATATATGTGTGTTGAAACGTGAAGGGGGATCGAACGTGATTCCAAACCACGTCTGACTGTGACGGCCAAGTTCGATTTGTGAATCATCCACAAACGTATTACGAAAGAAGGGAAAAAACATGACAAAAAAAATATTTCAAAGTGGAATTTGATTTGTGTTGATAAATTAATTACTATTGCTGTTGTGGTGATTCTGTTTTTTTATTCGTTGTAATCAGTGAATTAGAATTGTCTACATAATTTATATAAATTGATAAAATGAACATTGACAGCGTTGTTTATTTTATTTTTATTAATTGATTTCAGTGATAATTATAAGAAAAATCGATTGCTGCCATTTTTTTACTGACAATGAAATTTATTGTGTTATTGAATGACATTTGTAATAAAAATTTTTGCTGGTGATAAGATTGGTGATTAATTTTTAGTTAGATATAAATAACTGATATAAATATATATTCATTTATTTATTTAATTGCAAGTTTATTTATTTATTAGTACATGATGAGGGCACCGTTAATATTATTTGGTGGTATTATTGTTCTTTCTCTTGCTGTCGCACGAGCACTGTCGTGTGTTTGTTCACCGTTGGAATGCGACATACTCACTGCGGAAGATTGTCCGGGAGGACTCACTTGGGACCCATGCAAGTACGTTCTGATTTTCAATAATAAAACTTTTATGTTTATTATTAATATTTGATGATAAAATTAAAGGATTAATTTATATGCGTGTGTTTGTTCAAATTATTTCGTGAGAATGGAATTTTGTTTGTTGAATTTTCATTTACTTTTCTTATTTTACACTGTGAAAACTTCTTTTTTTTTCTGAGATTGTGTGAGTACTTTTCTCGGTTTTTCTGTACTACGAAGGGCGAGCGTGAAAGTTCACAGGTGTGTAATAGGCGTGAGATTCAGTGGTTCATTAAAATGATTCTACTAATTCATGGGTACTATAAAATTCTAAAATTAGTTACGTAACTTTTGCTTTTTCTTGCAGTTTTATTCGTTTTCGATTTGGTAACAATCTATAGAGAGAATGAGAAATAATAATTATATCTCGGAATAGAGTTGAAAAAAAATGTTGAAGAGTGAGTGAAGTTTTGAATTTTGCTTTTGTATTTTTTTCACTAGCCTGTAATCGAAATTCTCGTTCAATTTCCTTTTTTTTTGTGAATGAACAAGAGAAAAGGGTTCATGTACAGTTTTTTTTGTTCATTACTCTTTTGGTTTGAGTTTGTAAAATTATGTTGAATAAATTGGGAAAAGTTAAGAGTAAAAGGGTAATAAATGAGGTGAATATATATTCTAACCTGAAATATAACGCCCTTATAACAATCATTATTATTTACTAATTACCTTTGTTCTATAATCTTTATTATAATGTTACTAATAATATCCAGATTCGTCTCCCTTTCTTTTTTATGTTAATAAAAGATTCTGTTTATCCCTTTTTGCAATTAATTCCTATTTATTTTGTTATAATTTATTGTCATCAAGATTAGTTCGAATGTATAAAGTAGAAGGACAAATTTTTGTATTTCCTTTTATCATATCAAAATTTTGTGCTTTCTATATCAATCATTTTTTTTTTCAGGTGTTGTAAAGTGTGTGCTCGAGTTGAAGGTGAACCGTGTGGAGGTCTTTTCGGATTTTCTGGACGTTGTGCTGTAGGATTGCAATGTGTAATCAAAAATCTTCGACCACCTGACGAATTAGACGAGGGAACATGTTCAAGTAAGATTTAAATTTATTTATTTTCATATAATAATTCAATTCCAAATGTGTAATGAAAAATAAATATGACATCATATCATTTACCTTTTTTGAATAAAGTTGCATAGAAAATAAAATAAAATTTATATTGCTAGTCACATAAAAAAATAAAAATGTTTGAGAATGAAAAAAGAAAAAAAATTCGATTGATCACTACGGATTACAAAAGTACGCAAAAAACAACAGCACGAACGAGCGAGTGAGTTAAGTAGCTTATTGCGCTATCATTCTCTGACTCTGTATTAGACCTTTCTTCAACATTTTAACACTAAAGTACACACTATCCCTCTACTGGTGACCTTCCTCGATTTATGAACAGGCGATAAGTACACAGTATTACTCCAATTTTCTCCCTAATTTTTTAGAAGTACTTCTGAACAATTTGCTATCGTTTCAATCAACATTAATTGATTTCTAATAAGTTTCATTGATTAAATACAATGTATCTGAAGAATAACAATAGAAACGATAAGACATAAAATCCCTTTAATAACAGAAATAAAATTGTCTTACATGTAATAATTTTTGTTTCAAATCATTTATTTATAAATCGTTTTGATATAAATGGAATTTCATTCTTATTAATACTTTTTAAGTCTTTTCCAAATATTCTAAATATTATTTGCCATAAATATCAAAATCAACAAATATTAATAAACTCCAATTCAAAATTTAATTTAGACATCGAAATAGAATGGCCATTTTAAATTCATTTCACTTCATTTTTATTTTGAACTTGCAATGATAAATATTCCCAATATAATTTTTTTTCATTGTAAATTCACTGGACTTTCAAAAAAAAAGATCAAAAATTCTACATCATCACGAGATGATGGGTAAAATAAAACGACAATATTCAACACATCACATTTTTTGTGTCTGAAATTCCACAAAATTACCCCGATAACAATACCATCATAAATGAAAGTAACGCCTTGATGTGCTTTTCCATTTTGTGCCTCATTTTTTTCCAACACTCTTTCTCCTCCCTCTGTATTTTGTGTTTTTTTTTTCCCCCTTTTTTTTTCGTTTCATATACCTCACGATCAAATTAATCCACATATTGTACGTGTAAAACTGGTAAAAGCGAGCATAGCGTACGCGCGTTACCACTCAGTATTCATGGAATATTATTATTCGCATATAGAAAGTGGAACAAATTAGTTTAGCTCCGAGTTATTTACATAAGGCTGATGTGTACTGTAGCTATAAATATACATATATACATTATCATATATATATATATATAATTTTTCAGAAAAGTTGTTGGAGAAAAGCATTTCCTTATAACTGGACCCCATAAGTGAAACGTACAATATTTTCATACATATAATATGGACATAGTTTCGGTACACGAAGTTCTATTTTCTGTATTGTTATATATCCACGTAAAATATTTTATCTGCAATGTACCAAAATTTTTTATGCATTTCCCTACACCATTATGTATTTAAGGGAGAGAAAGGAAGAGAGGAAATAAAGGAAAATCGCAATTCCATAGGAAAAATGTAAAAAAGAAAATGAATGAATAAATAGATAAAAATGTGTCCAGTGTGGTTGTAATTTTTTTCAAATTTTTTTTATCTTTGATTCTATTCATCATCATGAAGATGATAAAGGTCGGGGTTGAAAATTTTTTGTTTTTTTTATTTTGCTTTTTGCTTGAAGCTTGTGAAATATATTTTATACTTGGACACATTGTATTGTTGCTGACTCACCAGACAAAGAAAAATGATGATAAGAATCGAGGTGAAGAGTGTTGAAAAGTTTTCTATGTAATAGAAAGAGAAGAAAATGGAAGACAAAAATAAATGAAAATTCGTGATAATATTTTTGGGGGTATATGAGTATATAGTTGGTGTATATAGATATAAGTAGGGGTGAATTAGGTTGGGGAGGAAGAAAAAAGGGAGGATGGATTGTTGATACAGGTTAATGGGAATGTTTGATATTTGTTGACGCTGGACAATTGTAGATAATTCTGAATGAACAGTGACAATTAGATGAGGGTTTACTTTATTATTTCACGTGAATCAAGTCGGATATGAAAATATAATTCCAATCAGAAGAATATTAGGGGAAGTTTTGCTTCATTAATCGATTGATTACAATTGAAGCTGTACTGAAGCTATAAATTCAGGTTAATTAGATCATGAAATTTGTACCTGAGACATTTTGGTCTATGAATAGTAATTGATATCAATTACAGTTGAAGACATAACACACTTGATCAACAGTTCTATGCTGATATGGTTGGAAATTGTATTATAATCATTTCTATTAATTGAGATATTAATAACAACTAATCATTTTCTATTGAATGTTTTATATTTATTGCATTGTGGTCTTAATTCTTTTGTTAGACGATTACACTCGATTTATCATAAATTGAAAGTAGACAATTTGCGAGATGCTATTAAAATAAATTACCTCATACGTATGCCAACTTGAATTGTGTCTAATCATGTGATTAGTATTCTGAATTATTTTTCGGGTATTCATTCAAATTGTAGTGTGGATCATTTGACAAATTAATGATCCTCGAAGGTCACAATTCAATTTGAACCCATCGAAAGTTAAACTGTGCGTGAATTGGTTTCTGCAACTTTGATTGTGCACATCTCCAATTCTAAATTGATGCTGTTCAACCGTTAACCAATAAATTCTGACAGGAATGTGATGAACAATTCCAAATGGATGAGAAAATTTTTGAATTATGATAAATTGTCAAGGAAAAAATTGAATTTAATGAGATTATTATAAATTGAAGAATTAGCAAATCTAATTTGACATGAATTCTTATTCAATTAATAAATAAAATTGTTCACTTTTATCTACAGTAATAAAATTGTAGGAAAAAATTAAATTTTCTTTCTGTTATAAATAAGGAAATAGATAAAATAATTGAAAAAAGTCGATATATTATTTTTTTATAACACGACAAGGATGAATAATGTCACAAAAACGTTTTATAATATACAAAAACTTAGTCAGTTTATATAAATGATGGAGAAATGTAGCAAAAATAAATGTGAGTTCTTAGAATATTTTATTTGCCCCAAGAAAATACATTTAGCGAAAATTCAGAAATGTTTATAGCTCATCGAAGAAATATAAAATTCAACAATGTATTCATGGTTGATTCAATTTTTTTTTTCTCTCTTTCAAATAGTAGGAATCGCTACAGAATAAATGAACTGAGAGTTTTAGAAGAAGCACATAACCACAAAGTAAAGCAGTATCTTATAGTTACGACTCGATTGACTGCTAAAGGGGGAGGGTTGGCATAAAACGTTGGAACTATCTTTAATAATGTTGGACGATAGATTTAAGGACTTTGAAGATTCCCCTCGAGGCATTTTCCTCTCAGCTGCGTCATCCAATTTCGATAACGATCACTTATCAGTTACGTAATCATATTTACTCCATCCAGAATATTCTTCGTAAATATTATCAGGTAAATCGATCTTCGACTTCATATTAAAATTCATAATATCAAAATTATCAATCATCAAAACTTTTCACATTTTCCAATTTATAATTTCATTTGTTTATTCTTTTTATACAATTTCAATTTCCAACGTGAATTGACACCAGAGAAACAAAAACAATTCACAAACTTTTCCTCATGTGAAAAGAAAAATAAACGAATTGAGTTTGATATATTTGCGATGTTTTAGCCAAAGAAAAAAAGGAAAAGAACGGGGGAAATAAAAAACATAAACATTGAAAAAAATGAGGATAGGAAGAAGAAAATGGGGAAGAAAGACAGCGGGGGTGCTCTTTAAGACGCAGAAAGCTTTCGTTCGTGGCCTACTTTATCAAATGTCTCTCGTGAGAAAATTCTTGAGCATAACAGTGTTGAAAGGCAAAAAGAGTATTAAAGCAAAATAGGAATGCAACTCTCCCGTGTTGATAACACGGATGAAAGTAAATCTCAAGAATTTCCCACGGCATTTTAATACATATATGTGGATTGAAAGAAGAAATGAAAAAAAAAAATAACGAGATGTATACGAAGGAGAAAAAAAACTGCACTTTTATCAGCAGTTTAATATCATTATTGGATATTTCTTTTGTCGAATTATAAATAACGTTTATTTGAATCTTTTCTATTTTCAAACGAATGCATTTTTATGTGTCATTCGAATATCTATGAATGAAGTTTCGCAATATTTTTGTCTGAATGTGAAGGTGAAGGAGATGAAAGAGGAGAAAAAGAGAGGAAAAATTGGAAAGGTGATAGAGAGGCCAAATGGAAAAGCCCCGAGGGATAAGGGAATGGAAATTGGGACAATTTAAGAAAACGCTTTTACAGCTGCGAGGAATCGTCGGGAATGGCGGGAAAGAAAGACGAAGATAGAGAATGAAGGCTGGTAAGCTCACTTTCACGGTGTCTGGCAACAAATCTCATAAATGGTCTCTGAGCGACCCAATGTCAGGTTCTATCGCGTGAATTTTTATATCCGAATCTCATATTATTCACATTTTTCACCTAAAATAACTATACATTTTTTTTTCCATTCGTCTAATGTTGTTTTCTTTAGTTTCTTCTCTTTTGTGGTTTGTTTCTCATAAAGATATTTATTACATTGGCTAATAATTGCGTATGTGACTATTATTCTGATGAAAATATTAAAAGTGTGAGCGTATTTTTTTTGTCATAAAGATTTTTATAATTATTAATGATTAATTGAATGAATTTATTGATAATAGGATTGAACAGAAGAATCAATGTGAGAAATAAATAATTATAACTGTTAATAATGCATTCGTGGTGTTATGAATGAGTTTTTTTTTTATATCGTTGAATTTTAAAATATCCTGAGAACGAGGACGAAAAAAAGTGTAAAAGAAAAGAACAATTATTTCATCACACCTCGATTATACCTATGGGGTAATTGAGAATCTGCATTTCTACATACCGTTTAACTGGACACTATAGGGATGACGACAACGTCGACGACGACGAGAACGACGAGGTGCTATTTGCATATAGCAGATATACGTACACTGAATTGCGAATGACACACACGGTGACTAGAATGACATTTTATTATTTTTTATTTTTTATTTTTTTTCAGTATAATATAGCGAATTTAACCTATAAAAAATTCTACATGAGAATATATGAATTTATGTCCTTCACATACAATGACCGATGGTATTTTTTAAATTGTAAAGTAATAGGAGATTAAATAATATATAAAAACGTTAAAGAAAAAATATTACATAATTATAGTGATGAGTATTGAAATTCCTCTTCAGAAATTGCACAAGGGATGAAATTTAATATTGGTAAATCATGTTATACTAGACTACAATTTTTGAGGAATTTAATAACATTCCAAATGAGATAATTTCAGAAGTTCGTGAAACTTAAGTAAACAAAATAATATAAATTTAATTATACTCTATCGTTGAACGATAGAAAATTGTTGCTCATATTTTTTCAACAAAATTCCAACGAAGAATATTTGATACTTATTCACGTTGCACCACGAGAACCTGCAAAATATCCTCGTGGAGTTAAGTGAAACTCAAGAAAATTTTACAATATCAAAATATTCCATCAAAGACTTTGTGGTATTTGCAATTTGTTCTCTAAACGAAAATAACTTTACGAAACATTATATTCAAAATGAAAACATTTGAGTAATTTAACAACTCTCTATAAACTTCCATCAACGTCAGAACTTGAAAGGATTCATCGACATAAAAACTGATTGCATAAAAAGAAATAAATTGCTTGCACAATTTTCTGTCATGAAACAAGCAAATAAAAAATATAGAGAAGCATCAATTTATTATTTTATGGCATCAGTCAATTACGTAGGTGAAAGTCTATTGACAAAAAAATTGTTCTAATATCGTTTTGAAAATGTAGATTGTGCCATTCATACACAATTTACGTATACCGAGTTTATCCTGTCCAATCGAGTAGGATACAAAATGGATTATCTCTTCTTCATTCGCTTCCATATATGCATGCATAAATGTTTTTTCTATTCGTAACCAGAATACTAATCAGGAAATGAATTGTACGGTAGATTTAACGAATAGATAATAGGAACGAAATCCGTCCTCAATATAGAATGGAATATGTGAGAGCAATGGAGCTCATATCATTCATTCAATCAATATGTGATGGATGTATATCAGTGCCTGATCCATTTTGATAAGCTATCTGTATACATTTTCACATTGCATCACCTATCACGATCATATTCTGATTAATTTGAGATCAATATTGCAAGCTTCGATATCAATTTAATTTCATTTCATTAGTGAGCACTTCAATTCACAAGAATTTTATAACTGTGAACTTGCAGTTCTGTTCATATATTTTTCAATTCATTGAGAAGTAATCAAGAAAAAATATTGCAACTGTCTTAGTAAAATAAAATCCATAATATTTATATAACATTTTAGTTTGTTATCATATAAACATATTTTATATAAATTCATATTTAAAATCTTTTCTTTTTCATTTTATTTACAGAAATACCAGGACGTTGGCGTCGTCATTGTCCACATGGCCAAAAAATGTCACGTTCCGGTTGCAATTTAATTGGTGATGGTTTATCAAGTGAAAGTGGAAATTCAGGGAATGCTGGAAGATGTGTCTGTGGACCTGCAGTACCTTGGTGTCCTGATGAACCTCATCCATACACATTTGCTACACGTCATGAATGCAAGCTTAACCTTGCTGCAAAGATAGCATACGGTGAGTCATGTTATACATACGTGAATATTGCATCATGCAAATATACATCTATTTACTTAAAGGCAATTAATAATAAACAAATATTCATATCAAAGTAAATTCATTTCACGAATGTCAATTTATTTTCTGTTAATGTTGAAATAGGAACACAATAAAAAATGTATTTCACATTGAGATTTTATTTTTCATCAAGAATTTTGTAGTCTGTTAATTAATTTTATAATTCCTGGATGAATTACTAAAAATGTTTCAATTATTCTTAAAATAGTCAATGGATCTCTCCATTTATTTAATGATATAAAAACATGATGATAAAGCGAAAGAAATGTCAATCTCTGCAGAGTTATAGAAAGAAAATATAACAAATTTTTGGTGGTTAATCAAAAGAAAACATTATTATATCTGTATATATATGCAAGTGTATATATATGTAGATATGTATGAGGATCAGTTCGTGGGACAAGTACAGGTCGAGATGAGAGTGTGCAAGTAGAGTCGGTGAGACATTCCAATTTTACCGCAGGGGATGAGAATTGAGCGAAAAAATACAGCAGAAGAGTGACAGGATACATGGCGTTGCTAATGAGAAAAAGGTATATACAACTATACAAGAAATAGGGTGAGAGTAGAAGGGAAAATAGAACGGAGAAGTGAAGGTGAAAGGGAAAAAAATGAGAACGAGAGGTTTTTAGATGCATATATTCATCTTCAGCAATTTTAACGTTCTTGATGAGGGAGCTACAAAAATGTTTCTTTTTTTTTTGCCAAGTATATACTTCCCATTACGATAGAAATCATTTTTTTGTTTCTTTTACTGTTCATTGTTCGATTATGAGGAAAGTATTGGAGTCGTACGTAGAATGATAATTATCTACCATTGGAGTATGTTTTTGTATTTTTTAGTTTCAATAAATGAATGGAGTTGTGACAACAATAATTTGTCTTGATATCAATTTTTTTACTTAATTAATTGGATTTTTTTTTCAACAACGTCTGGACTGATTAAAATTTATCTATTCACTGATAAATCCAGTGATTATCTAAGTAATGACAATATAATTGTTTCATGTTCTTTTAATCATTGCCAAATTGTATTGAACTATGGAAAAAAAAATTCAACATCTCTGTTATAAATATAAATAGTTTTCACATTCTTCTACATTGATATATCATGAAACTGCAACTTTTTTCCCATTCTGCCTAGTCATGAGAGACTGAATTTATGAGAGGGCTTCTGTTTTACCCTTTTTTGTTCATGTACGTGTTACTGCATAAATTCATAATTTTATTTTACACTGATATTTATATTATGAATTCTGTAGTATAAAATTTTTTCCTCGTTTGTTTACATCCGAGTATTTTAATGTCTATTAAATTATTTTTGATTTTAACATAGCTAGTTAATAATTTGCAATGTATTTTTTCAGAAATATTATAAACCAAGTGTGTAAATACAGATCTGATGCTGTTTAAATAATTAAGACACGTTGATGTTAAGCCGATTGCTTAAGATCAAAGTATTTGTGTTAGATACTATTATACTACAGTAGGTGAGATGGAATCAAGAGCGGATATCAGGATCCTTAGTTAATGCTTGTCTGAGTGCTCGACCAAAGTACTTGAATATTGATGAGAGTGAAAGTGAAACTAATTTAATGAATTAAGGGCAAAAAGTTAGGACATTAATATGGCTTATTAAAGTAGTTATTTAATATTAATTTGTTATAATTAACAAATTTATCTATTACTGCAATAATTGTAACTTCATAATCATCATTATAAATGATTGAACTTTGTAAAAAAAAAGAATTAACAGTAAAATTGTTTATATTTCTAAATTAATCAATGTGACATTGATTATGAATCCTAAAATACTTTCTGGGTTTATTCAATTCAGAATTTTTTTATAAACAATAATAAAATACGATCCTATATGATAGATTAATTCTAGACCTGTCTATGGACGTATTCATATAAATCCAAAAATGATTGAAGAGGAAAATTTGAACGAGGAATATATAATTAATTGAAATCAGGTGAAAATGATTAATCACAGTGTCATTCTTATTGAAATATCAATTGGATCGTGAGTGAAATTGACATTTATTTCTAAATGCTTTCATTAAATATCAAACCGTTGACAGTGAATAAATTCGTCTTCGTTATTAATTCATTAATTATTTGTATGTATTCTTTTTCGAATCCATTTCATTTCTAGGAATGAATCGAACATTAATTGTTTCAGTATCACAATCAATGGCAATGTGTCTTGAGTCATAAATGAATTGATCCATGGATCAATAATCCGTATACGGTTTAGAGAAAATAGGATTTCGGTTACATCCGCGTACAAATGTGTTACGGCAGGGATTTATAGATACACTATGTATATATATGTCGAGTTATAGAGGCTTCTGCGTGAGTTGCCGCCCCTTATTCACTAACGTATATCTATATTTCAATGTTGTAAAGGTGTTTTCATGTTCACAGTTTAACATGGTTATCCCTTTTGCAACAATGTAACAAAACTACTTTATCACATTTGTGCAAAGTTAAATTTGATTCACCAAGGAAAAGTTTAATCGGCAAAGTATAGTTCGGTAAGGCTCACGCTATTTCGTGTTTCTAAGGTAAATTCGCGTACAGTCACAATAGACATCAAATACGTTAAAATGTTGAGTTAGAATTTAATGTCACGCAATGCGGAAGCTTAACAAAAGAAATGACATTTCTATTCATTTATTTACTTTTTATTTTCAAGTTATATTCACCTTGTGGTAATTTTTTATTCCATTTTTTTTTTGCCTCTTTCACTTTGGTATCTATAAGAAATCGTTTGTGAAACTGCGGATACTGCAGGATCATGTATGAAGTTTGTTGGAAAAACGAGAAGAGAAATGAAAGAGAAGAAAAAATATATGTTATAGCTCAGCAAACTTTGTCGGGAAATCGCTCCATGCGTATATATTCTTTCGTTCACGTTATTCACTGTCCATGAAGTGTACATGGCAGAATATTTTATATGTACCAGTGTCTTTGGCTATGTATGAGTGTTCAAGTCTAGACACGCTTCTCACGTACCAGATCCAATCAGTTTTTTTTACTTTTACGATGTGAAGGAATCCGTCGAATGTATATCTAGTACACATTCTGCGTACGATATTCTGGCAAGTGTTGTTGGATTCTTTTTTTTTTTTTCTTTCCTTTTGTTTGGATATGATATCCTGAACGCGTACAGTGGTTTAATGGATCAAAAGATCTGTGGGATTATGATTTTTTTTTAATGGATTGTTTTATGTGAATAAATGCAAAGTTACTGTGAAAAATTTTAAATTTAATATCCAAATGTTGGTTTTATGTAGTTTTTAACGATAGAATTGTTTATTTGATAGAAAGGAATTAATTTTGATATATTTGATAAAGATTTTTGAAACACGAAAGATTGAATAGAATTTATGGCTTTTCTTGTTTGAGATTTTATTGAGAATATATACGACAAGGGGTTCTATTTGATTTGGATTGAACTGTAGAATCAATTCATGTGTGAATATACAAATGATACTGTGTATATATGGTGGGTTATAACCGCTGATATCCTATGTCAAACTTGTCACTAATTAACCACTAATCCATTAGTGTATTCATTGTTGTGGAAATGCCAAGAGAAATTCGGATGTTATTCATGGTCATGCCTTCATAATACAATTAGGGTACAGTCAGGAACTTGAAATGTGATATTGATAATTTTCCTTGTAGAGATTTTCAGTGATTAACAATAATAAAAGGAAAAATTGTAATAAATATTTGTTTTTTTCTAATTGCAGATGACGTCTTGAATTCACCAGATTCGATGCCACCTAATGGTGAGTGTTTAGATATTCAATAATAAATAAATCTTATTGATAAAATATTAAATGAACATTATTGTACTGAAATTATTTTCTGTATATTTTACAGTTAATTTAATCAGTAAAAAAATTTATTTGAATTACAATTTTTCAATGTTACTTGAATTACGCAAATATTGATAATATAATCTTCGTGCAATGGAATATTTTGTTATTTAATAAAATTTATTAACTCAATTATTGTCAGAGTTATTTGTAGAGGGAAAAATCTTTTCGATAGAACCCACAATGACTTTTTCACTGACATTTACAAATGCAAATGTGTTCAACACGCAATTACTGTTAATTATTGGTAATATACGTACATGATTGGAGAAATTAAGAGTGTCAACATTGTGAAATTCAGCTCATCTCCTTTGTTATATATAAAGCGAAGGATTGACACAGTGTACAATTACCAATCTCTATACTCAACATTGCATGTGCATTTCTAAACAGATTTTCCGATACAAGCTACCCTTTTATATCATATCTATTTATTATAAACATGTAGAAAAATATTTTTATTTATCTCTTTATTCATTGCCTTATATTTATCAGGATGAAGGATTTTGCTTTCTAACTTATTTGCTCCAGTTTCATTTAATTTAAAAGTGAAGATCAAGAGAATAATTTTTATGAAAGCTTTTCACTTGATTTGTATCACTTTATATTTATTTTCTTTTTATTATTGATTTATTATTTATTCGACGTTACGTCGTGATGGAAAAAAATATTGGAATAAAATTTCTGTATAATTTCTCATTTACTAAGTTATTAATTGATCATCAATTCGTATCATAATTGATATTATTAATTCTATCGTAAAACAAAGTTTATGCTCGAATCCATTACAAACTTTTGGTTCATTAGTAAAATTTTATTGTAAATAGATTTATCGCAAGAAAAGATAGATGAAAATGTTGTACTTGAACTTTCTGTACATGTAAAAACAGGGACTGTAACAAATAAAATTATTGAAAATCGATAAGTTAGTTGTTCCATTACTGAAGGAGTAAAAAAGATATAAAGTTGCACCCTCTTTTGCGTTCGCCTGGAGGCGCGGCTTGTTAATCCAACTCATTACCCGATATCCAATGAGAGAACTTATCCTAAAGCTTTTGTGAGAAAAGTTAAGTTTGCCACACCAACTTGAAAAGGAGTTATTATCTCCGCGTATATATTTATACATAAAAACGAAGGGGAAAGTTAAAGACATAAAACCAGGAGTAACTCCAACACAAATGGATTTGTGATAAGTAGTACAAATCTCCATGTGGTCAGACATAATTATTTAATACCTCTATATAAGAAAATAGTCATTTAAAAATTCTTATTATTTTTTCAATTTAACTGGTGGACATTTAATTCTCAGTTCCATATTCTTCTTGTTGTCTGTATGAGTGTGCAAGTGTCATTTGCAGTGGAAAATTCTTTCAACAGACAATACAAAAATAATAACCAAAAAAAAATATATAGTAGAAGTGAAGATAGAAGTTGATATCCAACTTGTTTACGTGACCAAAAAGAAAATCATTTATAAATTGTCAGTGGTAAAAAAGTATCAAACATAAATAATAGTATAAGTGTGTTTTCCGGGAAACTTCATAAACATTTATGTATAGATATACTAGTGAGAGATGTTGTTGGGCTAGTCGGTTTCTAGCACACAAATTTTCGCTTAGTTCAAGCACTTCTGGAAATGTTGTTCATGTTGAAGTTACATCGATCTGTTTGCTGATAATCCTTGTAATGTAATTACTTTGAATTAGAGGCAAATATTTAGTTAAATTATTTAACAAGTAATATACTCATAATTTGTTATATTTTCAAACCGCATTTTCTATGTATAAAAAGAAACGATAATTTTCCTAGATTGAATATATATTTTCAGTTATTTTCTCTTCTCATATTCCACAAAGTAATTTAAAATTTCCAATAACACATTATAGACAACCACAAAATGATCATTGACATATTAAAAAACTAAAATATGAAATAATATATTTGTTGTGTTTTATTTGTCATTGAGAAATATAATCACAAACACTTTTTTTTTCTTCATAAATTGTCACATGAAAGAGTGTATAATTATGATGAAAATTAAATTTAATAAATAGACAAGAATAAAACGACAATAAATGTTGTGTAGAATTATTTATATTCACAAACTACTTTTTCTATGTATACAAACTTCAATAATTTTTCCGAGATAGAATATATTTCCAACATCCTGCTCTTTCCATATTCCATAGAGTCGTATCGATATAAAGAATTCTCTAGTGGTTTGAGAAAACACGTTGTATTTATCAGTTTTATCTCTGACAACTGGCCCCCGACTTCGATCTCTTTCAAATGAGTCAAGGGAGACGTTCTCGTAAATTCATCGTAAAAAAAAAAGAATCTTTTTTTTCTTTCTTTTCCTCCCACTGCCTCGCACCCTTACTCAGCCCTCCGGGGAGTATTTAGAACGTTTGGTAGGGCTGTGCGTACGTGTAAAAAAAGACTCTTCTACTGAAGCTCTTCAATTATTTATTTTTTTCTTTTCTCACGTTTTTTTCCTTTCTCTTCGTCGACTACTGATTCTTCATTTGACACTTGTTCAAGTAATAAATTAAGTTTGACCGCCTAATGTATATATATTTATACGTGTTTCTTTTTTTTTTTGCACGTTTGCTTGCTACTTCTGCCGCTTCACGACCTAGTCAGAGACCAATTTCGAAGCAGATGCCGCGTTAAACTGCGCGAAGCAGTAAGTCACGCGACGGCCCCAGCGCGTTATTAATTGAAGACGCCGAGGTCGCCTCATTACTTCGAAATTGTGCAAGTTCGCGAAAGGAGGCGGCAAACTTCTCGGCTTTGGAGAGAGTTTGAGGTATCATATATATATATATAAATATATGTATACTGGTGTCACAGTGGTAGGGTGGTAGTGTGTGTCTGCCACAGTATGCCGTTACCACTTGGCCGAACTAATATCGCCATCTTGTGGACACGTTGGTGCACTACAGCTTGCACTCATATGCACAGTTTGTTCAACGATATCTTCTTCTTTTTCTCCTTCTACTTTTTCACTTTATTCAAGTCTTATATACTTTTTCAAATCTCCTTTACTTTGAATTACTTTGGTTAATAGATTTTGACAACGACCAATGAATAGTTTTTAATTATTCACTTTGTTATTTTTTTATTATGTATTGAATTTTTTTTTCTTTGGTCTGGTTGAAATATAAAAATTAGCATGAGATGAATAGAAAATTGATAGGGATAATTTATTGGCGATGTGGATAGTTATTTATATGAAGAATTTAATAGTCATTAGAATTTTTATTTCGTGTTGTTGCCTGACAGCTTCATTATGTTATTTCATTCATTACTTTTCTGTGAAAATTATCATATTTTAAATAGTTATTCAGTAGAATTGATTTAATTTATGTCAATAACGGTTGCATAAAGGAAATTTGCAGCAGAATAGAAATTTTTCATTGTTGACGTGTGAGTAACATACTCACAAGTTTATATAATGTTGAATTCCATGAATAATTTCAAACCTCGGATGATTATCAACTTGAAATGGGTTATTTCCATGAGCGATAATTTCCAGGTATGGAATTTGAAATCCACACATTCCATCATACTCGTCCATTGAGTATAAAGTGCAGTGAATATTGACACGACTTTAGAATTTCATGAATGTTTGAAACAATGATAATAAATTAAAAATTCTCATGCGAACAATTATTTCATCCCTTCAATTCTCAATGATGCTCACAAAATATCTCTCTGTTGTATATTTTGATGTGATATTACTTCACTATATTTTTTTTTAAATTTGTAACGATCATTTATGATTATTTTCAACATAATAAATTTTTTTTAATACTCAGAATGCAGAGAATTTTGCATCTATGAACTATCGCGTTGACGTTTTGTGCCATTATGGCTCTGAGTTTAATGTATTTTTAATGAGATCATTATTCTTAGCTGTCACATTTTTACAACGTATTATTATTATTTTTTTATAATGATCTGGTGTTTTTTTCTTTCAAAATTTTGTTTACAATTATTCTAGACAACAGAATGGAAAAATTTTAAAACTTCTAATGCAACACATTTTTACTGTTTCATAGTTATTATTATTTCACCATGAAATCGTATAAAAAAGTCCCTTAATGTACGTTGGAATATGTAGGTATATATCTACGTTTATGTATATACCTCGACTCACCAACTATACATACTTTTACTACTATTTGCAATTCACGACGTAGTCGAGTGTAGACACATCGTAAAAAATGTAAAATGCACAAACAGCCACACCTTTTTCGTATGCAATATTCTATAGACGATATTTACATTTTTTCACTCATTTCTTTCTTAAACGAAGAAAAAATAAGACTATTCATATATGTGTATGTATATATATTTATTAAAAAAAATTTATTTTCTTCACATGATGTTTTTCGCTGTTTTTTATCGCCTGTACAAAGTGTTCGCTGTGTGACCTGCGCTTTGCACTTTAAAATGTGTGAATTAAAAAAAAAATAACAGAATAAAAATAAATATTTTTAAGCTAACGAACACTCCATTATATTTTTATACTGACGTCGAGTTTTTCTGTTTGAAAATACTGTCGAACTCAATACTAAATCCAAATAAAAAATATAGAAGTAGAATGAAGAAAAGTTCATATTTAAAAGCAATTTTAATAAGATAGAATTTTTTTTTCTCTTCCACCTTCCCTGTATATAAATATTTTTTTTTTCTGACATTAGTAAAACATAACGAGTTCAACACTCGTCAAACTATTCAAACATAACGCAATACAACTCGTGAGAATTTTTCTATGAGAAATAACTGTTCGTTGGTTTTCGACCAACGAAAGTAAAAATAAAAAAACCAATGAGAAAGAAAAAAAAACATCCATTTATTTTCCTGCAATGATCATTAAGTATGATTTAATGCCATACAGCGAGTAGATATGTTTTACCAATTTAAACGATGAGGCGCTAGGGAGATCATAAAGAGGCAGACAAAAGGGCCAAATGTATATGAGAAAGAAATGGGAACCTCAATGGTCGATTGCTGGTTTATATATGTCGGGGAAAATTAAATATGAGCGAGATTTTAGGCAAGCAATTTATATGTAAATTTAGATAAAAGTAGAAAAAAAAAAATAAAAATAAAAGTGAATCTTCTTCTTTAACTCTTTTATTTTTTTCTAAAACATTTGATTCTTCATTATCATTTCGACCTTTCTTTCATGTAATCCTTTACGATCTTTCACAATGTCTATTGTTACCCGAGATTTTGTCATTGAGCTTTATATATACGCAATTGTACAATCTCTGATTCAACAATTCACAATGCAAATGAAAAAAGGGGAAAAAAATTTAAATTACCAGAGAATAGTAATAATTCTGTTACATTCCAATAACAGTGCGGTTAATACTTCCGTTTTCATTTGTATTAAAGTGTACATATGAAAATGGGATTATTAACGAATATAATGGCATTGTGGACAATGCGTAAGAGGTTAAGAACAGAAGCTTTCATATATAGTTTCAATTATTTCCACGTTCGTTGGGGAATCTAATGAATGCGAAGGGTTTAATATGTGTGAACATGGATGCCCACACTGAGAGATTTAATGTGACTTATGTTCGAAAGGCTTTGAATATAAACTCTTGGTAAAGTATATTTTGGATGAGAATAAATTGTGAACAATAGTGAAACGGGTAAAATAGGAATGTGAATGTTTTTAGAAAATGAATGAATGTGAATATGAAGGCATAAAGTTATTTTTCTTTTTATTATTTTGTATATACAAAAAAGGGTTTTCTTTCCATTTTTGTTCAGGGATTAATTTTATTTATATCTTTTAGGATTTAAATGGAATATTTTTATGTAGCAGACGAAATGAATTTTTTTATTTCATTTTATGAATATGTTATCTACTTTAAAAGAAATTTTTTTTTCATTCGCCAGTTTCATTATGCAGCGGAAAAATATTGAATTCAATAAAATTGGAGGATATATAAATATTCAATGTGTGACTATGAATTTAATAGAATCGGTGACTGTACAGAAAATAATCTGTAAAAATATAGTAGATAAAATATAAAACTCACTGACACAGTTGAAAAGCTCTAGGATTTATATGTAAGCGCACTTCATCATTTCCAATGGCTCAGTACTACGAATACAAAAGACAATTTAATTATAGAGGGATTTTCCATGAGCAGCTTTTCACTGAGCTCTTTCGGCCCCTCTGAGTTTCATGAAAAACAAATGTACAGTAGAATGAGTAAAAGTGAGAGGTGGAGAACGAAATAAAGGTGTCCACTGGATAATCGTCATGTCTTCTGTGACAATGAAAAAAAAAAGAAAACAATTTTTTACAATGAACTTTTTCTCTTCACGAAATACTTCAATCTAATAATAGAAATTATTTTCTGATATCACAATTTTCCGACATTGATTTTATCATTCGTTCGTCAAATACTTTACATTATAATCCAAAAAATCTAGAAAAAGTTTCAGGCAAAGATTTATTATTAACAATATAATTATTTATTATCGACAAAGAATTTTCTTTACTCATGAAAAATTGAGGATGATAAATTACATAGAAATTTGTTTCAATTTTCTTTTCACTTCACGTCAAGAGACGTGAAATATATTCATCAATATCAATATACATTGTGTTCTATTTTTCTTTTTTATTTTGTTTAAAGTAAAAGAGAAATAGAGAGGCAGAGAGGAAGAGAATGCAAAGAAACAAAAGAAAATCCTGAGGTGATGCTATTTTCCAATTCCCATCTATTACAATAACCCATAAATTAATTCTTTCGAACAATTTTCCCGCAAGCTTTTGTCGAACGTTGACAGCCGTCCCATAAATATTTCTTTCGCAAAAGCTCTTGCAAGAGTTTGTAGAAAAGTGCTGCGCGGATTCATGTGCTTTCGCGCATCTCTGTATATGCATTTACTATGGATATTTTTTTTTTACTCAACTACCAGCACACACTTTCCTTTCACTTAAATTTATATTGTAAGTATATACTCTTATAATATATAAATAACACGACAGATATATATGTATATGTGCAGTAACATCCCTTATATTCAAGGTCTTTTTTGGCTTTAAATAAAATACAGTGTGGCTATAACAGTAACACCTCTATGTGAAAGATATATACGATGTAGAGCAATTCAATTTTTTAAACTTATCCTTTAAATCATGAAACTCATATGTATCTCAACACAACTCTGGCACTTTTTTTCGTTCACTCGTTCATTTTTAATATAGTTCCTCGAGTTGATTGCACGTTATGTCAACAGAAAACAATATAAATAATTGACGAGAAGAAAAAAAAAAATATTATCATAAATAAATGGATGATTTATATAAAGCTGAATAAAGTTGTACAAGAAAACATTAAACTTTATCAATATCTTTGTTAAGAATTTATTTTTTGGACGTAAACAACATAGGGGCATTCAATATTGGAATAATTATTTAATTATAACTCTGATTAAATGTTTGAATATTGGGAGAGTGGAGAATATTAAAAATTACAAAAGAAAATTTGTTTGTTTTTATGTTCAAATACAATTTTTTATTCTTTGGCTTGATGATTAATGAGAAAAGACAAGTTAAAACTATCGTTCCATAAAAGACATTTAAATAAATAATATCGCACACAGAATATAAGAGAATGAATGAGGCACTGACAGAAATAAAAAAATAAACCGACAGTTAAGTTGCAGCAACTACATCATTTAAATCTGATTGAAAATCTAGGTTGACTCAACGCATCAGAAGATTCTTTGCAATTCTCAACAGTAGCAAACAAAATGTCATTAAAAAAGAGCGAAAGAAAATTAATTTCCGGAATATAAATTAACTTGTACATGTTTACAAATATTAATATTATTTAAACAAATTGAAAGTACTTATTTCTAGATTGAAATTGTGTTTTCATTTCCATTTTGTTTTGTGCAAATAATTCAATTGAACTACATCAATTCTCCATCTTGGGCTTGTTATAACAGCCTTAGAAATGAGAGACAATTCTTGTTCCACACAAAACAGTTATGTGTACGACTAGTGAAATGATCTACACATGCATAAATAGATGTATGATACGTCTGTGTACATATTAAATTGTTGTTGGCTTCTCTGATAATTTTAGTTTGCAGACGAGAGTAGTTGGAAGATATAGAAATGCTTGGATGGCGTATTAACACATACTCCACAATGAAATTGCATCTCTCGATATACACAATATGTTATATTTGCATTTCTCTACAAGGTTGGAGTCACGTACTGAAGCAAAATCAATGGAGGTAAAAAATATATTGCAATTGTGATTCTCAGTTATTTACTGATTATCAAACTTATGATGAAAATACAAAAAGAAATAATGAATTGAACCAGGAGAGAAATTGTTCATTAAAAATATATGAAAATTTACTGTTTATATTTGGATTAATAGAACGATGAATGCATCATATTGACAGATTATTATTTATTCTGTTTCAAAGGGTTTAGTTGCATGAATTAATGACGAATTAATGGAGGTTTGGATGTTGGTTTGATGAACTTTTCTTCAATTTATTTTACAAATATATTCCGAGTATCAAATTATGATTTTTTAATATCTTTATTTGTGCCTGGAGAGATTACGATAATTAGCTCAATATTGGTTCTGGATGAATGGCTATTTAATTCCAATAATTTTCATGGAAATTATTTGATACTGTGATATTGCCATGGATGCACCAGGAGTTGTTTGACTTTGATGTATTAATTTTATTCAATTTCACAAACATTAATCGAAGCTTATCATGTCAGATATAAACAAATATAAATTAAATTCTTCATGGATATTTTTTTGAACGATTCAAAATTAGAATGGAAAATATGATCGAAAGTGGAAACAATCGAGTTGGAAAATTGGAAAGTAATGAGAAGAGTTTATGATGAAGAAAATAAATGATAAGAAAGTGAAAAATGAGATGAAGAATGGATACGAAAGTGAAGGCAGAATAAAAGATTGGAAAGTATGAAAAATAGGTAGGAAAAAAAAACACAAGTGTAGAGTGTGAGGTGAGAGAAATAAAAAACGTTTTAGAGATAAGACACTCGACATTTTCATTATCGAACGTCTGCTACATTATATAATGCTAAATGTACCTACTCCATTATTCAACGTAATTAGATTTTGTAGTTCAACATCAGTATTCCTTTGACGACGTGAGATGATGACGTGAAAGCGAGAATTTTCATTGCTGTGCTATTCCCCAAAGTGTTTTTAAATATTCGAATAAACCGACAACAGCGTTGGAAAATTTAGTCTGAGACCCAATTTGAATTTTCAATATTTTCCATCTTCCACTAAAATTGTGTTAAAAATTTATTGGCCTCGTTATCAATACAAAATTCTGAATGTTCCCTTATAAAAATACTTAAAACATCAAAAATATAATTTTATGTACCACTTTTATATTCTCAAATAAGAAAAAATCCCTTCTGCAATCTTCTCACCTTAATATCACGTCAATCAATCATCTTTCATAACCCAAAAACTAATTTCAACATCATCAACTTTGATTCGATATATCTCCAAACCTAATTAACCAATTTCAATACTCAATCAGTGCATTCAAAAGTAAATCGGATATCGAATTCAATGGCATTAATATAAAAATTTTCTCTTCAAATTATCCCCCAGAAAAATTCCACCAAAATCCTCTTTGTATTTCACACTGACGTGCTCATCACTCACCTAAAATAAAAACCATCCAATCAACCATGGAAAATAAATCAATAAACAACATAAATCAATCGAACAAACACACCTCTAACACATCACGAAACTTTCCCATAAACTAGTCCCATATTAATAACCATCACAACATTAATAACCATAAACATTTATTAACAATATAACCGAACCATTAACCTACCCCATAAACTCTTAATGTCCTTCATCGTATTGATTTAATTTTGTGCTAAATTGCACACTATATCGTTATCACCCAACATCGTCACGATAAATCGATAGTAACTTCATAGCAAAAGAGGATCCAATAATGACAGTGCAAGTGTGGCAGAGATGGAAGATTTTATCAAGCAATGAGATGGTCCTAGGGGAATGATAATTGCTACGTGTATACATATATTCCTTTTCCTCTACATATATAAATACATATATAGAGAATGGTAGCAAAGTATATTGGTGCTATTTGTGCACGTCGTGTCGTTGCGAGAGCGTTTCTATTACTCCCGATCGCTCGTTACCGGTAATTATACCATCGACGAATCCAGAATGTTATCCAACCTCTCCTATTCCACATCACTTCACTTTCTTTTATTTTCCCTCGTTTCATTGTCTCTTTCTCTTCATGTCCGATTCATTCTCACCCATATCATCCACATCACACACGTACATCGTATTTGACATTACACACAAGTGATGAGCAGTTCAGTTATTACACATGAGAACATTTTTTTTGACCTGATTCCATTGGGATTTTAGTCACTGTATCTTTTTATTTCTATTCAAAATTTTTCTCGTAAGAATGAAATGGTTGAAATATTGAGAAATATGAGAATTCGTTGAATATGAATACGAATTGTTCAATACATGCACAAAATAGTCCAATATGTTCGAAACTACCCCAATATTTATTCATGCACACGAAATCCAATCAAATCTACTAAAACCTTTTATAATTCAAATATAAAAAAATATTTTTACCTTTTTTCTTTGTACCTTCAGGGTTGTGAATATATAAATATAAATGTATATGTATATATATATGTATATCAATATAGATGAATGAGTGTGTGACATATGGAACATGCAGGTTAACACGAATTCACAACGAATTGAACGAAATGGCTGATGGACCGCAATGGCAATTTGAAATCTCGTCAATATTGGAATGGAAAGTTTAATTAAAAAAAGAAATATCATAAGGAAAAAAATGATTGGCGGCGTTTTATAGTTTATAATAAAATAAAAAAATGAATTGTAGATGAAAGTTATTAAGAGAGTCATGATAATATTAATAACAATTATAATAGTAGATATATAAATGCGGAATGCAACGTGAGTGTTTTATTCGTTATCGTTTTTCTCTGTCTTCCGCTTTTTCTATCTTTCTCTTTCTGTCTCCCTAGGTCGTTGTCTCACTCGTTCTTTAGTAAATAGCAGATAAATCATCTGCTCAGTGGAATTCCTGGCTCGTGAGCCGTCGTTGATCTCTCGCATGCCAGAATTATCACGATTGCCTCGGTAATAGTACTCGTCTTCTTCTCTCTCTCTATCTATAGATATATATCTATCTATCACGCGGTCTCTTTTTATTTTTTTTTCCTGCTCTATCTTGCAATGCACACACTCGCACACTCTTTATCTGTTGAGTGAACAAAAATGGAAAGAAAAAGAATAAAGAATGGCAATAATGATAATGCAGAAAAAAAAGGTGAATTATAATTATGATAATTTTGGAATATTAAACAGAAATGAAAAAATATCATTTGATTTTAATTGTTGATTTTAACTGCACTCTTGAGTTTGTATATTTTTTTGTGAATTGTTGGAATAGATGAGGAGAAAAATGTTGGTGGGAATTGTTGGATTTGTTGATTGTAGTAATTTTTATTGAATTTTGAATTTTATTCTCGTTGGTTGATTGATTAGTTAATTTGTTGACTTGATGAATTGGAGTAAGAACAATTTTTTGGATTGAATCTTCTTTGGGAAAAAAGATTGAACGTTTTGGTTATTATTTGTGACAATGAAATGATGTCTGAATTTTTATCCAGGATTTTTTCTGAGTAACACATGAAAGAATTTATTATTTATCTTGAAATAGGAAGTAGATTAGATGAAAAATCTAATCTATGTTATTAAGTTTGACATTCATAACAGTATTGATAAACGATTTAATAAAATCCTGAATGTATTTCAATTTCTCTTTCACTTGATATATCATTTTATATTCTATCATTAATGAAATAATTGTATTCATCATTTATTTTTTATACTTTTGGAATAAATCTATATCATAACGATGGGATTTTAATGTGAATGTACAATCAACAAGAAAACCGTAATATAAATATTAATATTTGACAATAATAATTGAATATACATAAAAATTTCTTTCTAGTCTTCTCATTAATATTAAAATAAAAATTTTAACAATGATGAAATGTGATAAAAAAAAATACTAATCGTATTTCCAAGTAAAACTAAGAGAAAAGATAATAAATCACAGAATCATCAAATGCGATTAGACTCAATTCAAACTCTTTCATGGATTTCATTAACAATTGATTCATATCTGAGTACACGAAATTATGTTTGGATCTAAAGTGCGATTCATCGTTATAATAGATTACTTTTTTTCCAATCTTTTGAACATACAATTTCATTGATAATAATACTTTTGACGAAATGATAGCAACAATACACAAATGTATGAATATGTGCACACATCAAAATACGAAAAAAAAATATAACTCGACCAGTAGACGATATAAACTTTGCAGACAAGTGCTCTCAATGTATTGGAAATAAATCACTTGAAAGATATTGTCATTGGAGTATTTACTTATACCCAGTAAGAATGTAAAAAAAAAGAAAAGAATTATAAAATACAACATAAGAATTACATACAAATGAAATCTATTTTTATCTTCATCATTCAGATAAAATCAATGCACAATTCTTACAAAAGAAAAACCACAACAAATTCTGCATTTACAATTATTTCTCAATTGTCATTATTGCATTGAATTTTATTCAACAATTTTTTTTTCTCTCTCCTGTATCTTTCTCTTCATTATTTTTCCTTTCTCTTTTTTTTTTTAATGTCAATATTAAAGGTATGACATACTTCTTCTCAACTCTTATCAATTTTAGTATATTTCTACATTGTCTCAAGGAATTCCAAAGGGGGCAAAGTCGCAAAGACCAACAACTATACACACACAGCCTTGCATTTAAATCAAAATACATATCGACAATATCACACTTAACACACATGAATACATAATAACAATCAAAATTAAATAGAAAAATAAAACCGAATTTTATTGAAACAAATATTTGAGTTTTCATCAGTGATAATCTGTGAATAAGAAGTAAAAATAAAAGAAAAAAATAATGAAATACCACAAATTCACACACAATTAAATTAAAATCATTGACATTTTTATCCCCTTACACATACACACATACATAAACTCATACAAATATAAAATCAAATTCCATCTATAAAAACAAATATCCTCTTGCTTATCAGTATGACGAAACTTGAATTAAATGAACAGACAGAATTGTAAAAATAAAATGCCAAAAAACAAATATGACAATTTTTTTTTTCGCGTGACTATCTGATTATTGGAATAAATGACTCACACGTTAAAGACATAGTCGACCACGCAATAAACGTGGATCGAGTCAGTACATACACATACAGAATGAGAGAAAGACTGAGAGAGAAGTCAGGTATACATCGCGCCAATACCCGGTTTAATTCTTCAACGCTCTTGAGTGCGATTGGAGCTGCCGGTGATTTTCGCGCGCTATATAACCCGACCAACTCTTCTCTCTCAACTCGACTCCCGACAAAAATATATATATATATATATATACATGCATAAATATATACATACGCATATAATACAAGGCAAGTTAGTCCCAGCGAGTAGTAGTGAGAGACCGGTCGTCGCTCGTATATAAAACCACCGATGACTCGCGGTGCCCGACCAGTCGTACTCGCTTGTGCTTCGTGTGAGTATCGTTAGCGGTGTTGTCACTGTTGCCGTTATCATTTATCGGTTGCATTAAAAAAAAAAGAGAAGAAAAAAAATTGAAACGAATAATTGTAATATCGCGAAATTTTGAAAAAGGAGTACGAGCTCGAAGTTTTTTGCTTTATTTGTTTATATTGTGTGATGGTTAATTAATTTTTGGTCAGTTTTTTTTTGTTTATGATGAGATGAAATGTGTTATTTTGATGAGGACATTTTTGTCCATTATTAATTGATCAATGATGGATATAATGGAAGATTATTTGGTTAATTATTACAGGTGAATATTTATTTTTTTTACATATGTGTTTATGTATGATGAATATGAATTTGTCGTTATCTCTTGTATGTGTGTGTGTGTGTGTGTTCTGTCACTTTGACAGAGTATAACCGGATGTGCATGTGGAGTTGACAATGAGTATATTTTTAAGTGTCGAGAGGAGTGTGTTTATTGTTTATGTCAGTGTGATATAAATGTTTATGACGTGTATGAAGGGATGCGGGTTGGGGATGAAGCGAAAGGGGCGGATGTAGGGGTGAAGTTTGTGGTGGTAATAAATGGTTATATAGGTAGAATACTTTTGTGTCAATGTTTTCACATCTTTTTTAAATATTGAGCGAGGAATTTTTGATGTATTTTACTCTTAATTATAATTGAAGTTGATATTTTCTTGATCAATTTTTTTTCGTGGGATTTTTATTGTTAAATAATTTATTGTTATTTTGTGTGAAGGACATTTCCATTGGAATTATATAGGAACTTGATTTGTTGTTTAATTAGCGGCTGGCATGTTCGTTTGTGATTTTGTTTGGTTCTGATTTCAGTTAATTAAATATTCAAACGTTTCTTTGTGTGAATGGCAATTTGTTCTATAATTTTGCTTGTACTTTACGTTTGATTAATTTGTTGTGTTTGGAAAATTGATCAACTCTTTTGTGTCATTGTTATTCGGTGACTGTGAAAAGTTGTTGATAAAATGATCATTTTTATTTGTTTTTATCTGGAACTGCTCTATTTATTATTCTCTATTTTTATTTTTTTTTCAATTGATTTCATATTTATCAACGTTGGTTAATTAATGTGTGGCGAAGCGTGCGAGTGATTTTTCCTCATTTTTAAATGGATTGAAATATGATTGACATTTTATTCTAGCAACGAGAATTTTATTGTTCTTTCTCATTCACTGTGCTTTTAGTTTATAAATTGAATTTTTTTTTTTTTTTTTTCATTCCATATAGTGATTGACGACTTCTTTTTATCATGTGAAATAAATTATTTCTTACTTTAAAGAAGTTTTGGAGATTTTTGTTTAAATGTTACTCGAAAGTTTCTGGTTAGTCTTTGACCCTGTCAATCGAATTTATATCAAAGTGAAGCTCGAAAGTTTTATAAAAATTCAATACAATATTCATTCATTTTTAATTCATTCAAATATTTATGTCAGTTTGCAGTACTCAAGTAAATTGGTTTTATCGTTCCCAACATGGATAACTATTCCATTCGTAAATCAATGGAAACGTCACGTGTTTTTATTTCATTTTCAAAATGTCATTTCCCTACTCAGTGCTATTTTACTCACGTCAATTCAACTTGACATAACTCCGATTTAACAATTTCTTTCTTCTGTTTAAAAAAAATTCATTTCATTTTTATTGTCACATGGAAAAATGATAATAATTGAGAATATCAATCTTGAGATTAACATCACATTTATTTTCCATTTTCTTCTGATATTAAAAATTAATTACTTTTTTCGTCCATGAAATATCAAAATGTCATTTCATGTACATTCTCGATTGTTCTCATTTTCGCAAGTCATTTTATCACAGTTTATTTTATGACTACAAATTTATTTTTCGTTTATGATGAAAACGATATAAATTGTCTCACACAGCTTCATTGTTATTATTATTGTTATTATTATTATTATTTTGTTAGAAATTTTATTATTATTATCTTCTCCTTGTGCCTTATGTTGCAATCGATGAGATTATCGATGCCGGCGTCAAGCAATCTCGCGTATAACATCGTGTGGCTTTTATCTGCCGTCACCGATAACTGTCGTCGTCGTCTTCGTCGTTCTCGTCGTCGTCGTCGTTTCGATTTTTCGATGTAGAAAATGAGCTCAAAGCCAGCCAACTTCATAAGATTCCCTGGTATATAATAACATGAGTGCTCGTACGGAATAAAAAATATTTGAACGAGCTGAAAAAAAAATATTTGGTTGCAAAATTATTGAGAGAAAAATATTTGTCCAATAAGAATATCAAAAATATATTTATTATTTCGAGATTTATTGTTTACATTTGATTTGTTTAGTGTCTGAAATAAATTAATGGAATTTTTCCTTCTCTTCATCATGTAAATAATAAAAAAGAATTTTGACTGATTCAATTTTTTTGTATCAATTCAAATTTTATTTGGAAAATTGTGAACGAATAATTTGTTGCTCATAACTTTGATTACTATGATTTGAAATAATTATAAAACAACTCAAAGTTTATTTAACAATGAAAGTAAATTAATTATAATTTACTACATTCACACTGGCTACACACGAACTGTTATAATAAATTCATCTTTAAATTCATTTATTCGAAAATTGTGAAAAAGAAAATTAAAAAAAATAAAGTGATACTCAAATGAAAGTAAAAAATCTGAATGAAATCCAATTATCATTCCATCACGAACTACAAACAATAATTTCAAATAAAATTAATCAAAAAAAATTGTGTACGAATGAAAATTAACGTATTTTATTCCATTAATTCGAGTTAATATCTTTACTTTCAAATCCCAAATCACAATAATTTAATCTAAATTTAATATTATTTTTATTTCTACATATATGAACAAATGTGCCAAGATATGAAACTTAAAAATCGTATTTGTTTTCATTTAACGGTTGATTAAATTTGAAGCAAATGATTAATTGCTTTTCTGTACTTGGCATCAACCACATGCGCATTTCATTGACGTTTTAATACGTGAATTCGATGTAATTGTGCGGACGGGGGCAATTTACATTGGTAATAGACTCACTCGACTTGTATGCATGCGTATATATTGCATCGAGTGTACCAATATTCACTGTGAATGTATACGTATGCATTTATACATGCACAAATATTGACGAGAATGTTCGTGAAGCTCTCGACGAGTTGCCTCACCTCATTCGTGGCCATGTCCAGTCCCAATGGACAATTGGCAATTTTATTTATTTTTTTTTCTCCCTGTTTTTCTTTTTTTTCTTGTTTTTTTTTTCCTCGCCAAAATATCAGTTTTCACATTCCTATCTGCAGGTGTATATACATGTCTTTCAATTCGTGCGCGACTGGATAAACAATATCGTCCTTCAACCGCACACGAATAACCGCAATGAATTGTCCTCTTGAATTGCTACATAAGCCAACCGCTCAATAACAATTTATTCAATTTATATATATGTTATTTCCATGAAATATATATTTTTCTTTCCATCAATTTTTTTTTTCTCTTCCATTACTTCGACTGGATTCATTTTTATTTTTAGAGTTTACCCTGCTGTCATTCCATGTCATGCAGACAATTGAAAAGAAGAATATCCAACCAATCAATTTAATTGAATGTCAATGAAAGAAATTTCTATATAAAAAAATATTGTGATCTGCTTTATTTTTTTTTCATTCTCTTTTTTTTCTTCAATATCGGCCTCGAGGACGACCAGACTGATGTTTCTTTACTCGTGATTTATCGGAATTGATAGCATGTGCGCGTCATGATAACGCAAATGCACCTTTATAAGTATTTAATATTGATAATGAGTTTATTTAATGTCTGCATGAGAACGTTGGAACATGTGTAAATAATTCAAACGTATATTTAGTGTATGAACACATATATAGTCACGAGCATATATATAAATTGTATATATACATATATAAACATATATATAAGTACATTCTTTTTCAATTTCCTGTTATTTGCTCGCCTGTTTCTGCAAAGAACGATAATGATTTATTCACTTGACTTGAGTGGGATAAATATAAAGAATTTTTTTTCGAAATAAATATTTTCATTTTGTTATTAATATTATTCAATGTATATATGTAATTTATTGAGAATCAAGTTGTTACATTTTTAATAATAATTGTAATAATAATTTGAGTGGGATAAATTTTGCTCTCTACGATTTCAAACAAGTTCTAACAGGCTCGTTGATTCTGTGTTAATTTTCTCCTGCAATTTTATGTGTAATTATCGATTTTAATCTATTTTTTTTTCTCTTTATTATTCGATGGAGAATCGATTAGCTAAGATATTCACGTGCGCGAAATTGAGTTACGTTCAATAGTTTCGACGTTGGATGATTATGAATGAAGGTATTTGCAAGCATGAAATCGATTGAAACAAAAAGTGCACCTGGTCTATTGGCTTAGGTCAGTTATTCTGAAATTAAAATGCATCACTTCATATTTTTAGATTGGAGGAATTAATTTTTGATCGAGCTATTAAACATGTTGAATAATTGACTAATATTATTCGTGACAGAACTTATTTTACTATCATTCATAAAATGCTTTCAAGATGTCGAATACATTTATGGACGAGTGTACAATATTGAGAGCATAAAAAACATTCATGGTATTTGCGTGGGGTGGAATTATATTTTATCGAAGGGTAGGCAAAAAATATGGATGTAATACACATATTGTATGTCATTGCTTCGTTGTCCCTTGAGGGTTTCAGACACCCTAACGCAGCGATTTTCACTGCTTTTTATTATCCATTTTCATATCCATTTTTTGAATATTATTCACAATTTCCAATAAATCATGAGATTATCATTTTATTCTTCAGAAAATTTCTAATCGATTGCAAGAGGAGTTGGTATAAATTCGTTGATTTTCTCACGAGTAATAAAAAGAGGAGTGAAAGTGCTCTATAGACCATTTTCCATTGATAAAAATAAAATAGAATTGAATTTATTATAATACAATCGATACTCACATTCACCGTAAAATCCAATGTTATGAATTAATATCAATTTAAATTTTCATTGATGCTTCCTGATAACTCATAAATTCAATAAAAATATAACAATCAACGTTTTGAATTGGAGGAAATGTAAACGGTGAGATTTTATTCAATGAAATTGTGAAGCACCAAAATTTTTTCAATTTTCAATCAAAATAGCTGTTGAAACCTTTGAAATTTTCGACATTCAATTTACAGATCGTTTTAAAAATACGTTGAACGATTTCTATCACAAATTTCGATTGTGTTGTTGAATTTAAAAAAAAACGAAATATCTTTGGATTTGATCCCACTTGGACATCAATCCGAAAAATAACAGACAGAAAAAAAAAAGGAAATTCTACTTTCTTTGTATTATCGATTCAATTTTGATATATAAACTTCTCATCAATTCAACCTTGTCAGAGTTTACAATAAAAAAATCCGAAGAAAAAAAAAATTATTTCATTCTCACTAGTTTCATTCCTCTCATTTCATTCTGATATCGATTATTTATTTTTACATTACGAATGACAGTTGATATTGGGAACATTAGATGAAAACCGAGATCGTGTTCAGTGACACGGGGAATAAGGGGGTAAAGAGAGATTGGTCAGACTGGCGCCTCGCTTACTCGCGCACGACGAAATTAACGCGCTCCCGTTCCGGCCTCGACACCAAAGGCCTGCGGCCTCGTCACAAACAGCAGGAGGAAGTGGGGAATGAAACGAAGATGAGGACGAATAACACAGTAGAGAGAAAATCTATCGATCCTCCAGACGCGAAGCTACGAATATTGAGTGAGTGAAAGATAGAAAAAAAAAAGAAAGTGAATGGATGATCGATAGATAAATAAAGTCAAAGTGAGAGAGATTAAGCGCCAATGTTATATATCCCTTTATATTTACATATTCGAAATATTTTTCAGGGCCGATATTTTAAGAATAAAAGCGTGCGAGTGATTTACAATAATTCATATGTCTTTATTCGTCGTTATCGTACAAGTTCGAACGTGATAGTGAACGTTAATAGACTGTTTATCAGAATAATATTAGACTCTATGAATTCTCTTGGGTAACATTGTAGCTAATTCATTATTCTATAGGTGCTCTTATTCAAATATATAATACACAAGCGTTAACTATGTATTATTTTTGTTATAATTAATTGCTATCAACAATTAAAATTGAATTGGTAACTCAACGCATTCAATTATTTATTATGATTAATGTTTAGAATTTCATATTCTCCATTGGATAATTAATTTCATAATATTATGATACTTCGTGTTTCATTCAATAATTATGTAGTGATTCGTGATATTTCATTTTGTGAATAATATAATACATTCTCAATTTGGAAATTTTCACGAGTGAGAATTAATTTGGAATAAATTATTGTATCTGCAAATTCGTTGGGCTGAAGTTGGATTAGTTTAATTGATTGTGTAAATAGAGTGAAATAAATTTTTTGTTGTTTTTGTCAGTGCTAATTAGAGATTGTAATTTTTTTCTTTATTCCAAGTGTCTTTATTTATACATACTATATTTTATTGTTGAGTTATTGGTAATTGGAGTGGAAAAAATAGAGCTGGATTTATATTTTCCTCGGATTTATTTCAATTTTCTTTTCTTTTATTCATTCTGTTTATTAATTCTGGGTAGAGCTAATTGCAGATAATGGAATCTTGAAAAAATGATGAAACACGGAGGGATAAAAGCTTTATTTAAAAAAACTTGTAAATAAGTATTGACTGGGAATAAAAATTATTTCAAAGTGCTACAAATTATTAATCTATTTAAAAATTGTTCATGTCTTGTTGAAATAAAAAATAAATAGATCATCTAACTGAAAATTTTATTAGCTTATGCAAGCTCACGTATTCATAGTAAAATAATGTGCTAATTCGTTGTGTTACAAACGTGTTACCCACTTGTACGGGTCACATTTACCATGACCACACATTTGGTTGCAGAGAGGATCGCGAATTTAGATGACCTACACCGACCAACACTCCGAGAGCGTGCATGGTCATCTAAATTTCTAATTAATGTCTGTAAACCACCCTTCGCATTGACGATTTGCCAGATGCAAAACTTCAGGGCTAATTTAATTTACATATATACACATTAATTTATCCACTACCACATACAAAATTGCTCTGATATTATTTACCTGAATATATAACAAATATGAATTCCATATTATTTTCAACAAATTTAAAATGCCAATTATTATTCTTGTCTTTTAAATTATTTATATCGCAATCTTACAATAGAATTAAATGAAACTCAATTCATTATATTCTCATCCAATTATTTTGCTTTGTTTTGAGTAGGTCAGTTTTATATTCGTGAGTAGAAAAGAAGCGATTTCGTTGATTTCAATCTAACCAGAGATAAATTCAGTCGATTTATTTAATGTGTTAGGAAATTATCGAAATGTCTTCCTCTTAATTGAAATGTTTTCTTCATCATTTGAATTAACACAAAATTGAATGAATAACAATTCCCGTGAATTACTACAACTAAAGAAAAATAAGGATAATAAAATCACAGAGGTAGATTCTAAACAAAAAAAATCCTACTATGAACAATTGATTTCTCAATCAATGTCACAGTCGAATTATATCCTTGATCCACACCCAACCCTTCATTAATTTCCGTTATTACGTCATCTCCAATATCGCGATAATATTTCATTACATAACAAAATTTATCGTCACATTATGTAACAAATAACTTTCAATCAATTTCATATTTCTGTAAATAATATCCACAGTGAATTCATTATTTTTTTTTTTTCACAAAATCAATCACGATATTCTCAAAAAAAAATTCCAATTACTCAGAAATATAAACTTACATTCTACCAATATGTCCAACATTCTTTTTCGTAAATAAAGTGTAAGAAAAGTTGAAGTGCAAACACAAAGAAAGAAGTCATTAAAAAAAGCTGCATTTGTTAAAGCTTTGAAACACGTTTTTCAATCACGTATATAAATTCTCACACATGTATCACATTTGAAACAATTTTTGCCTCGTTATTGCATTCTCTTTCTTTACTTTTATTCTTTCTTATTCTCTTTTATTTTTTTATTTTCTTTCTCATATCAATTTCGATTCGCGAGCAATTTCAACGACGAACAAGTTCCAAATATGATTGTGTGCTCGGCCAAATCTCATATTTCAACGAATAACCAAGCAAAGGATATCGCTGACCGTCATTCCAACCATCGAGAATCGTTTCAATACGGTTCAAAGAACTTCTCAAATACCTATACATACATTATATGTACATATATATAACAATATATATAATCTTATGTGAAGTTGGATAAATTTCAATGTTCGTTCAGTCGTTGAATCCAAAAAGAAGCAATAAAAAAAATTCATAGATTTAAAAATATATTCACATTCACATCTACAATAGGATATACATTGCGAATAAAATCTATTTTCGACGTAGATCAAACAACATAGGGAAAAAATACTTATAGAGTTGCAGGAAAATTCTGTGAGCGTCTTACATTGAAATTATTTTATGCATAAAATTTTATATCATAGATAAAATACTCATGCACAATAGAGGAATTTTATTTTTTTTCTTTACGTATGATGAATATCTTGACTGAGCAAAGCGGATATATATCGGTGAAGAGCTCTGTGTATTATGTATGAATATGTAGAAAAGCAGAAATTCATTGTGTGAATTGTCGTCGACGTTGTCCAAACAAATATTGCATACCTCTATGATATATATTATTCCGAGAACTTTAGGAATTCCTATTTGTCTCCTCTACACGTAGATATCGATTTTCTCTTGGTTATTTATTTTATTATCACATCGTCATACACACAGGAAGAAAAGTTGGTTAAAATGGGATTCTTGAGGAACTTGGGAGTTCATTGGAAGATAACTCAATTATTTTACGATTCCAATGAATATTTATTGTTGGATATTTGTTTTATTGCTGTGGATGAAAATTTTGATTAAATATCCTCAGTATTACTCAATAATAATAAAATATTACAAAGAAAAATAAAAACAAGTCACACTATTTGTTATTGATTTATAATAATTAAAAGAATTGAATAAATTCTGCTAATTGAATTTCAATATAAAACAAAATTAATAGAAAATTAATTTTTATTCCAATCTCGGAAATTTTATTTCCTCGTTCAGTTTCTTCTCTTTATAGTTATCGAAGTTTATATCCACACAAATAACAACTTACTGTAGATGTTTATAAATAATTGTTTATCAAAATTTTTTCATTCTCCAATTTTTTTATCTGATATAAATTGTTTATTAGACTAGAACATCACGAGTGTATATGTTTGTCATTTATGCTTATGTGCAAATGTTTACGTAGGCTAATATAATACTGGAGATGATGTCAGCGAGTGGCTCAACTTTTGCTTATGTGACTTCTCCCTCTCCCTATCTGTATATTTTTTTTCTCTTTCTCTTTTCTTTTTTTTTCTCCTTACCTTTCTCTTTGAACAATGAATTTTTTTTTACCTCTCTCGCATCAAGTATGTCATTGAACGAAGGGAAATGGAATAATGCCAAGGGGGTATAGCGAATAATCCTGCTTTATTATTCATAGAAAAAAAATTTCCAAGTTCATGATATTGAGTATGAATTTTTTTTTTCTTTTTTCTGATTCACAAAAAAGTTTGACCTTTACTTCACATATATACGTATAGTTTGTTCGAGTGGAATTTGGAGAATGTGAGTGGCCAACGTCACCATCTGAATGAATTCACGTACTATATCCATTGAGTTTATATATTGAGGAAGTGTTTCTATGTTTCTGTTGAAAGAAAATGTTTATTTTCTTTTGCATTCGACTTCTCAACCACTTTTTCAAAGTTTGTAAGTGTAGATAATTATACAAGAGAGTTATAGAACATGAGATTTATAATGACATGGTAGAATAAGCTGGATTGACGAATGTCAATTCAAGATTATTCGTTCAACTTTTTTTCTGATTAAAATTATGTCGTTTCAACTGGCTGATGTGATAACTTCAATACCGATTGATCAATTGTATTTTAAAAAATATTATTTGATTAGTAAGAAAATTCTTTATAACCTGAACTAAAATTACATCAATCCATTTAAAATAAATTCATAAAAATTGGTTATTTTTAGAAACGTTAAATAAACATTCTCGTACGTGACACTTTATGGTGGTGATCCGATTCCCAGTATAATCCTATTCTCGTATTGACATTCTATATTTACTGTACGGGATATTCCAAATATTCTATGGCGGTTGCTCTAACAGACTAGTCACAACGCTATCATGACTGATATGTGCTCGGACTTTTGTGGTGTTGACCTTCGCGTGAGGTTTGCTCTGTACAGACGTAATATCGATCCATTTGTATGTGACACATATACACACGCATGTTTATTTAGGATCGATTATTCAACCGGTGACTTCCTGAAAAGAGATATTTATTTGTGAGAATAGTTTCCAAATATTTACCTCTAAAATTACTTATAATCGGTATCGATTGAATTTTTATTTCTATGAATAAAAATTTATCACAATTTATAACATTCTAATTCATTCATTTTTTCTGTTCATTTCTTTTTTATTACAATGTGGAATTTTATTTCTTGCTAAATTTTATATTTTTAAATGAAAAATACATTGCAAAATATTCAAATTGCGTTCAAGAAATATTGAATTTATTCTAATATCTTAAATTTTCATTTTTATTAGTATTAATTTTATTTTTTTATCTGAATATTTATTCGCTCAGTGCTTTATCGTCGTGGCGCCAGTCATGAGTAATTTTCAAAGCGCCAAGTATCTTGCGGCGTTATTTTTTCTTTTCTTCATTTCCACGAGTTCGTTCAATACCTCGGCATCTACTGAAAAGTTTGCCAATGCCAATGGGACTTATATACTCAGTTTGTGTGTTTGCTTAACTCATTCGTGCAGACTTGTGCGCTCACTTTATCTGTTTAATACAAGTATATATATACATATACGTAATTAGAGAAGAAAGTTCGATCGCCTTCCCTGCTCATTCCCGCCCTCACTTCATGGGCAATGTCATTCGGAATAATCGGAACAGGCAATCAACATCCATTAAACTGGAATAATTATACTTCTTTACAAACACTAAAACGTTGTACAAGTCTATGCTCAAATTCTTGAATTTCTCTCTATACTTTTATGAACTTTCGATGTCGTTATTTGATACTTCAGCAATTTAACACTCACACTAACTTTAAATATTATTCGAATTACTTTTATTGATGTTCAATATTTTACTTTTTATATTTTAAATTTATTTCAAAAAGTTTTATTGATTTTAACCTGTTTTGTCATCCACTTTTTTATATTCTTATTATTTAAACAAATTTAATGATTATTAATATCAATTATACTTATTACAACAAAATATTTGAATATTCAATATTTGCAAGAGACTATCGAATTTCTCCATTTCTTTTTATGTTTATTCAACTATCTTTCATATTTAAATAAAACTCGAGACAATTTTTATCGTTCTACACCACCCACATATTTTTCTGTGCACGACTTTACTCTCACCTTTTGCATTAATGCGCATCGTTGAATGTGTGTATATAAACGACAACCAAACAGTCGAAATATACCCGGGTCCTATACTAAAAATATATTCTTTGGCATTTGAGAGTGCACATGACTACGAAAATTCATGCGAAAGGATTCTCGACCCATTTTGAACGTAAATAAACAAAGACCTAAATCCCACGCGCGCCCACGTTATTTCAACATAACTTTATCATAAATCCCTTTTCATTGCCGTCAATAGATTATCTCTAGAGCAAATGACGTTTTTTTTATCGTCAATAATTGTGGCAGGGAAAATAATAAAAATTCAATGAATACAAATTTTATTCCAAGACTTGTCAAATAATTATTTCAAGCATATAACGTAATGATTTTATTATAAAATTTTGTTTTTCAAATTAAACAACAAATTTAAATGATACAAAATGAAATAATTCTTCACACAATTTTATTTTCCTTTTTACTTCTCTTCCCAAAAAGAATTAAAAAATTTCTCTTTATTAAAATGAAATTATTAAATATTTTCTAGTGAGATGACATCGAATCAATTGAACTCAAGGAATAGATAATTTATTGGTGAAACAATTGAGTGTACTATCATCATCATCACCATCATCATCGTAACACGAAATCGAAAGAAAAGAAAGAAAAAAAAATTTGGAACTCAATAAAAAATTTTCTCCAACATTATTTTATATCCAAACCAATTTAACTTGAACTTTGGTGATTAAGTTGTGTTATGTATGTGTATTTATGTGCGGACGCTGGATCGTTAGCAATTTTAATTGCATCATCGACCAGCAATAATGGAAGTTTGTTAAAGTGTAACAACGATGGTAAATTGTGATAGTATATATATATATACATATACGAACATTGCTACTGATATCACGCTCACTCGTGGATATAATGTGAGCTTGTAATAATTGCTTCAGTATCACGTCAACTCGTGAATCCAAGTTTGAAAGCAAAGGCACAAGAGAACAATACAAGAGAAAATAAAAAATTGAAAGAGACAGAAACGAGAGAAAAAGAAAGAAAAATAAATTGAAGGAGTATAAGAGGGTGTGGGAGAGAAAAAAAGTGAAAGAGCTGACAAGAAGAAAAGAGGAGTGAAAAAAAAAGTCACATCAAGTAGCAAAGCACGATGAGAGGTCTAAGGGCAACCGCGTTTCTCATCATTTCTTGTGCCATTGGTGAGTTTTATTTGTTTCTTTTCATTTCTTTTTTCTTTTTAATTAATTCTTATTAATTTTTAAATGTGTTTCCCAGTCATTCATTTATATTTGTTCTTTGTATAAATGATTATTAATTTTTTCTTCATCATTAACTTGATTTATTTTTACTTATTATTAATATTATATTATATTTGCATTGTTCATTAGAACAATTGCGAATGAAAATTAATGAGGTAGCATTTTTGTATGTATCAGTTCATCATTATATAGTGAATAGAATACTCTGTGAATATACAAAGCTGTTCTAATAAAAACATTTGTATTCATAATGTTATGGGTGCAGCTGAGTATGATAGGAATTCTGGGCGCGATTTTGTTCGACTTTTCCAACATCTCTGAATAATTATAACTGTAACAATAATCTTATAATTATTAATTAATATTTATGGACATAGAAAAAAATCTTGATAAATTATTTTTCAATTATCAATCACTTAATTATAACATATAATTTTCAATTCAACAATTCCCCAAGAAATTCCACTATTGCATCATATAAAAAATATTCTCTATTCACAAAAGCCAAGCCAAAGTCCTTCTTTTTCTCCTCAATTTCCTATATTTTTATATACTTACGCTTCTATTGAAGGAACTTTTTCACTCGGGTTTTCTTTTTCTTTTATATATATATGAGTATAGAAAAAAATAAAAAAAAAAGAAAGGAAATAGCGTAACCAGATTACTTCGTGGCGAATAGTGAGGGAAGAAAAGTAAAGTTGAGAAGCTGGCAGACATATACATAGAGTTTACTTGAAAATCGTGTTAACCGTGGTTTTCTCTTCCGGTGCATGGTTCCGTCTCTTGCGTCATGTTATTGAAGATTCATTCTATATATATATACATATAGAGTGAATGAGGTCTCTCTTGTTACCATCGCACTAAAGTATTGGTGTAGATGCGCTTGCTAAGCATCTGATGCACTTTACCACGGTGGAACAAAGTCCGAGCGCCTCTTGGGCCATGAGACGACCACGGACGACGTTTCGGATTTCACTTGCTTCGCACAAGTTTCATTGCACGTTAGAGATATCCACTTTGACAATAGTAAAAGGAGATGTTTTATAAAAAAAAAAAGAGAAGAAGAAAAAATAATGGATAAACAATTGGAGATAACTGAAATAAATGAATTTATGTAAACACATAAATTCTATTCTTAATTTTGCATTATTTTACCATTTTTTTTTTCAATGTTTTTGTTTATTTATTCATTCTTGGTATTATCTGTTAACACAAGGGAATGAAAATGATAATGAATGTGCGGTAAAAATTTTTTCTTTTGTTTATAAAAGAGAGATGGTGATTGCATTTTTTTCAATGTAAAATATCCAACTTCGATCATTGTACTAAACACATTAGATTGATCGCGTGAGACTCTTCACCACATGTACTAACTACACATAACGACCCTTAATTCCATCTATCCATTAGTTCATTTCTCCTTTTATCGTTATGTTATAATATCTCTCTTTATTTTGTTCTACTTTGTACATTTTTTGTTGTTTTTCATCAAGATAAAATTGTTATGTCATCAATGATTTGTCCTTAATTGAAATTGTCCTCGTCAATTTGCCATTTGTCAATTACAACATTGAGTATAGAAATAAAAATAAATGAAAGTAAATGGAACAATAATACAAACAAACAAAACTCGGTCATTTATTATTGGTATTTCATCGTCGCAATCCATTACTCACAATTGCATTGATAATTCAACAATGTCAGCAGTAATTTTATCGCAATGAAGGTGAAATGAATGATATTTCATTTTTTAATTATTGCATTTTTTCTTCTCTTTATTCTTTTTTTGTATGTATATATATATATCTATATAGAAAATTGGATGTATACTCTGGGGACATTTTCGGATGATTCAATCGATAGTTTATCGTTGTCCACTTGAGTTCTCTTCACGATACAATTGTGAAAACTTATTTCTCACAGTTGAATTCTCTTCTCAAGTTTGGGAGAACATTGTATACATATATATATATATATATATATATATAATTTGTGAAACTATCAAATGCGGTTGCGAATGTTCAGTGGAATTACAAGACGAAATAGTGTTGGCAATAAATAGAGACAATGAAAGTTATTAACTTTTTTTTTCTCAATATTTTTTAATATCGAAGAACTTAATATCTTTTTTTTTTGAGAGTTTAAATTACAGTTCACCTTCGAATATTGATTTTTGCACCTTTGAGTATATAAATGTTGGTTTTTCCTGCTGTCGTTCTTTTTTTTTTGTTCTTCACTCCGTTTTTTTCTCTCGCCTCGAGCGTGACTTTCATCTCTTATTCGTGTGTATGTGGAGTGTATTTATGTACATGTAAGTCTATGGATGCAAGTGTGTGATCTCAGATTTACAACCTTTTCGCTTTGGGATAAGGCCAAGAGGGATTCTCTTTCAGCACCGTAGCGGATTCTTTTTCGTATTTTGAACGGGCCAAAAGACTACTCGTAATTTCCGTTTGACGTCGAACTGTGTAGACTAACATCAAAGAATAAAAATATATATTTGCATTTATGTTTGTTATTTGTGTATCAGATTCTTTGGATTTATTCATTTCATTTATTTGTTTTATCTTTGTTTTCATTTTGGTTTCGTTATTAGAATTAATATTTTAGTTATGAATGATATTGATGATTCACTGGACTCTTTCAAAATGTAATTTATTCAACGATAAATGTGATATTCATTAAATTGATATCCATCAATGGAAAATATAATTAATTTAAAATTCCATCCAATTCTTATTTATACAACAAACACTTTTGACATTTATAGCGAAAAGTCTCCAAAGTATTTTTTAAATTGAGAATTGATTCGAACAATTTAAAAATATTATCTTATCTTAATATCTTAACTATTATATAATAATGATATTGAATAATGAATTTTACGGTGTGAACAAATGGGTGATCTTCACGTACCCATAAAATTACAGTCTAACTTACTCGAAACACCTTAACAAGTTCCACATCAAATTCAGTCTAGTTTTGTTTGTTTAGTATTTATTTTTAGTTGGAACATCTCCAACTTTTCGTTACTTCAATTACAATTTTTCCTTTTTTTTTTCTAGTTTTTTCTTTCTCTCCATCCAAATCAAATTATCCAGCCATCAAAATTGTGCCGAACCAAAGTGGGTTCGGAGTGAATTCTGTTTTTGTTCCGGACAGATATTTTTTTAATCCATTTCCGTATTTTTTTTCGATATTCTGTTCGTATTGATATAAATATGAAATGGCAATCATAATAATATTAAACTGTCGAGTTGTATAGAGAATAAATGAATATATCTACAATGAGCAGTGGATACTGATCGGATAAATAAAATAGAAAATGGCAGAATCATACGTACCAATTCTACGAGAATCTATTGAAAATATCATCTACACTTTATATAAAAATATTGAGAGATGTGCCATTTTGTCATCTTCACATCATCACATAAATCCAAATGAAATCTGAAAATCTCTTGTATAAAAATACGAATATGATGAGTAGAAAAAGAAGAGTATGAAAAAAAAATATTAATCTCTACATCTATCATTCAAATGGAACTCATATCATCCTCTTTTATATTCATTCCTGTAACAAAAATAAAAAAAACAACGTGAAATAAAAAGGAAGTAAAGTAAATAAAAAAAAAATTATATTAAAATACACTGGAATAAAACTGGAGAAGGAAATAAATAAATAAAAAGTGTCAGCTAACAGTGAGCACAAAAATTGCTTTATAAAGTGCTTTTTCAACTTTATAAAATTTATTTTCCCACTATTATCTTACCAAGTCAAAAAAAAAATATCATATTATTCTTTCTGTTCATTCTTTTGAGCGACGTCGATGAATTTCACATGTGTTTGCGCATGTCTTATATGTGTGCATATGAAAAAGGCGTGAAAAGTGGCTGCATTGAATTTTTCTAGATCGAATATAAAAAGGAACAGCTTGAAAAAATCGCCTGAACGATTTTTATTTGACATTGGACATATATAGACTGTTCAATAGTCAATCATATGCATTTGCAATTAATTCCTCTTTTAAAATTAATATTCCAATTGTGATGATTCACACATATTGCAAACGAGTCATACAACGACAATGCGAATTATGTCATCCATCCCACATATTTAATTTACATAATGACACAGACATAAAGCCAATATTTGTTAACAAAAAAAGAAAAATAAGATAAAAGAAAAGACTGAAATAATAAAATTCAGTTAAAGTTCTAATTTATATTCTCACAGAAAACAAAAATTGAAATACACACCAACGCTTGAGAATATTTTTTAACATCAAAACAATAAATATCTTCGTTATTTCCAACAAAATTGAATTCAAAATGGGTGTAATAAAACAAAATACGTTTTACATAATTAATTCCGTCACTGACCTCACCTCACATCAAATGATATACTGGAATGAATAATAATAATACGAAAAGAGAAAAAAAAAGAACACGAAATAAATAAATAAAAAAAGAGCTAGAGAAACTCATGTTGTATTTACATCTGCCCTCTGTTATAAATCATAAATATTTATATTCCACGTGATAGATGAAGAGACCATACAACTCTCCACTAGATAAATGTTTATAAATATATACAGGAAAATATTTCTGGTACATCAACTTAGTGATGCTGTAGAACTGAAGACCCAACGTGACAACTCCTACGTCAAACTTGGCTCTTTACATTTGCATTTTATTTATGTACAAAGCCCTTCATCTATGTCTACGTGTAAATACATATATTTTGCTTTTATACATATTGATACGCACGTATAATGCACACTAGTGCAATGTGACACCGGATCTTCCGGGTTACATTGAGCCAAATGCATCTCTCACCAGTCAAATGTAATCCCTGAAATGTTTGCTATGTATTTCATCGAATCACTGTATCGTTTTTCCTTTGTCGAATATGCCAAATAAATCTTTTCAATGGTAGAACGTGATTTTACGGGGATGAAAATGAAATGGAACAAAATGAAAATGTATATGTGATAAAAATAAAAGAAATGGTAGGAAAAAAAAATATAAATAACTGGTAAGTTCAGTGAGACGAGTGAAGTGAAAGGATGAAAATGAAACAACAAGACACGCGAAAAATGATAAAAAAAATTTGATGTTGAGGTAGAGAAGAGAGAATAAAAACGAACACTCGCGCATTGAATCGATCTTTCCTACTGTTTTGCTCTTGCATGAGTTGAGCGAACGTACAAACTTGTGTCGAGTGTTTGTACAAAATTGGTTTGAGGCATCATTGACTCAGTGGTGCTTCGTGGAATAGCGCGTGATATGGATTCTTTTTCAGGTTATTTAATTCGTTATTATTGATTTATTTACTGTCGAGTTGAAATGGGATGGTTACTTTTTTTTTGGTGTACATATTGAGGATGAGAAGATTGGTTATAGAGATTTATTCGCTATTGGGAATTTTATACGATTTGGAATCAATTTTATTGCTTTATGCGTGGAAAATCATTTTTGAAATCACTTGGAAGAAATTATTTGAAATGATATTAAAAATCTGGAAGAAAATTTTGGCTATAATTATTTATTGATTTTGTTTATTGAGAATGAGAAAGTCTGGATATTGATAGAATGAGGGAATAAAAAATATTTTGTGATGAATAGATGAGATGATTTTATTTTGTTTGGATAAATATTATTGTTGATTATTGTGACAAGTTGGTGATAGAGCTGAAGGGTCAATGACTCTTTTATTCATGACCGCATAAATTTCAGGAGGTTCTAACTATAGATTTATAACGTAATAAGATTTTATGATGTTGAATCACATACTTTTTCTTCTATTTGACTTATTTTTTTTTCTACTCTACTCGTCAGAGCCACATTCTGATTGAAGTTTTGTCGTAAACTCACGAGCGAAAGTTTATTTCAAGATCGTCAAGTTATTGCAACGGAAATATATTGCAATTTTTGTATTTTCTGTCAAGTATGTTATTTATTTTTTACTTTCACTATAACCTCTTTTTTTTAACTGTAAATTTTTAGTTAATTAAAATTTATTTTACTTGTTTCACTCGATATCATTAACATCGTATTGAAACATGAATACTAAACAAGAAATGTAAAAAAAGAGTAACGTACTGAGTATTCTCTAGAGATTCTTATCATTTGAATAAAAGAAAAATACTCAGACAATTCTTGCGTGAATTTCTACGATAAAATTATCTCATATTTGTTGCAACAAATATTTTTGTGCACTTGATACTTAAATTGGATTTTTTTTTTCCACCAATCTCTACCGGACAAATGTGTTATGAAGAGAAAATGTGATAGCGCAATGCAGTATCATTCAGTAGAAGTGGAATTGATAAAAAAAATGAGGATGAAAAAGCGACAGGAACGAATAGAAAAAAGTATTAAAAAATCACGATCTAGGAAGGCATCGGGAGACGGAATGCGAGAGAAGAATTCCGAACAAGTTCCGCGTTTTTCTCGCCCTCTCCCTTTCACCTATACACATACACATTGACAAAAATTTATTCGCGAATTTCTTCTATAATGTATATATGCAAAAAAATATATAGATATATTTTATATAAAGTTGAAATTTTTTAATTTAATATCGCCGATATGCGACAGACGCGCATAATAAAATTGAATTCTTTCACTAACAATTTTTTCCCTTTTTTTTTCTTCCAATATGAATTTATTACTCAGTGAAACAGCACATGAAAATATTTCAACGTTGAAAATTGACAGAAATTTCTACTTCAACATTTGTTTTAAACCGATTACTCCCTTCAAATTTCCCTTTGTGGAAAAAAAATGTTTTTGTGATATTGAAAACAATTGAAAACATTGGAAAAAGAATGGAGGGTAATGTTCGTTTCCATTTCACATTGTGTATTCCACAGTATTCGAAATCAGCCATTGAAAATACATATAAAAACATAAAAACATACATGTATGTGTGTGCAGTTTCATTGATTCAACGTGAATTTTTGCAACTTGAATTACTAAAAATAAAATCCTATGAGTTGAAATATTTTTCGGTACCTTTTTTTTTAAATCCTATCCAACCATTGTGATTTTATTTCGAAACATCTGAAATAATCACCAATATGTGCATGGGGAAAAAAGGTAATCTGATGTGTAGTAAAAATTAAATTCATTCAGAAAATAATACAAATGGTTGGATGAACAATACAAACTAAAAGCTATTTTACAATCCAATATTCAGAAGAATAAAATCGATAAAGGCTAAACGATTTCACTAAACTTTTCGTAATATTCTCTGCATTAAGATAAAATTATTTTCAATCCACATTGCATTTTTCCATCCCAATTCATAGTGAAGTCAAATTTTATTACACAAAAACAGATTGAAATTTCATTCACAAAATTTTATAATTTTCTATGAAGTTGAATTCATTCGGATACGTTTCAATAATTATTCTACTTTTCATTACCTACATGTGGAATACTAATTACTTTAAATAATTAAAGAAAGAAAACCAAACCGGAATAAATGAAAAAAAAAAGCTCTTTCCGGAGAATATTTTGTTCCTCCACTTTTCACCTCATAAATAAAACGAATTATAAATGAAACGAATGAAAAAAAAAAACAAATTTGCACAATATCCGGAATTTTACCCACATACTTCCCACACTCTTTTTGCCAATATACCGGAAGTTAAAAACGTCACGAATTGAGTGGTGACGCCATCAGGAAATAGAGAGGAAATTAAACTTGAAGAAGGATAAACATGAGATTAATGTAGTGACAACGTGGGTGGCCAAAAAGAACACCACAATATTATGAACGCCTGACCTTTTTTATAATCTGTATTTATGTTCATATGTGTTTACGTCAAAGTGTATATCAAACATATATATATATATATATATACATAATCACATGGAACATAACACCAGTATAATTTTTTTTTATGAGTTTAACCCCTTTCACATCTTAATAATAATAGAAACAAAGTGTGCACTAAATTTGTATAATATCTGACAAATTTTCGAGATAAATTTTAAATAAAATTAATTGACCCAACAAAGTTTATAGAAAAGTAATTAAATCAGTTGTTCTATTAATCGTTATACAAAATTACTCATAATTATTGTCACTTCCGTTTACTCTCATTATTAATTCTTCTTTGCGATTCAATTTTAACTTGGTTTTTAGTAGTTTTAAAATTTCAGTATTTTGATCTTTTGTTTATAAGACAATAGAGAAATGAACAAAAGGAAAATGGCTCGCAAGTTGTGCTTCATTTAAGTTTATATTGAGATTGAAACAGAATATCTATTGTGATAGTAATGGAGATTTAACGAATACCATGAACGATCCAATCTGTATCATAGAAAATAAATTTTCCTGATTTAAAGTTAGGGTGAGATCTTTAAATATATTGGCCTTATAAAATCTATGAATTAAAATTTTCCAGTGAATACAAAATTCATTTAAAATTCATACAAATAGAAAAAAAATTATTGAAAACACAAAGTCATAGTCTTACAGTTCATTTTTGATCTGTCTGTTAATTTTCATTTTCCCTACTTTTTCATCACTTTTCCAATATAAATCTTGTGACAAAATGGAAAGTTGAATCTTTCACGTTGCGCACATTGAATATATCCTAACTCAAAGGCATTTCATTGGAGTCGAGGTCACGACTAGCGGTTTTCGTGTTCGGTCTGCTTCCTCCCGCCCCGACCAACCGGTTTTGCGCCTGCATCAGTTGTATTATTCTACATCGTGCAAACTGACGTCATCTGCTATCCATATAAATATACACATTTATGTATTTATGAATAACTATACCTATTTATTTTAGTGATTTAATTAGGAATTTCTATAGAATTGTGGAAAAAAAGTGGTGAACTATTTTCTACAACAACCCTAAACTCTAAAAATCCTCTAAAAATTTATCTACATCCTCCATAAATCATTCTCGTGATATCCAACTTAAATTAAAAAATTCAATCGTCTTTTTTCCACAAACCCCTTTTAAATACTCCTCCAATTATTCAATCTTCCACCAAGAAAATTAATTCAAAATCCCAAAGTTAAAACCTCGAAATCATCTACAAATGCTGAATTATTATTCGACATTCATCCCAATGCATTATGTAAATATCTCATTGAATATACAAACACATACACACACGTTTAACAAATTTTTCGGTCAAGATTTCCAATTTTCAGGTTCATGAATAACATACAGACTGCAACGACGATGAAGACAAGACGACCCAAATCGAATTTGTTATTCTTTCTCTCTTCTTCTTGTCTTACTTCCACCTTCTTACTATCTCTTATTCCATCTCCATCTTCATCACATACTCATGCATACATAAATATTCCCTTTGTGCGGGATTTATCAAGACCTTGAGGATGATGTGTGAATGGAATTGGGTCAAGTTGAAATTCATCATTACACAAAGTAGATTTTATATAATAATCAACAAAGTCTAATTGTTCAAATCTACATAGGTAATTAATTAGTTACTGTATTTGAAAATTAGTCAGCATTCTGTGTGTGTGTTTGTGTTTATCACGTAACTTTACACAACGATTAACCAAAATATCATCAAAGATTACCATCATACTTTGATTATAACGTTGGCTGCTTTTGTTGTCGTTGTTTGGCAATTATGTTTCACTGCACCGAAGTATTTCTGCATACTCTAAACCTGTCGTCAATCACAAACTCGTTCCTTCGCCAACTTTACATGTATATGTTTGAATTTATTTATGTATTATTATTATTACTATTATTATACCTATATTCTTTATATAGAGAACATACATTTTACGCTCGAAATGTTCATGCCTCGTTATTATAAAATGGATATAGGAGAATGTCGTTGCGAGAAATAGTCTTGCAAATCGATATATCAATTTTGATACAGGAGAATTTATATAGAGATGAGTTGTGATGAAATATGAGAGAAGCTCAAGTTGTGAATATGAAGGTTTATATGTAAATAGGGGAGAATTTTAGGTGTGGGAAATTTGTAATTTTATCAGGATTTTTTGTATTGTGTTGAGATAGAAAATTATTGATGTGTTTATTGATCTACGAAGAAATTATTCTGTTGATTATTATTAATTAAGAATTGATTATTGTATGGATACATGAGAATTTTGATTATTAATCTTTGATATTCAATTGATTGTACTGAATTTGAATTTTTAGTGTAGATTTTTGAGTTAATTTTAGTGAAGTGTAGGATAGAGGAAAATTTTCAGCCATTTTCTTAATGATGGTCATAAGGAAAATCTTGGGAGAAATTCTTTTTTGTGTATGAATATATATATGTATAAATATGCAGGCGAACTGCTACTAACCTGACCTAACTGTTGGTTACTCAGACGCTCGATATTTCCCTCTCGCATCGACGATGGGGAATGGTATAGTATAATGTAAAAGGTGGTTAAGGTCAGTTGAGACAGGGAGCAGGTTCTTCTTTTTTTCTACTTCAGTATATACATGTATTGTGATATTAAAATAACAATGTTGCTGAGAGTGCAGGAGAATTTTTTTGCTCGTCCAAGAGTTTTTCGTAGTAGATTCAATGGGAGTGAAAGCAAAAAAGAAAATAATGTTGGGAAATTGATGGATTACTAAATAAATGAAAACAGATTGATAAATACAGGAAGATAAAAACTAAATTATACATTGATTGAATTTTTGAATGATTATTAAATGTCTAAAAGTTATGTGATAAAAATATTTCAGATTAAATCAAAAGTCAGACAATAATTTTCCAGAATTTTTCCTCTTCTTTAATATCCAATTATAAAATACAAAGTTCAAGCAGACTGTCAGCTGGAAGGATGAATCTTTCAACCTAATTTATGTACGTTGACATTATCAGAATTTAATTACTTCCAGAAAATAACGAAAGCCGATTTTCTTCTTGCTCTAATAATTGTCTTATTACTGAAGTAATGGAAACTGGAGAAGTAAAATAAAATTGAGAAGAAGTAGGTGAAGAAGAAGAAGGATTATCGGAAATCCCAAGTTGAATTTAATGCATGAATTCAACCCATATCTATACGTTCTCTAGTAATGGTTGACTAACATCAAAGTCCAAACTAAATTGAGATTGTGATGCGGCTTAAAATAAATAAACAAAGACAAAAATTTCTCAAAACAATGAGAAACTTTCTAAAAATAAATAAAGTAATGATTGCAAAAAATATAAAGACATTTATAAATAAAAAAAGTCCAAGTAATTTCCATTTGTTTTGAGTATTAAAATTCTTTCACCTTTGTTTCATCGTCATCATCAACATCACCAATGTCTTCATCTTGTGTTGATGTATCAGTGTAAACGGTGATCATTCCCAAGTATTTAATTGCACCATGTAAAAGCAGAGTTCAAAGTGACGATGAGAGAAGACGATGTTAGACTTGCTCACAAGTCGCGACTTGTGAAATTGCTTTCAATTCGCAATGAAGACTTGAGGTATACTATCACTACTAGTGCAAGTTTCTACTTGTATTTCTCAAAGTGATATGAGAGAAAATGACGATAAAATATAATACCCCTCGTTATTAGTTAAACGAAAAGAAGAAAAAGAATTTTAATGCTCTACTTGTATGAAAGAAAATGTAAAGTTAGAATCAAATAATTCTTATATTTATATCTCATATAATAGTTCAATATTTTATCTCTGTCTTGTATTTTCTTTATCATTGAACACTTCACATAGAATCATCAAGCAATTTAATTGGTATAATATATATAAATCTACGTCACTATGAAATATTAATGGAGCAATCAATTTCACTCTATTTCAATTTACTCTATTGATACCAGTCCCATAATATCACTTCCATATTTGTTTGTGGCATTTCGATGTACAATACAATTTGTGTGTATGAATATTCACTGATTATACCACATGAAATTATTTATATCACACAATTCAAAAGTTTATTCTTGTCTTGATAATATTTAGACGAATATTTCATCCCTCTCTCAATTTTCTCCAACTAAAAATATCAAATCTGTCAAAATGAATGAAAATAATTTAATAAATTCGTAATGGAAAAAGTGTAAATTAAAATGATTGAAATAATAAAATCGACATCACATAAATATTAGAAAAATTCATCATATTTCACAAAGATATTTCAGATATTAATTCAAACCAAACCATAACGCCATAGAATTATCCAATACATCAATTCAATTCCATTCGCAGATATTCAAACACGACCAACACAATCCATTACATAAAATCAATCATTAATGCATTCATAAATGGCCGAACGATTATTATCAATGTACAGTTCGCCCTATATATATCTGGGCCATTCAAATAAAAAAAAAAATAACACAGCAATAAGTGGCGCTTGCGTACATTCACAAAAGAGTCAGCAGTTACGAGAGTATTTAGCCAAGCGAAATAACTCAACCGTGAGATCACGAGGACAGACGCAAGTGCGGCTTTTTGACCAGCCGGAAAAGTCGACGTCAATTGAAGAAATGAAATTTAGAGAGCTATCAAATATAATTAATTTATCTCTACTGATTATCGAATTTAACTTGACCAATTTATAAATTCATATTTTTTTATCCTTTAATAAATATTATTATCATTGAATGTGTGTGAATATGTAAGTTCATATCAAATATACATCTGTTAAAAGAGGTGCGATTGAAACGAGTGATTACGCGAGCATACCAACGACAAAAATAGAACTCGAAGGAAAACATGCGCGTTGCCAGAGAGTAGTTTGCGTGCACTACATATCCTTCTTTCCTTTTCTTTAAAGTTATATGTGTGTGTAGATATTTCTCTCGCACTCTGTTGCTCCCTTAGACGAGTAAATACTTGAATATATTTTTTTTTCCTTTATTTATGTGTATGTATTTAAGTAATGTGGGTTTGTATGGCAGTACTGACGTTCAATGTCTCATGAGCGTCACGTTCAACGAACGCTACTTCTTTTAATGACTACGTCAGCAAAATTGTAACAACAGTACCAACTAATTGTTGTTTTGTTGCATGCCAAACTTTGCTAATTTTGTTTCACGCTATTTATTTTGTTTCATTTGATAATTTACTGTAGTATTTTTATGAGAGCGTTGGTTTTAGCAGAAAGGAAAAGGACTTTTGTATTTTTGTGTAGTTATTTATTCTGTTTTTGAGTTGAATCGATGTTTGAGAAAAGGTTAATGATTTAATAAGTTTATGGTGATGAATTATTGATAATTGTTGGTTTAGAAATAAAAACGTGAGTGGTTAGAGCGGAAAATGAATTTTTAGAATGACAATAAAATATTCAGTTTATTTATGTGGATAATTGCTGGTCACTGTTTTATTTCTTTGGGTTCTACTAATATTTTATAGAGTGTAGTTATTTTTGGACTTCAATTTGGTGTCGTTTCAACTTCTCTTGAATTCCATTATCTCAATTATAAAAAATTAATCAAACAATTGTGAATAATTTATTCAACTGCGAAGCAAAAATACACATTTTAATAAAAACAAAATGTCGATCTATTTTTAATTTCATATTGTTTTAATCTAATTTCAATATTCCTCTATTTTCATAATGAAGAACAACATTATTTTATATTAAGCGTAGAACATGAAAGTAGGGCAGTGAGTGAATATAAATTATATTTGTCGAAGACGTAAATTAAAAATAATGAAGATAAATAAAATAATAAATAATAGAAGATGTAGAGAAAACAATAATGAAAAAATATTCAGTGAAATAGAATTAAGGCAAAAATCCTTTCATCTCTCTCTTGGTGGTTGTACCTTCACTTTCTTTGTTGCGCTCACATTCCAATCGGTTTTCCGAGCTTTTTTCCACTTGTTTGCCATATCAAAAGTTGGATCAATGAGACCGCAATTAGTTCTCGCTGTGCGCACATTGTGATTCACATCAGTTTGGTTGGTAGAATTTTCCGAACACGTCAATTCTTTTTGCACATCATGATGCGTGAATATTGGTAATGTTTTTTACAATTGATGAGAATTACGATGTATTTCTATTCTGCTCATCAATTTTTTCCAATGATTCGCATATCGAGTGTTTCAACAGAGAAGCAACTTTTTATCCCTTTTTTTGTTTCACTTTTTTCTTTACTTGACTCTCATTCGTTTTTGATATTCGATGCAATTGAAGTGATGATCTGAGTATTTCAAATTATTTCAACTCCAATAGATGAGTTGAAAATGGAGATGCGATTATTCGTTTTTAATTGCTCTCGCGCTATTAAATTATTCAGTCGATCATGCAAAGTTATTATTAAATTAACGTTTAGTTCATGCAAGAAGGTAATCACTTGTTTACGCTGATGCATTCGTTCAAATTTATTCGATCTTGTTAAATTGGATTAGACTTACGGTCACTGTCTAATTTATCCAGGTAATTAATTCGTATTAAATTGATTTTATTTCTGTTTTTGATTATTGAGAAAGTATCAATTGACTGTTTTTTTAATAGAACAATCTGAATAAATATTCCAATTGTTGATACAATAATTCAATAATAATTTCGTTTGTAAAATAATTTTAGTTTGTTGTTTAGTTATTTTATCTGAATTTATCGTCAAACAATTTCTTGAATTTTTCGTCATCAATTTTGCCATTTTCATTTATATTCATTAATGTAAATTATGATTGATGTGCAAATCGACTAATTGGAAGGTGCATTCTTGAAATATAATTATGATTTATTAATATCTAATTATTCATTCAGACCTTGGACATAGATCAATTTTTTTCAGATTAAAACTCCTGAAAAAAAATTGAATTGATTACCATTTTTTGCTTTTAATATCCTGAATTTGCATTTCTATTTCCACAATTTTTATTCTACTAATTCATCATCAACTTTATTTTCAAATTAATTTCAGAACAAATTACAATTTTTCATTTGTCAAATATTGAAAAGTGAAACAATCATGAGAGACACTGCACCATTGCTAAAGCGAATATCATATAAATTTCACTCTTCCTCCAACTGTCTTTTGCTCCGTCAAGTTGCTCTGGCAGCGTTCCATTTAATTTTTCCATGAAAAAGAGAAAAAAATTTGCAAAAAAAGAAAATAACAGAAAAATGAAAGAGAGAAAAATATAAAAAAAAAAGGGGGGAAATAAAGCAGACAAATCCGCATTGCGTCGACCGCGTGACGTAAACGTGTCCCTCACTGCAAAACTGTAAACATATCGTCAAGTACGTCGCGCAAAGTTGTCAAGGAAGAAGGATGGAAAGATAAAAAAAAACTACAAATAAATAAATGAAACAGAAAGAAAAAAAAAATTTCTAACCACAGAGGAGAAAAAAATTAGTGTCATGCAAATTGAGTCAAGTGCAAAAGATAAAAGAACTTGAATTTTCCCCTTGTTGTTTACGTTGTTTTATTTTTCTTTTTCATTTTTACTTTTATGTTTTGTTCTCAATTATTTTTTTACTTTTTCTTCTTCTATTAACATTTTGCTTTTAATCTTCTCTTTGACATTTTTTATCATAACTGCATGTGCATATGGTGGATGAATATTTATTATGTGTAATGTCTGTAGTGAGAATTTCAGAAATTAGTGTATACCAAGTTCTTTCATGTGTACTTAAGCTACTTCCAGTTACAGCAATGCACGCAAAAGGTGTGAACTTGAGCATGACTTGCGTTCATATGTTTTTACGCTTGAGTTCCTGTAGAACGGGATGTTTGATCTTCATCAACTTCCTGTCGTCATAGTATTCGTCAGCATCGTCGTTTGCATTTTCTTCACGTTTAACTTGCATTCCATTCTCTGAAAATAATATTTTCTTAAACAGTCGACTTGCAGTCAATATATTTAAAAACTCTTGAGCGCGTAATAAATTCATCGAAAACATTGAAATAGACTTTTCGTCATACATTTAATTTTAACATATTGGCGCCTGTGTGTCCGTTTTTTTTCTTTCCAGACACTTGAGAAATTTATACAATAATTTTTGACAGTGTGAAAGTACATTTTGCAGTAGTCGATTGCGTGTGGTTTATGAGATCATTATTCATTCAAAGAGGAGGAATTATTTTGTTCATAAATTAAGTTAGTTAATGAATTTTATCTTCCTATTCACTTTCTTTAACGACTGGTAAATTCATTCTCACGATTACTCTACTAATTGGCATTTAATAATTTTTCTCTTGAACGAGAATATTTTTTTATATTCGAAAGAAAGTTTTTCATAATAATCACAAAAATACAAATAAGTTTATAAATATATTTACGTTGATATATTAACAAATGTTATTATGATTTCCATTGACAACGAAGAAAGTATTTATGAATAAAGATTGAAATTTCTTAAAATAAAGTTTCCATACTCTACAAATTATTATCAGATACATTAATAATTTTCACTATCATTCTAATTTCATAAACATTTATATTCTCATTAAATTCTTCATTAAAATCCATCCAAAGTCTGCATAAAAGAAAAACAAAAATTACAAAAATGAATATTCATTATGTCAAATTTATTACCCAGAAATTATTACTGGAAACATTAAACATACACATTTCATTCTGAAATAAATCATGTTACTAAATACCTCGTCATCATGGAATGTATGCAAAACCATTTTATTTTTTCCTACTTTTCTTTTTCATCTTCTCTACTTATTTTTCACGTAACAAAATTGTTGGCAGTGCTCCAACAGCGTGCAAAATCCAAACTGCTTCGCATATCAATCGTGCTCACGCTTTCTCGAGCGAATCATCCTTGTGGAACGATGTAGAACTCATCAAAGAAAAAAAAAATAGGCTAAGAAATGAATAGAAATAGGAAATGAAAAAGAGAAAAAAAGAGATATAAAGAGAAAAAAAAATTGTGCAGTGTCATAACACGAAATCATAAATAATCTTATCATATGAAAATTCCTGGACGATAATACGACTTTGTTGAACTTTTCAATGACATATACTTCCTGTATTTTTCTCTTTACAATTTTAAAAACGAGTTTGCGAGCAAGTTCAATCGGTCAATTGCACATTGAACTCTAACTATCATTAGATACATGAATGAATGAATTAATCAATTAATATAACGATATAAATATTAATATATAGATAATTAAATGCGATTATTCATAAAAAAAAAAATCACAGGCATTCATATTATTCATACATGAAAAATGTACTATCGAGAAAAGTGATAGCAGTCAAGCAAGTGTAAGCCTACACTTTAATATATTGAACACTTTCCTATCATGGATACACGTGTACATTTTATTATTTTTATTATTTCCAATGCAAGTATCCATTTATAAATATATATATACATGTGTAATATAAAAATGTCTACCCACCACACGACACAAAATGAATTCATCATTTGATTCTCGTTCGCTTGGAATGTCTGAATTGATTTGATTCATTTTTCTTTCTATTCTTTTTTTCACTGCTTCATCGAAGACAAAGGCTACGTTATTTATGAGGATCATTTTTTTTGAATTGTCAATGGACTGCTAACAAAAGAATTGTATGATACGGTGGATATTGGAGGGAGGTATAGAAATATGACAACCAGGCAGACAGCTAATATGTCACAATGTCAATTTTACAATACAAATGATTCTTTCATGTATTCTTATGGTGACCTAGTCAACTGGAAAATGTTTATTTATTATGGTTTAATTAGTTAACATTCAATCAGTTGTCATTGGTTGATCAAAGGAATTGTTGAATCAGTTTGGAATTTAATGAAACATTATTTGTGCAATTGATTCTCTGAAATTCAATGACGAATGTGATGGAATTCAATTACTTTAAAATTATTCTACAAAAATTGTAAATTCTTCCAAGAAATCATCAATTTCTTTTCTCAAAGAATTTTTCATACCTTCTCACATTTTCGAGAATAAGAAAAATTGTTTGAAGAAGGTTTATACCAATATTCATAGCTCTATCAAAGTCAAGTAACAGGATATTACAACCCACAAAAACGTTACTTAATCCCACACTCTACCTCAAAGTAGTTCAAAGTGAACTCAGCAAATATGCTACGATGACCACTGAAGAGTTAATGCACTGCTTACAACGTTTCAAAGAACTCGCAGCTTTGAAGTGATGATAAAAAGAGGGGTTGACTTTGTAAAAAAACAAATTTTATAAAATATAATGACTAAATTGTGTTTATTTTCCACTCAATAAAAACCTAAATAAATAATCAAATCAAACTATATAAAACACAAAATTAAAAAAAACAATCCACAATAATTAACTAAAGTTTATAATTATCTCTTCATTGTTCATTCATCAAATTGTAAAATAAATTATTCAATTACATTAATAGAATAAATAATTGTATAATAATTTTTTACATAGACAATAAAACCCACAATTTCAATAATTATAAACCAGAGTCAATAATAATAGTGAATTATTATACTTTTATAAACGTCAATTATCTATTGACTTCATTTATGCCCACTGTCATGTATAAATGAACAATTATAATGACAGCTTACATATACAGACAAAGCCAGCAGTTGTCGGCGTGGCGTGTGAGATGCCATCTTGCAACACATATTGATATGACCGTGACAATCGCGCTTGGTAATTGTAACCAGGGCCGACGCCAACTTATATTGATGTGTATATACATGTACCATATACAATATAAAATTATTAGAGCCCGCATGACATCCTACAACAGCTAGTGACAGCTACAAGACGCAACAAAGACAATGATACGATCAATATAATGAACAAATAGATGAGAAAGAGGAAGAACTTTTCTATTAATGTATTTATGTATATCTATACGTTTTATATTCTTATTTTATATTATGACCTTCGATTAGGAATGGATAAATATACGGGCATGTTATAATCAACTGTGTTATTATATCAAATTATTATTAATCATCGTCATTTTAATATAAATTTGATTTAACTCTCTCGTTGAATTGATTTGTTTCTATATTTTTTTCTCATGAACCTTTTTGACCATTAATTTATTCAAATGTTAATATAAATTTATTCATTTTTTATAGTTGAATTTGTTTAGTTTTCTCTTGCGGTTGAACCACAGGAATATTTTTAACACACCATAAACAATAGTTGGCAAATGGGAATTATTAATTTACGTATTTTTAAATAGTTTGTGAATATTTTAGAGCAAATGTTCTTTTACGAAGGTAGAATAATTTTTCTTTAACGTTACATAATTCATATATTAATGTTAATTATTCATGATAAATTATACGTTGTTTTTTTTTGTTTTTATTAAGCTTGATCATTCATGAGAAATTGCGATGAATAATTTTCATTGAAAAGCGAAAGAATTTCCAAAGTATTTGCGACAAGAATTTGTTCAAATTCCACATTGTGAATACACATTTACTTCGGATGTGTGTATATATGTATTATATATATGTATACTCGTGGAATGCGACTCATCATCGTGCCCAGTACTTACATTATATGTATATAATACATATCCATGTATGTATGTATTCATTCCACATAAACTCTTCACTTTGTACAGAATTTTTTTGTATTTGTTCTTTTCCTTCGAGGTCATTTATGATATACATATATGGAGACGTATATGTGTGTATGTCGAGTATATATTTGCGTTTTGTTCAGAGATAGCAAAAATTTTTGCATTAATATGCTCTACCAGGAATTCATTTCCTCTGTCCCCACCAATATTTCAGTATTTTGTGTTAAAATTTACACGACATCAAGTAAATATATAAATTTAAATACTTCACTCAAATATTTGAATAGGTTTTAAATTGTCTGTTATTATTGGACGCTTATTATTTTAGTTTCATTAATTTATTCAGTAAATTTACGTAATAAATAAATTTCATAATTTATTTTTTATTTGTTCTGGGAGAAGTAGAGGGATGAATTGACTACGTTAATTTACAATTATTTTAATCATTAATGGTTGAATGAGAAAGAAAACTGGGAGAATATTTTGATTGTGTCAGGGGAGAATTCTTGGGATAAAAGTTTGTTTAATATTTCATTCAGAAAAAAAAAGAAAATTGGCTGGGGATGTTTTAAATAGAGGAATAAAATTTGTGGTGAGAGCAATATTTTCTTTTCAGGATCATAGGACTGTTGATATTGATTTATTAATCAAGTACAAGACTTCTAGGGTGAAATTTTAAGATAAATGATTTTTTTTACAGTTATTACAGAGTGTGTACTTATAATTTATGACTTAAGATTATATTAAAATCACGAAAGTTTAAGAAATTATATTACAGTAATTCTTCTTGCAGCAGATGTCAACTATATTGAGCAATGACAAAGTTTCATTGCGTCTTTTTATGAACTACTTCCACTCAATTGATAAAATCATAGCATAAAAACAAATAATAGAATTAGAATTATTTTTGATTTATCAAGATGAAAAAAAAAAAAAAATACAGTTTATAAAACATGTTTTTAACTTCACAAATAACATTTAAAAATCATTCATTTGATTTATTGAGTAATTTGCATGAACATGCGCTCGACGTTGCTACAATTCCTCAATATTGTGCTACAGCTTCAATTAAATTCCAACCAAACTCTGGATATAACATCACCCAAGTACAATATCCACTAATTTACCACAACCACAATAAAAAAATTACTATATACAGAATGATACAATAATTAGTAAAATTTCAAAACAATATTATGCAATTAAATAAATACTGTATCATTATTGTATGAAAGTTGACATAGGACGACAAGTTTCACTAATACATATGTTCATAGAAAATTATTGTCATGGTTAATATCTACTACGTCGTTGAATTTAACGCAATTCTCTCTCACACAATTTCACTCTTCCGCACATTCACATTCTCTTTCTTCTTCATTTTCCCACTTCCGTTTATTCAACGCTGAAGCACCGTCGTCACCACAAAATTGTTCAACGTTGGAATCCACATGTACACCCACATCTACACTCATAAATAAATTCATTCTAAAGATTAATACGATAATTAAAATTCGGACAAACAATTGTTCGAATGCGACTGTAAAGCTCATTGAATTATTTCCCACATTTAATTTACCGATGTTATCACATGAATTTTATTGTCAAAATTAATTCATATCAATACTAACACACACACACATACATATCTAACCATTAATGTCATCATCGTAAATATCGTTTAACTGATACCAGAATAGAAATAAAAATAAATAAAAATGAATGCATTTCTTTTTTTTTCATTAAAAAAAATTGATATAAACTCAGATGTAATTTGTCCCCGTTTGCTCACACATACGTGCACGCACACATATTTATATACATTGTCTGTTCGATTGAATCGTTACTTTCATTACAGTATCGACCGAGTAACCCGCACACGTCCATGAACTCTCATTAGTCGTCCAATAAATCTCGCGCAAGTTTGCTACCGTAAACTGATCCGCCGTAAATAAAAAAAAAGCGAAGTAAAAAAATTAAATTCACCACTGTTGCAATCTCATTTAATTTATTTCCATTTCTATTCTTCGTTTATCTTTATATTGTTAATATCCAATGTGTACAGAATGTATTTTTATTAACAAGCAATATGCAAACGGAATTAATTTTTTTTAAACGAACAATTTCCCATAGAATATTGGAAACATTTTCACTTTTGTATTTACTAGAACAACAGTTTCAAGGATTAAATTTGAATAGCTATCCATTTTGTAAATGGAATGTTGATGTGTGGTGATGCTATTGGAAATGAATTTACAGACAAAATTAAATGGAACTAACAATTTTGATGATGATTTTATTTCAATGAACTTTTCCATCTATTGATGTGATTTAATTCATCGAATATTTCTGATAAAATATAGAAATTTCCCAAATGGATTTCACTATACATTCCCATTTACCCATAAACATATTCGTTCATTGTCAGTGAAAAACTGTTTTGTTTCAACAGCTATTCAACGTGTCGATCAATAGATGAGAGAATATTTTTATCTTCTTTTTTTTCCTCTACAATTTTCCCTCCGGTTCTTGACTATTGAAATATTTGATCTCACTCCAATTAGATGATGCAACAGTAGTTAAATTACTATCGCTCGTCATATGTATTTTTATTGAGAATGTATGCAATGTGCAATGACGAACATTTCTTAGAATTTTCAATCGTAACACGAGTTGACATTAATTTATTAAAATTGCGGTCGATGTTTATGTGTATGGATAGTTCGTGATCTCAATTTAAAGTTATTATGTGTAATTATATTATCTGGGAAGATCGAACTGCTGGAAATGATTACACTGTGTGTTAAATCACAGTCACTGTTGGAAATAATTATTATTCAATTCTGGAAGTCATTTTTTTATCATTTACTTACTTTTATGTGCAGTGGTGATTTGGTTGTTTAATTTAAATGTAACGTAATTGATTTTTATGATGAACAAAAGACTATGTCGAATAATAAATTATTTTAAACATTCGTTTTATTTATATCTGTTAGTGAAATAATAAATCAGGAAATTTAATTCATCAGTTCATTCCTTTTTCAACAGTCTATTAATACAACAAAAAACTCTGTTACATCGTCTTTAAACCCATCTTTTTTCTTCAGTGTCTAAAAATACTTGGAATCAATGTCGATACAAAAATAATTTATCGAATGCACACCCAATACAAATTTTATTTTTATACTCAATAAAATCACGACTTTACAATTTTAGAACTTAATTTTCCTAACATCAGTGTTAAATAAATTCCTAAAATGTTTCTGCATTGATTTGGAAAAGTTCATTGCACTTCAAAGACCAATTAATTCAAAAACTTTATAGAACTATGAAATTCCACTCAAATTAAGAGAATAGAAATTACAAATTCTTCCTCATGTACGACAAAATTCCAATATAATTTGTTCCCACGTTCATCGTCATCGCAATTTTACTCTTGAGAAGATGACTAAATTAATTAGCTAATGTACTTTCATATTTAACGGCATATTCTCCAACAAATATCACATTTCTCCCGTAAGGAATCTACGAATTACGTTTGAATTCACGTGACAGAATTTCTACGCCAGTGCAATCACTGGTATTAGTTTATCCAATTGCATTAGCACTCACGAGCATTCTCCAACAGTATGTCATCTACTTTCAATCAAATCCGTATCAACTATCACAATTTCTGATATCTTATTTCAATTTTACAAATTATTACTATCAATCCAAATATCATTAAAATTTATATTACAATTCATTCCAATTATTTCTTCCACGACCATTGTTTAACGTTTGGAAAATAAATAATAATAATTATTTAGAATAATATAAAATTTTGCCATTTGCACTTTGACATTCTTGTTGACAATACAATTAATTTGATATTCAACTTTGTGCAATACTAAATATTATCATTCGAGTATTTAATAAATGAGAGCACTCACTCGTCATTGAATCGCCAATTTTATACATTATACAGTACAAACATCATTATTGATGATTGCAAACTCATATTTATATTATTAGAATGATTTTTAAATTGAAAATGAATTTATTTACGGCATTCTTATCATTTTTGTTATTGATTTGAAACTATGAATAAAAATAAATAATTGCCAAATGAAAATTTGTTATGTAATATCTGTCTGTTTATTTTCTTTTATTATTAGTACAATATCATGTGTAGGTACATGTTTACGAGGACACGGATTTGGTGGAGAATTTGTGAAATTTGTTCAAATGTACCGCTTGTTTTGGGTAAACCAAGAGAAATCGGTGGGTTATTCTCGTGAATATAAGCTGCTTACTACCAAAGTGTGAAACAGTAATATAGATAGTGTAAAACTACATGCGATGACCTCCTACAATTTTACTCTAAAGCGTTTCTCCTCATTCAACATCACAAAATGAATTTAGCTACCATTTATCTTCATTTTAATACCAGAAATCGTGATAAGTATGTATGCACTAATTCATTTTGTGAGTGTTTTCATTCTTTTGTTTATATATTTTTACAACATATTTTAATGAATATCCAGCAACACGAAAAAACTATTTAAATAAATAATTAAGTGAATGAATGAATGGAAAAATTTTCACAGTTTGTGCATGAATAGAAACCAAAATCAAAAGCAATGTTTGTTGGTCCTTTTCATTTGTTGAAGTGTTTATTCATCAAAATCAGATTAGCATTTTATTTTTATGTAGAGATATATTTATTCATGCTGTTGACCCATATTTTTATGTCTATCAACAATTCAGTTAGTTGCTACCAATTAATGCTGAAATTTTCTTCGGAATGTTGATTATCAAGTACTCCCTCTGTTTGTATGATTCATCTGGAATCAAAATACAAACAGAATAAATGAAATATCGTAACAGAGACAAATTTATGTAGATTAAATAAGTCACAATTTGTCCACTGACATCTTTACTGTTTTTACACTCAAAATAATCTACTGAAAAATATTCCAATAATTACAATCAAGTCCACACTGACTATAAAATAACAGCCAATCAATAATTATCATGATTACATCACAGGAGTGTCTCTTATAAGAAAAAATTGGAACATTAAATTTCATTAAAAGTATAATCCTAACATTCGAATTGAAATTAAAAAATGGATGCCTGCGTTGGATTTTTTTTTTTTTTTTTTTTTTTTGGTACAAATGTAATCTCTTAATATATGTAAAATTTATACCATCAAAGGATTGCATCAAACAGTGATTTGCATGCGACTGTAAACAGGATAAAACCAATGTACTGTGGGTATCCTAATTAATCTCTCATTAATTTCCAATTCAGAATGCATCAAATAATCGATAACAGCACTGCTTTACAGCCAAACAAATTTTCCAATAAAATTCAAGCGTACACTCTTAATTATCTATTCCACTATCCTGGATTGATACTAAAATTTCAGCTGCACACAGTGGCGTTCATCCTCTGACTTGTTTACCACAAGGTTAATTACACATTGGTAACTGATACAAGTTGTGTGCATTCAAAAATGAAAACTGAATTAACTGCGCATTCAATTGTACACAAATGAACAATACATTTGCAATATTGGATGGTCAGCATATGTCCAGGGGTCAGCAATATTCAGTCACATTCATGCAGTTATACAAAAGAATAATTCTTTTGACAAATTTGCTTTTTGCATTGTAACAAACGAGACCATACAAAAAAAATGGTTTATACCTATTAGAGAAAAAATAAAATAAAATCATAAATATTTCACTAGGAAAAATTTCACATTGAAAATATTTGTGATAAAATTCATTTTATATTTATACCATTCAAGAAAAATTATCCATCAGCTTTAAATCAGCTTGAAATATGCTGAATGGAATTCTCATCTGGACGGAACGCACTGCCAATACTTGTCTTTACATCTGGTTCATCTCATTGAAGAAAATTTAGACAAAAAAAAGAAGAAATTGTTGAGATATGCTGAGCTGAAATATAAAACTAGAAAAATAATTGATATAAAATTATTATTAATCAAACTTCATATTTATTCACCAATTCTCGATAATTATTCAACATAAATTCAAATTTATAAAAAAATGTATGAAACTTACACTCACATAAAACAATCTAAAGTTGACGATATGACTGTATGAATATTTCTCATCTGATTAGAAAGATTAAAGAAAAATGGAAGAAAATAGGAAAACAAAAAGCAAAGAAGATGAAAAGTTAGAATATAAAAATGATAAATAAGGTCGTTGAGTTTGTAGGAAGTGTTTGAAGATGATGCATCCAAGTTGCGATCGGAAACTTACCTCTTCTTCCCCTTATCTTCCTCTCAACTTCCCTTCTTTCGCATACCTCTATCATCCATGACGATCTCGTTGGTGTTGGTGTCGACGTCCTTGGAGGATGGTACATTTCCATATATAAACGAGCTCGGGCTATACGTCCGATCCTGCCGAGATTGGCGGCGTTCCAAGTGGCCGTAGGCGCGCCTCCGATTCCGACACGGTAGTCAGCAATTTAGTCTGGGCAATGTTGAGAGAGGCAAAGAGAGGGCAAGGGAGAGAGAGAAAGCGAACTACGACATACACCCTGGCAAGTCGATGCTATAGAGTTACTACCGATCATCCTATCCAACACCCCACTTCTACTCTCACCCTACTTTCACCCTCCTTCGTCCTATCATCCAACAGCGACTTGTAGAATCGTTAAACATTGATCCGAAATCCGGATAACCTACCTGTTCGATCCTATCCTAGAGTCACTTCCAATTCAAGAGGACATTTTGATATCAGCAAAAAGATATATTCTAAGATCCGGCGTTGAAGGATCGGCCAGAGTTAAAGCCAGATAAAACCGAAAAAATGTTTTACCATTTGCTCTTCCCTTTTTTTTTCCGCCATTCAGTTTTGTATTCTGAATTTTTTTTTTTTCCTCTTGTTTTTATTTATTTTATTTTGTTTCCATCTCTTTTTCTCTTCTTTTTTCTTTAAAGTCTTCGAGTTTGTGGGAAAAAGCACTTTTGAGCTTCAGTACTTGGATAATCCGTGCGAAAATCTCTTCGATCTTTTTGGTAAAAGTATAGAAGGAAATAAAATGGGAAATAGATGGAAAAAAAAATAAAAGAAAGTTGAGTGGCTACTGAGTTTCGATTTTCTGAGTTTTCTTTTTCTTTTCTGCGGGATGTTGCATTACAAACTTTGATTATAATCTTTGTAGTATTTTTATCATGTCAATTATGTTAATTTGTTATTTTATTAAAAAGAAAATCGATTGTCATTATAATTTGGTAATTTAAGAGGAAAAATTTTCACCAATAGAGTATTTGAATTTATGAAAATTCACATTCAATTCAATGTTGAATAATTGAATTTTTTTTCTCGGTAAATTTTATTTTTGCACATCTATAGAGTCAGATTTTTCCATGCCGCATCATATCGCCGTGGGCATTGATAAGTTAATGGACTGTACGAATAAAAAAAAATGCAACTGTAAAAAAATCTCGAGGGATTTCAGAAACTCGGAAAATAAAACTACGATGTCGATATAACAAAATTAAATTATTTCTTCCCTATCTCCGAGAATAATAATACCATTATTGGCCAATATTAAATAGGAAGCTTGGAAGCACCCACTTGGAGCGAATAACAAGTATTCAGATAATTAATCTTAATGAAAATCTTTTACAACCCACAGCTCAGCTCCCTTATCACTGTAAATCTCATTACATATACAAACATAATACAATAACCAACGTCAAGAAAGATGTCAAGTTGCATAATTCCTCTACACTAATTTGTTCACTTTAAAATCACTACATAATCCCTTAGCATTACATCCCTACAATAATTCCCAATGCTTCCAATCCAAATAAGAAAAAAGAAAAACCCCAAAACAATTTTGCACCTTTAATAATACTCCAATCTTCACTGTCACAATTACTCTCATCAAACTACCAATTCATCATATTGATCCTCAGCTTCTCGTGCTCCAAATATATTTCATCAACTACTCATTCCAAAATCAATACAAGATATAGAATCTCTGGAATATCTACTTGTTATGCTACTCGACCTATTCCGAATAGTAGCAACATTACATCATCAACACATAGTCTTCATTACCAAATAACGATTGAAATCCATCTGATCAAATTTCCTCCATCTTCACTATCAATACCAAGACACCAATAACTCCAATAATAGATTTCATCAACCATTTTAAGTAATTTGATATTCCTAATTGCCAACTGAAGATATAAAACATGAAACTACAAATTCACTTTAAATCATATCTTTCCACTTCAATCCCACTCTTCTCAACTACCCCATAATTCATAATTAAAAGCGCAGCTTTTATCATTATCCATACATACGTTATTGCATCTTCATCGTATGCAATTAATTATCTACTATGACACACGGTGAATATTAATGAATCTTAAGTTCAATGCAAGCTGATGAAACACGAAAATGTCCTTTGCATATACATGATTCATCCACATGCCAACCACGTTCTGATATGATACAGCATTATATATATACATATATATATATATTAGAAGCATAATCCCTTCCGACAAACTGTCAAGCGTGAAATAGACGAGATACCTCGAACAAGGATAACGTTTGACGAAGTTAAATCCTTGTTAAGGCAAGATTAACGAACGACGAAGGGATAAATTGGTATGAGACAGAAAGTGTGGGCGAGAGTAAGAGACAAATGATTCACCATGGACCAAATGTCTCATGTGGCCAAGGTGTTTTGCACTTCATTCACAAGAGTATTGCAGATATATATATATACACGTATTGAACTTTACGAGATAATTAACTGGCAGTGAGCCATAGTCTATTTCCAAGACTTTATCTGGGTTATAGATATATTACTTTTGTCGTACGGTTGGGATGAGCTTTCAATTTATTTATCTGATGTTTGTGCTTTTATTGCAAATTTATATTTTTACATGTGTATTGTCAGTGAAATGTTGATTTTGAGGTGAGTTTAGAAAATAAATTATGAATTTTAAATTAATTTAGACAATAGAAAGAAATATTATAAAGCAATGATAATTAAATTAATTTTTTATTTATTTTACATATTGTAAGCTTAGTATTATTTATTAGAATATTTGTGGGTATATTTGAAGAAACTGGTGCTGGTGATTTTATGTGTAGGTGAATAAAGACTTATGTTTGAATAATAAACATAAATAAGAGGATTAAACAGAGTTAATAAATGTGGGTGAGTAGTAAAAGCTATTGGGAATTCTGTGATTTAGATAGTTTGAATGAAGAAACATTGCTAACTCTATAGATATATACTACGACCCACGGGATATCATCAGTCACAACGAAACACCATAGAAGGTTGGATGAAATTTACAAATCTCCAAACACCTTAATATTCATCCAACAGCAAAAGAGAAATGGCTGATTTTTTTATGTATTTGTGTGTAGATGTATAATATATTGTGGAAAAGCCACAAATTCGAATTTACAACACGAATATAAACCTGTGGTTTATTCATTGGGTTTACCTCTACAGCCCGCATGTTTCAAGACCAATATCAAAGACATTGTATGGATGTTTCGAGGATTGGGATTCGAATTGGAATTGCACACTGTCAAAGCCCATGTAGGATATGGAGAAAACAGATTTTCCCCATGTCACAACTGCCCGTATTTTCACAGTAAACAGAGCTCTGTATCCATCTTTAACCCAATTTTTTCAAACGCTCTGAATAAAAATATTGTGGATTGGTGATAAATTTGCAATTCTAAAATTGTTGTAATTGACCATTGGAAAAAGAAAATATTATTGGAGTTTGAAATATTTTTGTATTCTAAATAAAAATAGATTTTAGTTATTTAGTTAGTTGTTTCTTCCTGTTCAAACATTCCAACTTTTGATTTTCTTTTTGTATGTATTATGCACAAATGCATGAAAATTCAATACTATGAGAGATAATTTAACGATGAATTTAAACATAAATATGTTGGGAGTTGTCGCAAAGCTTCGTGTTGAAAGTGAAGAAGTAATGGAAATAAATTTTTCCGAGGTCAAATACACAATAAATGAATGCAAGATGTGTGTAGAGCATAAGTTTGGATCACATGAAACTTCGAAACACATTGTATACTTATGTTCATATATATATATATATATACATATATAGAATATAAAACTCGAAGGTAAAAATATGTAAAATGGAAATTCAGAATATATATCGAAACATCTTCACTATAAAGACCTTTTCAGTCGTAAGAAATATTTCTCGTTGTGAAATTCGTGAAAGAGATATGAATCACAACTTGTTACTTCTACGAATATTTCTATCGTTTTCCAAGATTGTTATATTTAGAAAAGAAAAATCGATTCTTCAACTCTACTGCATTGATTTATATTCCAGAAGAAAATAGAATCTCATTATCGTTTAGTTGTCACAAGCTCAAGTGAAATTATCGAGGAAAAGCTCAGAAAATTAAGGGCTAATTACCATAAGAACATTTCGACACTCCAATAAATTCTTTTACTTCAATTTCGTTGAATAAATATAACAATCACTCCTAACAACAAAGTTCTAGTTTGTACTATAAAGAATTTCTTTTTAAATCCAATGGAATTATATTTAAATCAATCGATAAATTACTCTCCAAGATTTCATACCAGCTCATACGAAAAACATTGTTCTGAGAAAAATATCTTTCAGCATTCCGACAAGCATCTGCAGACATTCATACACTAGACTTCAAACATAACTCCAATGTTCTCTAACTTTCCAGAGAAATTCTTCCATGTTCATAACAAGAATTCTCACTCAACTATAACTCTATTATATTCATCATAATCTCATCATTATTATTATCATTATTATTATTATTATTCCTTTGTTGTGATTGCAAAAACGATGCCAATCATCTGTGTGGAGAATTAAAATTTTTGATGAAACATAGAAGTGCATCAACAATATAAATAAACTGACTGTTCTGTTATTCTGTTGCAGTTTATCATTGTATAAAGCAAAACATAAATTGCAGAAGAACGATGGTCCAATTTCGCTATTTGGAAGATTGACCGTTTCGCTTCTTCTCACTTACATTTTCTGCTCACATACACAAACAGTGAAAAGACTTAGAAGACTTAGAAGAACTCACTCTGGTTTTTTTTTATTTTTTCATCCTCTGGGACGTTCTCACTCGTTATCTCACGCTATTTCTTTACTCTGTTGTTTTTTATCAGTCCGATTTTTCTCTACAAATCCCATAACGCCATTCTGTAACGAATAATACAATGCCACACTGATTTTAATATGTTTTAATGTCACAACGGAAATGTTTGAAATGAGATTTTCATATTGAACAATCATTGAACGAAACTAATAATTAATAAAGTTTGGAATAGTGCGAAAATGTTGGGTAGAAATTCATGTCTGTCAGAAGTGCCATTCAATTTTGCTTAGATATATGTTAATGTCTGAAATCTTCTGATAGCTGTGGGTTAATGGCAAAGTTTTCAGTAACTCTATCGCATGCATAAAGCTTCAACGATAATTCCACACGTCTCTGACAATGAATCGGTGAAACCGCGACAATGACCACACACAGATTGGAATAACTTTGGCAGACTGTAATGAATGCAGTCAATGTTGGGAGTTCAGTTCACATGAGAGAGGAAATAGTTTAAATGTTTCACTGGATCTTCATCAGCATGTAAAATAATTACTTCAAATTATTTAAACCAAATAAAAATGAAAGGCAATTCGGATAATTAAACATATCAAACTAACTGTAACAAAAGCAAAATTAATCATACACATTTAGAATTGTCAAAATAAAATACACGAATTCAATTAACTAAAGTCACTGATGATGACAAAAATATTTACATTTACTTCCTTTACTGAAAACAAAAACATTTACATTATCAACATTTGTACAATAAAAGCTTTACAACTCTTCAATCCACATATAAACAGACATTTTCATACCAAAAAAAATAGAATGTGCTTGACTGGTGATATAGAACTTGAGAAATAGCACCAATAAGTTTTGCACAGCTATCTAGTTCTAGTCCCACCTTACCTGCGCAAATTTACGAGAGAATATGTTGGAGATGATTTCCCATGTGGCAATAGAACCTATATAAACTCCATCTTCTTTCTCTTAATCGTCTTCATGATTCAGCCATGCAGTTGAGATTCTTTTATACCAATGTTGAATATGAATACCAAAACTCATTTTTGCAAAGAGAACTGAAAGAAAAATAAAAAAAGAAATTCGAAAAATGGCAATATAAGAGTACAGCAAAGAAAGTATAAATCGTGACGAATAAAGCCATTGCTCTTCTGAACAAAGCTTTCACCCTATATATTTATATATATATATATATATATATATCACTTTGCCTTCACCTAACTCTTTTCTAGCTGCACTTTTCATTCGACAGGAAGGCACTTTAGCTCCGTCGCATTTCGATTTAGGCCAAACAGTTTGGCGGCCAGGCGTGAATTGACATTAAATATGCCTTGTAGAATGGAATTTCTTTTTTCTCACTGACTCTTTATTATTATTTTGTGAGGTTAAAAAAAATGCCTCGACTATGGAATGTAGTCAAGAGCCGTGACGGTTGCCAATGTACGCAATGCTTTTTTCATATATAATACGAAGGAAAAGGGATAATAGAATATAGGTGGAAAGTTGCTTACATAAACCTTCTTTGCACTATTACGTTTTGAGCTGACGTTGAATTCTTTATTTCTACTTTACGTACGTTAAACTACTGCCTGATATACAGAAGAAATCGTGCTTTATTGAATTCAATAAAAATGATGGTTATATTTGAAGAATAAAATTAGGTTTGTGTGTTTGGATATTATTTTTATAGTGAAATGAGATAATACAAAGTATACAAGTGGTGAGAAATTTCATTTTGAAATTTATATGAATAGATTTATAAACAGAATACATTCCTATGCGCATATATTTTCTTCTTGCTTCTCTCTTACTTTACTCTTCTTTTTCTTCTTTTTCTTCTTTTTTATTATTATAATATAATATCCACTTGCATATACATTTATGTATAAAGTTCTATTCATCGTAGCTATTAAAAGCACGCAAACCATTCCATCGCGATAACAGTTCGCGCAATGTAGTTCAATAGGTAGTGGAAAGATTTATTTTCTTGAACGCGTGTTGGAATGAAAAATAAAAATGAAAAGAAATAACAAAAAAATAACGAATGAAAAATAGAAAAGAGAATGATAAAATATGAACTTACGTTATCGATAACGAAATCAGTTGGTTATTGTTGTTGAATGGGACAATTATTTTTTGTAGGACATTTCTTATTTTGGAAATACTATCAGTGATTTGTGTCAATGTTTAGAACGACGTGAAATTTAAATATTGAAATACAGTAACACTGCGGTTATATAAGTGAAAATTATTATTAATAATCAAAATGTACAAAAGGAAATTATGAGAAAAAAAAAGAAAAAATGAGTTTGAATGTATTTTTCTAGTGTGAAAACTTCAAAAAACCATTTCAACAAATGAAAATTGTCAGAATGTATTGTAGTGAGTTGTGAGAAAGTTTTTCGAAAAATAATTTCCACACGAATTGAATAAAATTTTGTATGAAGACATTCGTACCATCCATTCTCCAGATATCATGTTAACTAGAGTTTGGAAAACATAGTTCTGTAAGGAAAACACATTTAAAGTTTTGCAATGGACATTTGTCGACCTTCACACGCTCGACTACAAACCTCCTCAACTCCCATGTTCTTCAACTTTCTCAAAAATTTCTTCCATTCAAGTACACTGCAAGAAGTCATAAAAAAAAAATGAAACACAAAAGAATACGAAGAGACCACTGCAAATGTTCTATTGACAGAATTTTTCCGTCTCTCTGGTAAAAATCCAAGTTATTAAAATATCCTCTAAAATCTGCACTGACTCTTCTTCTTAACAAACTCTCAACTTCATTCATCTAACCAGAAACAAAAAAAAGAAATGAAAAATTAAACCAGATCAATCTCCAGTTAAATACATGGAAATTGTTCGAAAGGAATTGCTGATGAAGGAAGGAAATAGGATGAGACATGAGAGAGAGTGAAGATAAAGTGGTGGTTGAAAGCATTCTAGTGACAATCAGACCAAGAGCAAGTGGGCTTTGAATTTCAGAGCTTCCCCAGCGATAAGGGACTCCTCGAAAGCGCAATACACTATCAATAATACAGTGAGAACTGAAGTAAATGCCACAGAGGACTAACCGTGAGAGTGCGTTAGTATATGTGCATAGGAGAAGAGATGATTCGACCATAGCTTGGAACATAATGCTCGAACGGTTCATTATTTCCGGGCTGTTATATACCTATGAGACATCATTTAACCAACTCCCACTCAATTCCCCACTCAAATACACGTTAGCAATGGTGTTTGTGAAAATGTCGACAAAGCACGTTGCTAGAGTAAAGGATAAAGGACATTCGATAACTTCACTGATTAAATGTCTTGGCATACATCTATGAGTATATAATCTATGTATATAGTTGAAACATAGAATTTCGAAGATGACAAGATCTCCCACGATGAACACGTGATTTAAGCCATCCAAGTACACAGCCAAGCTTTGCATAATCTTCGATGAAGTTTCATACGATTGATAATGAAGCTTTAGATATTCTTCGTAGATTAGAAATTGTTATCAGTTAAACTTCTTGGTGATGTGGTTTAAATTAGTTCTTAAGTATTAGAGAACATAATAATTATCAATGGAAACTTGTTATGAATAATTTTATCATTGTGATGATGGTTTAGAATGAAAATATCAAAAATGAATTTCATTATCTTGGGATATGATTAGGAATTTTAATATTGTTGGTTATTTGATTTGATTTGTGGTGGTGATTTAGAAAAGGAAAATAGACGAAGATTTTTTTATTGACTTTGTTGTTCATGGTGGATAAAAGTTAGGAAATGCTTTACCATTTCTACTCTGGTATTATTCATGAGACAGGATAAATAAATGTGGTCAGTGTTGGCATACACATGGGAACATTTATTGACTGTATAACTCAGAAACTGAATGATGTAGAATTTTTCTGGCTTTATTTTCTTATTGGATAACTGATTGGCTATTGATTGTGATAGAGAAAATGGAAAAATATGAATTACAGAAGCAATGGCTGTTGATAGTGAACTGAGGATCAACTTGAGTTTGGTGTATAATTTGGAGTGAGATTGGATATGTCATCACAGAGTTAAACTTAATTTTATTTGAAGTCAGCAGTTGATCGTGGTATATTTTAGCACTATACTACGTGGTCGAATAGCAAAGTTTCATGGTTGTGGTTGGTTAGATATACTCGATACTGGTGAAGCACACGGTGAACCACTTTACCACGAAGACCCGATAATGCCCAGCTACAGAGCTTTTCCTCACAGCAACTTGCGATGTGTCTGAGTTAATAATTCTGGCTCTTTTGTAATGCACAAATTAATTACGTCGTGGAATCATTAGCCATTCTGTGATCTTTACTTCACACGTTAAACTGCAAGTGAAATATCCTGTAGTGAATTTAATTATATGCATTTTAATGTCAATAATGATTTTATGACGTAATAAAAATAGGGAGGAAATTAACTCAATTTCAATTGTTGATTAATTTGTGGGACACGATTGAATTTTCTTTCGTTGAGGTTTTTAGTTGGGATAAAAATGAATTCTGAGGTTGTGTAAAGTTGGAGGAGAAAAAGTAGATGATAACATAAAGTTATTGCATCGAAGAAATATCTTTTTAAGATTTTAGATATAAATTTTCTTGGTCTTAGAATTTATTTTTTTTCCTTGTATAAAATAACGATGGGAAATGTTATGGGTCGTGAAAAAAAATTGTGAAAAAAGGCCAGAGAGATTGTTAAATGTTAGAATCATAAAAATATATCTTCACTTTATTCAAAAAGTAAAAGAATTATTTTGTAATGATAAATAAATACAAATTTATTTATGAAACATTTTTCTTTTGTTCTTTTCATAAAAAATTTTCAAAGACTATTTTGAGTTTTAGTGTCTAAAGTCAGAAATTTGTCTCGTAAATCATAACGACAATAAATTTAATGTGAAAAATAAATTAATTCTTTGATTAACATACCTACGAACGTTACTGAGCTATTTCAATATTTTATTTTCATACAATCATGAAACAAAACCAATTCACATTCTCGTATGAGAATTGCACAATATAAACTTTTCCGAGAATGCAACTTTTATTGGTAATAAAATGTACTGCATTCACGTCAGCCAACATCACTGTTCTTAAATTAAATATCAAAAAGCTGTCACTCAAATTGAACTCAAAAATTCTTACGTGTTACACTTTTGCTCTCGGTGTCAGCAAAATATTTTCTGCATGTATTACAATCTCCAAAATTGATAGATTGACATGACAGATATTTTCCTTTTTCTTTTATATAAATACTTTTCCCTTTCACCATTTCGTTGAAATGATATCGCACATTTTTCATCATTAGATTAATTTACAGACTAACTTGATGGATGATGATAAAAAATGTGTAGGAAAAAATAAAAAAATTACGTTAAGAAGAGATATTTTTCTTTTCTCTTCTACCTCATCCAAAACCTCATATTGATCCTAATAGTAACCGTCCAATCGAGAAAATGGTCTGTGTTCAATCGCTCCTTTTTTTTTCTTCTCTTTTTCTTCTTGGTGCCAAGAGGACTTGGGGTTTTTCCCTTTCTTTTTTTTACTCTATTTTCTTTTTCTCTCCAACTCTAGCAACAGCCAGAGGAAACTTTACGCGATTCCAACCTGTATATAGATTCGTGCAGTACCATTAAGAGTCATTAACCAGCAAACCAAACTATCCACTCACCACGACTTTTATTTTGTTGATGTATTGAATTTAAAGTAGATATTCGATACAAAAAAAAATTGATGGAGTCTCTTAGTCTGTATTTATCATCACATCAGATAAATCTACTGCCTGGATTCATTCTCATGAACTCATTCAATTCTCCAGATTGATGTAATGATGGACTAAAAAAAATAAGCCTTTGAAAAAATATAGAACATTTAATATTGAATGTTTAAGTCAAGTGCATTATATGAAAGAATTTATGTTCGAGATGTGGAAAGATGAAATAGATTTTGCGACATCTGTCTGTAAGCAAAACGTTCACACAACAGACGTTGTATAGAATTTGAAATTCGTGTAATATATAAGAAGACAAAATGCATTTATATTATTGTACATGCAGAGTATGTATATTCAAAATTTTATTTCATACACAATTCATGAAAGTATGTTCATGATGAATTTCAGTGTATTTATACAGTCACAATCATTTTTATTTCCTTTCTATCTTTTCATTTCTCTTCATTTTCTTCTCGATAGAATTCCATTTATTATTATTTGCCCAAACAAAACTTCCAAAGTTAAGATATGAAAATTTTGAACCATGACAACTATTCACAACTCAAACTTGCGTATGGTTCTATTGTAATTCGAAAACTTTTGCTTACGTCACATACGCGCACCGTTAGAATATAATTTTGAATACACAGACTATGAGGAATGAGAGACGAGTGAAATAGAATGAGATAAATAGTTGAAATGATGGAGCGTGTGTTAAATTAATTCGAAATATGGGAGAACCATTTAATGTTGAACAACGTAAATGCGACCATAAAATATTAATCTGCCATTAAATCCATATGTTATGAGTCCAGAAAAAATTCAAAATTGATTTGAACTACAAATGATTCAATACAACGTGAGAAATTCTGGATTTTCATTAATCAAATTCCCTTCATGAATTAAAAATCATCAAGAACAAAACCCAACATACTAAAATAATTAACCACAAATATAACAAATAAATAATTCCCAAAACTAAAAAATATTTTACTAATTCACTTTACAATTCATCAAAATTTCCACTTCATTTTCTACATTTTTATCACAAAACAAATTCATTTCTCTACATACTGTTAATTATCATCCAATATTTTCTCATCTATTCTTATTTTTTAATTCCCTCAACATATAAATGCGCAATGTCAAATATTATGCCTTGAACTGGTAATAATTTTGGTGCTTCAGCGTGTGAATCTCACCATCAAAGATAGAGCAAGTGAACTCGTAAAAATTTTTGTCTATGTGGGGACGCATTGGAGTGAAATATACATAGAGAAAGCCACTCACAGTAACCACTCATCCTCTGTATTTGCACATACATGAACAATAAATCTCTTGGTGTGTATATGTATGTATGTGTACGTTGAATTGGTGGAGATGAAGAGCATAAAGACAAGCTGCTGCAGACCATGACAGCAATACCGTGGCATAACTATTGGCGCCAACGGCACTGAGAGATATTCATAGGAGCCACACCAGCTGACGCTTTATATGATACATATATATATATGTATATATATGGCTATGTATGTACATTTGTATATATATGCACACACTGTCAGATGTGTAATCATTCTCACAAAGCCTTTTCGTCCATGTCTCTACTTCACGTGCTCTACTATTATTCGTACTTGCGTCGTCAATTTATCCTCGACAAATCTCTTATTTGCATTTTACGCTCAAGATCATCCGCAACCTCAATCTCATTTCAATTGTCCTTGGTTCTGGATTATTGTGGATGGAATAAATGTTTGTAGTTGAGTGTTGATGAATTTTATTGTGGGTGTTATTAAGAAGAAAAATTTCTTAATAGGTTCATTGATTTGTTTGTATGATTGGTTGATTTGATGGGAATTTTGGGTTGTTGTTTATTGTTTTTAATGTTGGTGGAAGAGAAAAATGGAATTTTATTGATGTAATATTTATTTGGTGAAGAATTTTGGAGATGTGATGAAAGGAGAATGTGGGTTGAGTTATAAATGAAAGGTTTTATGTTTTATGTAGTATTTTTTTTGTACATTTGGAGCAGCTGTAAAAATATTGATGGAATATTTAATTCAATTGGGGGAATTTTTTGTGTTCAACTACAATTTTTTGTGCTTTTTTTTTGGGGTCACATGAGGAGATTTATTATGAATGTTCTTTCCCAGTGAATTTTACAATTTTCTTGAATAGAAATTATGAATTAATTTGTTCATCTTGACTCTATTTGATTTTGGTGGTTATTAACTTTTAGATTCATATGTTACGTTGTTGAATAAACTCCTTAAAGTTTTAACTTAATCCATGGAAATGCGAAAACATTTCTTTTACTTCTCTGACTGACAGAATATCCTGGGGGTTCTGGTAGAGTTTTTTAAAATCTCCACAAAGTGAAACAGTTAGTCAGTGAGTCATACAGATCATAAACAAAAATTTCATTTTTATTTCAGTTACATAGTGGAATAAAAGTTTTTATCTTTTGCATTTTCATTCATTAAATTTACCTTTGATAAAATATTTTACTGCGGATTTGAACTTCATAACACAACTTTCATCCTGATAAATATTTTGAAATGAGTTGTTTTTTCCAACCAAATCTGTGCAAACAATTTCATAAACATCTACCACATGAATTCACTATTCCACTTACAATAATGATGGATTCTTCAACACAAAGAGCAAAAAAAAAATAATTCATTTGGAAGTACAATGAAATGTTGAACATTCTTTTATTGCAATTGCAATTTACACCCATTGTTTTTCCTCCCTGTTTCAATTCATAAAACAAAAATAATTCCTGAACACAATTCAATTGCAAAAAAATTAAGAACAATTAATTCAATAAATCCTCACATATTCATAAACAAAAAATAATATCTCCAATGAATAAATCATTATGCAATTTATGGTATCAACGAGTTTCGAAAAGGCAAGAAAAAAATTTATATACTTGTATATAAGAACATATACAAGTATATGATATATAAAACTACATAGAGTATTCATTAATATCATAAAAGCTCGATAGTACATAATGCTGCAAAAGCTCTTTGAACCTTTTTACCAATTTTACGTCAGTGGTATACACGATGAAAACTCATTGACGGAAATTTTTGCAGAAGAGAAAAAAAAAGAGTATGCATGAAAGCAAATAAAATAAAATGAAATGGAAGCAAAGATCAAAAGCCTTCCGTGAGGTGTATATGTGTGTATATATATATATATGTATATATATAAGATGTATCTGCATTATTCATAGTCAAGGTGGGCTTTGACGTTTTATTTTTACCTGTGCTCTGGTGTTTCACGATCTTCTCTTGCACTTTCATATATTATAGTCTTGATATTTCAACTCAAAAGGCTATTCACACATTGCGCCAGGGAAATCCTTCTTTTCTTCACATTCTATTTCCTTAATTTTTTCGTAATGTGCTAGTAGAAGAATTTTTTCAGTATATTCAAACGTGTGGAAATTCAAGAGAAATTCAGTAGAGAATGAGGAGCTTTTTTTTTCGTACCTGGCGTAAAAGATATCTCTAGAACTTACTGGTATATTTATTTCCAAAAAAATTCTATCGATCTGTTAAGAACGTGTCTATAGTCCATACTAGAGATAATACAAATCAATGATAATAACAATGTTTGTTTCATTAATTAAAAATTTAGAAAATCAGTAGTATAACCAAAACATTTCAACCGATGAAGTCAATATTTAATTCTACTATTTTTATTGTAAAAATAATTATTTACATAATTTTTCAATTTATTTGAAGTGTGATAACAATTTAAAAGCACTGCAATGTACAAATTAATTTTTAATGTCAGAATTCACTCTATTAATTTATATAAATTTATCATTTTACGCTTCTCATTATTATTCTTTTATTTATTCAATTATTCATTCAATTTTAAATGTCCCAATGGCTTAATATTGCTTGTTTTATTTCAGTTTATATTTCCATACAAGATCAATTGAAATTTATACATGTCAAGTGATGCATATATATATAAAGTATACACAAAGTGAGAGAAAGAGCATGGAAGAATATAATAATATTCGTCGACTTGTAAATTGTTATTTATGATTTCAATATTGCTAGAGAAGTAAAAAATGTATACATAGATACAATAAGAAAAGCGAAACACTACAGTGAAAGAATATTCTCCAGGGATGTCGATTGTTACCCTGTGTTTCCCTTCAATTCATATATACCTTCCCTCCAGTCGTTCCATTCTTTTCTCTTTCATTTTATATTCCTGTTTTATTCCTCTTATCCTTCCTTGTTCATTCGTGCGCTCACGTCGCTCTCCATTTTCCATTTCGTTGCAAACATTGTCTTGGATGCTCAAGTTTATTTTCTCGTGGCAAAACTTGAGATGCACCCCTATGAAATATATCTATTCAGTGTTTCTTTGTCTTTACGTACAGTTGCATACCGCAATAGTCTTGTGAGGAGAACCAAAATGGCGCACACATTCTCATATTACTGCTGATACTGTTACTACTACTACTACTTTTGCGGTGTATGTAAAAATATTTATATCACAGTGAGACTGCAATGGACTTTCCTTTTTTTTTTTCTTTCTTCCACAATATTTACCAATAAAACATGAAGTTTTTATCTTAACAAATATATTTCTTTATTCTTTTGTTTTGCCATAAGAAAAATGGTAGAAAAAAAAAAAATTCCTCACAATATGAAAATGCAAATAATGAGAAATCTTTGTGTACATTTTTTCTTTTATCTTGTTCGATTTATAAAAGAGTAATGGGAAAAAAACATTGGTATTGGATGAAATGTCATATTGAGTAATGGCAAAAAAAAAGTGGTGACTGCTGTTTCTTTTTTTCTACAAAGCTTGTGCAAGTAAAAAATAGGTTTTACTATATGAAGTTGTCGTTCTATCTGTCTATGTCCAATATGAATCATGTGATCTTGAGGATAGGTGAATGAAAACAGAAAATATTGGAGTGTTTGGATGTTTTTATTATCGATGAGAGTGAAGAGAAAAGTTTGAGAGCTTTGAATTTGGCTTTTGATTTGACAAAGAGATATTAAACTTCACTAATACTTTTATTTTTTCATCGCAATTGAATAATTCTACCTTCTTGTCGCATTTATTTTTCCAAATTATCTTCATTGATATATTTAAATAATTCCTATAACGAAATAATTATTAATTACATCAAATATCATCGTGACAGCTTTCAGTAAATATTTCCCCAAGATAAGATGAATTTCTAACGTAATCTACATGTTACATAATTTATTTACAATCGCCTGACATTTCTGTGACATAAAAGCTGATTCGTTTGTCCTCATTGCCTAAAATGGAAACCCAGAATATACTCATTAAGCATTGAAAAAAAAGCCTGAATCTTTAATTATAATAATTTTTTCAGCATCCGAAAGCTCAAATAGTTTCCAATGAGCTGTTATCGATAATTCAAATTCACCCTGGGGAAACATATTTTCAATTCTCCCAACATGTTTAAAATATTCAATCTCCACCACTTTCCCACTAATTTTTTCATACCCACCACAATGGCCAACAAAACACCTCAATAAATTCCCATTTAATTTAAAACTCGTGTCAAATTAAATACATCAAACTAAATATTAAAACCTAAAAATATATCCAATAATAAAACATATATCAATATGTTATCACAATAAAACAAAAAATTATTTCCATCATATTGAATACGACGTTAAATCTCCATTTAACATTTTATGAAACTCTTATAAGTCAAGGGCTCTTACCAAAAGTACTTTTCCATATACAACCTGGCATAAAAAATATCTATATATATATATGTTTACATGCATAAATACATATATACTTCAATACGAGTCGTCACTACTTGTGCAAGCTCTATATGTATACGTTGTACACTGGACGTTATTGAAATGTAGATTTCGCCACCGAGAGGTGAATTCAAAGTGCATGACCTGTATACTATTGAAGTGAACGCGAAAATAAAAGGGATATAACCCAAAAAAAAAAAAGGAAAGCCAAAAATAAAAAATAAAAAAAAAAATTGTTGAAAGAACGTGAGCAGGGAAACCAACATAGAAAGTTTTACCACATAGTACCAGTGAAACAGCAAAGGAGCCATAAGTAAAGAGTTCTCATGAAAAAATGAGATGAGCGGGGAAAAAAGTTGTGAGTAAAATGTTTTTTTTTTCTGGTTTTCTTTTTATTTTCAGCATATGCTGGAGAGAATTAGAGACAGTGCGCGGATTAGTAAAATCGTTTGGAGCCCTCTCACATACACAGATGAAAATGCATGATACAATGCAAAAAAAATGTGGCAGAATAGACAAAAGACCCTGCCCATTTAATTTCCGCCCTGAACCCCGGAAAGAATTAATACTAGTGAGCTTTTACTCGCTTTACACTCAGTCTCGCAATATCATCCAATGTGCGGCGTCGACTCACCCATTTTACATTGTTCCACCATGTTGGACATTCGCCATTGTATTTTCATGCTTTTGAATAAGATAATATACCATAGAGTATGTATATATAATGTGTATGTGTACATGCGAATAGACGGTCACTTTATTTTCTGGTTCAGTCGCGCATGCGAAATAGTATTTTTTATTTTATTTATTTATTTGTTTGGAGGTACTGTAGATATTTTTATTTTTTTCTTTTTATTTTATGTGTTTGTTTTATTTCTTTTCTCTTGTAGTTTGTCATTTATTTATGGATTAATCCATCAGTGATGTGGAGTGGAAACTGAGTGATGGAAATGGCTGTTGTATTATGAAATGGTCTTTGATTATTGAGCAATATTTTATATGACAAGTTCATTCATTTAAATTTATATTATTTTGATTATTATTAGTATTATTATGTAGAAAAGGTTGATGATTTAATTGTAATTTATTTGTTTTATTACTGTTGATGTGGTGGAAAAAAAAGTAGAATTTAACGTGACGAATTGTTTAATGGTTGATACGAAAGAGAATTTTATTTTGATGTATTTCAATCCATTAGCGAGTGGAAAGTATTTAGGAGAGAGAACTGATCGATCTGCTATCAAAGGGTGTTTTTTTTTTAAGTTGATTACAAGTTGCGAATTCGATTATTGGAAATTGAACATATGGTGGACTGAAACTACTGAATGAATGATTCGATGGACGATTTGATTATTATGGAATTTGATGTCACATTTACATTCTTTCGTTTCTTCAACTGGCAATGAATTTTTTAATATAAAATGTGTCAAGCAATTTTGGATGATACTCGAGGACAATTATTAATCTATGGAAGATTAATGGAAACTAACGAATTTTATGTTCCCATCACAATATCAAACCAACTTAATTGATATATTTATTATTGACAACAACAATGTTCTCTTGGTCATCATCATTCGACGAAATAATATAACTTTGCACTTTTAATCACACCAATTTGTTAGAACATGAGAAAAAATTCTCATTTTGATGCAAATACAATTAAATTAAATGAGAATGAAAGAGAGAAACTAGAAGAAAAAAAAAAGAAAAAATGATACGAAGTACGCCATGGGGGGTACAGAAAGAGACCATTAAAATGCGAGGAAATTGGATATTTAATTTAACGAGTCAAAGTTCTCATTCAACTAAATTGAACGTATATATATATACAAGTTAAAATCACTGTAGAGCATATGTGTACACACATTCAATATGACAAATGACTTTATCAAAACAAATTCAATTTGATACTCTTTTGACATGAATTAACAATGGCAACAAATATTCGTCATTTCCTACTCTTTAATTACAATATTTATTTACAATCAATTCTCTTGCACTGTTTGGTCCATCAAACAGTCGTGTTTTTTTATTTTGCTACTGCAGATTCACTTGATTTTCACAAACGTTTTTACTCAGAGACATAAAAAGATTCTTGTTTGTACCTGTCACTTGCACGATAAAGACAAGCGTCGCAATGTTGGTACAATGATTGAACGTTGAATTGTTTCCACTGCTTTTCATGAGACTTTCAGATTTCATTGGTGATGGTTCTTCAACAAAGTCACACACATTCAATTTATATATATATATATGTATGTATAGAGATAGTATCGATTGTTGAAAGAGCACTTATAATAGTACTTTATTCCGGACAATGAGAGCAAAAGAGCGATTCAGTTTGGGAAGAAAGAAGGAGTCGAAGTGGAATTGGGTGGGAGATATTGAACTAGAGAAATTGTGCAAAGACAATAGTGATTTCGTATACGGGAGAAAGATCGAGTGAGTGGAAAATCTTAGTATATAGAAAGTAGTACGTTCAAATTTTTTTTTATTTATTGATGGACTTTGAGAGATTCGTTGTGTCAATGTACTTCAACTTGTAATTGAAATTATTTCCAAAGGAGATTGAGAAATTGGACAATTTTTTGAAGGAATTTTTTTATCTCGTTATGAGATTCATTAAAGATTTATTAATTCGTTCTTGTTTTTTTTTTATTAGAAACGACTATGGAGGGTTTTAAATTAATTATACAACTTCAATGCTGTAATATGACGATTATGGATTTATAGGTGAATTTTTGCTATTTTTCATCTACTCATATTGAATGCAGACAGACTGACAAGTAAAGAGCTGACTGGAAGGTTTTTTTTTTTTCTTAAATGCTTATGATTTATAAGGAAAGTAATTTTGTTTCATATTAATCTGACATTTTCAGCCAATGGCAATATTTTTCCATCAATTCACGACGAAGAGGGAAATCAATTTTTGTCACAATTTTTTTTTTATTAAATTCACGAATAATTTCAATGTATTCCCCACAACTATATTTTTGTGTTAGATGTAGTGAGGAGAAAAAAAAAATTGCTCAAATGGCAATTTATTCAACGTATTGGAGAAAAAAATCCACACAATAAATTGAAAAATGAAATGTGAAATAAAGATAAATTTTTTTCATCAATTAACTATACAGTTTGGTTATGTATTCACTCTCCATATGTGATTTTTAACTGTGTCTGACCGTACATCGTCCGTATCTACTGTGCATCCATATTTGAGTTTATTCAAATCGAATATTTCATTCATGAGAAATAAAAATAATGAAAAAATTGTGTAAAAAAAGAGCGTCGCAAGCAATATTTCTACTTTTTTTTTCATACATGTGTTGTACATATATAAAAACGTAGAGAACGGAATCAGATTTATTCTCTATACGCAAGGTACACAGACAAGAATATTCGCACGTAACGCCATCCGCATTTATAAAAGCACACGATGAAGAATTTTATTATTTCATTTTGCTATTTTTATTATTTGTTGGATTTTTACTCATGACAAAATCAATTTAAATTTTCCAATGGTGAACATCGATGTTCAATGATTATTTGAGTAATGTAATCGTCCGCAAAATGGCTTGAAAATTTAATGAAATGTGTTTATAAATAGTGTGATACAGCATTGGTCAAAATGTTCGCTCTCGATTTCTGTGTGTACATAGGTAATAAACGTTGATAAATTGACAATTCTGTCCACACATTTCACTTGATGCGCACAAAACTATCCGCAATTGGAATTGATAAAATTGATAGTGAAAAGCTATAACAAATGATTGAATAATAATTAATAATTTACAAATTTATTCTTGACATTAACAATATTAACTGGCTCCTTGCATTTTACTGTTTATCTTGTTGCATTGAATGGATTCAGACAATCAGATAACTTCACTTCTCTACTGTCAATTAAGTACAGAATATAATTTGACAGCGACGTTGAATGTAATAATTTGTTAACGTGACATTGAAATGATGGCTCAAGATAAATCACATAAATATTAAATTTATTCATACAATATTTCACACACTTTCATTTGCTATTGCATTTATCAACCGAAATCCAATCGACAAGTTGAATATAAGCAGCCACAAAGAAGAGAATTAATAGAATAATAAAATACTTAAAAAAAAAACGGATATTACACTGGTAAGAGTATAAAGTGTAATATCATCCAAAATATCTTGTCATATATATTTTCAATTTAACCTCACAAAGAATTAATAATGCCACACCTTAATTTTTAATAAATACTGACTGAGCACTTCTGAAACGTAGAAAATATTCTCAAAGTGATGAATTCAATTTTATCATTTACATGAAGTGGTAGAGGAGGAAAAAAATTGTGAGAGAATATAGAAAATATAGGAAGAAAAAGCAATTTTCATATGCAACTACTTGTAATGCAATTTAATAATTTATTATTATCTTTTTAAAATATAATTCATTCATCTTTGTGTGGATAAAATGCAAGCACAGACAATTCGAAATTGGAGTACATATTTTTATCATAGTGGTAGGAACAGTGGCCACAATAAATGTTCAACAGACCTCGACAGACTGTTATGGTGACTGTGACAGAGAAAATGCATGGAGTGTAGAGCAAAAATTGCATTATTCCATTCAGGACGACACCGAGATGTGCATGCGAAACAAGATCCAATATATGCGGATGAAAATTGAGTTGCAGAGGTAGAGTCATGAAAGACACACCACGATTAGATTAATATGATCTTCGTTATATTTAATATATTATAATATCAAAATATGTTGAATGTTGTCAGAGAAAATTCCTTTGAAGTTAGCAGATTTATTTTTTCATTATTTGAAATAGAAAATTGATGTTGGAATAAATGAGAAACTGATTTCATGAACATAAAATCAGTGCTCCAATTTTATACAGTAAAAAAAGAAGAAATAAAAAACACAAAAATGCTTCTGACTAAAATTTGAAATAAATTTTAAATTAAAATTCTCAAAAGTAACTTTGGAAAAAATTTAGAATTTGAAATAGGAATGGTTTTTCTTTTACTTAAATGGAAATCAAAATATTGACTCGTTGATAAGTTCCATGAAATTCTCGTGACTATTCCAATAAATTCTGAATGAAATTCTTGTCATCATTCAGTTCTCAATACATTCAATTAAATATTCATATTGATATATTCGATATCAAAAATTAATTCAATTATCCCACATCAAATTTTTATATTAATCACAATAACAGATTATTATCTCTTCATACCAAATAAATACAAAGAAAAAAAAATTCTCAGTATCACCCACCAAATTAATTCAATACATTCACAAACGTGGAAAAACTTTAACAATTCAATTCAATTTCGAGCATTCAAACAAATCAAAGAAAAAATTCCGTTTCATTTTTACATTCACTCAAACTTCAATAATACTAATTAAAATTTTCTTTTTCATTTTCTAATTAACAAAGCATTATTATTACACTCTATTATTTCATTTATACATTTGGAAACTATGATTATTTTTAGTCCCATGAGAATTCAGTTTGGCTTCTAAATGTATATTCATATATAGAGATATTCATGGTAAAGCTAAACGAGCGATCGAATCGTACCCACAAAGTTCACGGTGCACGAATGCTATTGCATTAAGATTCTATCGACGTAAATGTGTGCATGTGAGTGTGTATGGTGCTTCGAATGCCGTCGGGCTTACGATGTAATTCCCATTTTACCGATATTTATATATACCTACGTGAATGTGTATACATCTATACGCTTGAACGTTGCTGATGTCGATCGCATTTCCGGTCTCGCAAAATAACCCGTTAGATAGGGAGAGAGGGAGAGAGGGAGGGAGTGATGGTTGTGGAAAAAAAGCTCTCCACTTCAACCTGGCACACTCGTTTCTCTACATCAAACATAGTCTCGATAACCATGGTCGTATTTTCTCCTGAACGAAATACTAAACCAGATCTAATAAATTTGATTAAATGAAAAAAAGTGAATTGAAACGTGTACAATGTTATATGAGACAAAAAATAATTAATATCAAATATATTTTCCTTGGTTTATTCAATTTTGTGTATATATTTTACTGATTATATATATAAAATGAAATAGAATTATGAATTGTCTTTATTTCCAGCATGTTCTTTTCCTGATAATAATAAATTGAACGCGACGTTGTGAATATGATCTCAGGATAAAATTACATTTGTAGAATATTTTTCAAATGAAAAAGAACCAAGAAAAAAAAATGAGTTTGTAAATATTTTCCGTTTCCTGATGGATATTCAGTGAAATATTATTAAAAATACTTTATAATTTATTGAATTTTGATATATTTTTAATAAATATGATTGAGAACACGAGTCTATCACTGTGTCAAGGAAATAAAAAATATAATACAGAGAAAAGTAATATATTTAGATACATAATTGTTTGTTGAATCTAATTGAGAGTAATGGGAATAATTAAAATTTGAATTTTATTTAATTTGCAGGATTCAATGGCGCAAAATGTCCTGATGACAGCGTTACAATAGAAGAAGGTGGATGTAAATGTGTATCGCCATGTCCACCACCACCAAAATGTCGAGAGCATCAACGACCTGTGCAAGTGAAGGCTGCAGAGCCTGAAACACCTGGAAGTTGTTGTCCCCTTTACGACTGCGTTCCCTCAGGTAATTATATAAAAATCGTATTCAAACCAACCCCCACAGGTAACTATTTTCGTCTCTCCACATTTACATTCTTTTCTGAATGTATAGCAGTGAATTCCCCTCAGCGATATAATAAGTAGCGAGGATCAGAAAATAAAAAACAAGATGAAAAAAAAGTATTCGTAATAAACTTTTCTTTCGCCCCTTTTTTTTTTTATCTCTCTGCAATTTTTCTCGTTTTTGTTCTCAATTCTTTTATTTTCCTCATTCATCTTTCATTACTTCTTTTTTTTTTGCGTTTGAATATGAAGAACTGCTCACAGAAAGGATAGTACATCAATTACACAGTGTAAATACAATGAAAAATGATAAAAAGCATTTACAGAATAAAATATACAATATAATAATTATTATTATTTATTATATGAAATGAATTTGAGAAAATTATGTTTAATTAATTATTCCTGATATAGAAATTCACAATGCCACGGAATTTCCTGAAATACCAATATCATTCCTTCGTTTCATTCAGGAATACTCTATCCAACAAAGAGGAATTGAATTCATTGGCCCAGGAATTTAATTGGCTCAACGGAATTTTTTTCTCTCTTTTCATCACAGTCAATAAATCCCTTCAATCTTCTTTATTGAAGAACTCTTCACTCTTATCCTCCCCATTTCGTCATTATATAACATAAAAATTGTTAATCTAAATCAATTTTCTCTTTCCTGTGGATTTTTCCAAATTGATTGAATATTGATTGGAAAAAAAAGAGTTATTCGAATCATTCAAATCACACATAAAACTAGTCAGAAATATATTCGAATGTTAATTCTACTAAAATTGATCCAGAACATTGAAAAGATCCAATAGAAAAAAAAGTGAAACGCTGATTGAAATTTTATATTGAATAAAAAATCAGTAATAAAATCTCAATGAAATTCCAATGCACATTAGTAATAAAATAAAATCAACGAACCATTTAATTCTATGAATTTCTTATTTACAGAGTCGATATCGTGGGTGGATACTGACGACCAACAACAACAAAAATGCATTGACGTTGAAACTGGTTTGCCTCGAGCAATCGGTGAACGTTGGCAGAGTTCACCCTGCATTCATTGCACATGCGAAGAGATTAACGGCTCTGGAAGTTTGTCATGTCAAGCCACCATGTGTAAGAGTTGCGAGAGACAAACCACACCATTACCTGGTGAATGTTGCCCACACTGTCTTGATCATGCCAATGAGACAGACATATCTGCAACAAATTCTACTGAGACTGTGACTACTACCAGCAACACCATTACAACAAGTAAAAGTGGCAGTAGTAATAGTAGCAACGGCAGTAGTAACAGTCGTCTGCCCATTGAGACGTGTGACTCTCTCGAGGGCTGTGAACCACCATGCCACTTTAATAACGTCGACGATCAAGACGCCTGCCCCACTTGCGAGTGCCCAGACTCAGAGGTAACTACTCCCATCCATCATTCATTATTTATTTCTCTGTTTTTATTTTACATATATTTTATTCAACAATCCATTCCACCACCAACACAATTCAAAACTATGAACAAAATTTTTCTTATGCAAGTATTTTCTTGAATATGAAAAGAAAAAAAGTTCTGCATAAACAGCAAGAAAAGTTGCATGAAAATAATTACAAAATAAAAATATTCTCAGTTCTTTTATAGAGAGAATAAATTATTTGAAGTTTACTATAAAATAAAAAATTTAATTAATTCATCCATGAAATTGGATACAAATAATGACAATCTTGTTGATATTTTAATTTTTGTTATTTACAAGTAACAAAATTTTGTGCTGTTGATAGAAAAATTTACAAACAATTCAACATTGACGAATCTTTAATAACAAAATGAACTTTTGCCTCGCTACATCTTTAATTTCCAAGTTTCTGTCATAAGAATAATGGATATCAAGATGAAGAGCCAATTTAGAAGACATTTATTACTATCTTAATCCACCCAAGTCACTGATGACACACTTTCAATTCGTTCTCAATGTTCTCCAACCCCACCAACTCTTCATTCGTCGCTATCATTTCTCTTTTCTTCATCTCTTTCATTCACAAATGTAATTTCATCTCTTATTATATACAAACTCATTTACTCATCCGTCGAGTTAGCATTTGCATTGGCTCTCACGACTTCCTTATGAGAACTGTACGAATGAAGTATGATGGAAAACAGAACGCAGCAAAATACAGTTTGAAACTTTAATTCCTACTTAGCAAAACGACAAATTCATTATCCTCGCTTCCTCGTTATAAACATTCTCTCATAAATATCCTCATTTTGATACACCTATACAGATATATGTATTGATAAATTGTGCTAACGAATAAAATGAGAATTATATTACGAAATAATTCATTAACACATCTGATATTCCATTGGAATAACAAAGAATAATTATTTACACGAAAAAACAAAAGAGAAGGAAATTGTTATAATCTCATTTTAATATTTAAACATGTAAGGAAAGATTTATGAGTTTGAATAATTTCATAGAAATGTGGGAACGATTTTCTGACAGACATGTAACTGAATTCAAAACCTTTATCATATCCCAGACATTACATTTCTCATTTTATATGTATGACAATTCATATAAAAAATGCAAGAGCACTTATACCTTTAGAACATCATGTAATTCCGTTGATTCACGTAAAAGATGAAAGCAAAATATGTAGTGACCTGTGAGCTTTTAATGGTAGAATCTCTTGGAGTTATGAGAGAAAAGAAAGAAATTCTAGAACTTAAAATTTAATTGCGATCTGTATCAAAAGCCATTGATGCAAACATTTGTGTCGACACATGATCAGAAAAAAATCATCAAAGAGCTATTAATACTCCAATATCTCTGAGGGAAAAGGAAGAATTAATAGAAAAGAGAAAAAAATAATAAGTAAAAGCTTCGTACTCATGAGAATTAATTGCAATTGCAATTAATTCTACAGCTCACACTTCATGAAATGATTCTCTTTCAATCTACAATTGCTTCAGCATTGCTACAACTCATTTTTTTTTTTTACATTCAATTCATCACGTTATCAATTCAATGAAACATCAATCAATAAAGACTTCAGTAAAACAACAGAAAATATTCCTGAAGGTAAAATGAATTCATGTCGATACCTTAGTGGAATATAAATAACAAAAAGCAGACAAAAGTCAATTGAATTTACTAAAATTATCAATCCAATATATTCGAAAAAGGAGTTATTATTGATACCTTATTTGTTATTGATAATAAACTGTCACAAGCAAGAAGCAGAGAGAAAATAAATCGTCAGAACAATCCACTGAAATATCGGAATTAAAATAAATTCGATTTACCCATCAGTTCATTCGTCGAAATGTAACAAGAAAAAAAAAAAGAAAAGGGAAAAGAAAAAATATTGGATATAAGATAAAAATAGAAGATAAATGTTGAAAGAAAAAAAGAAGATACTGACGACGAAATAGAGAGAAAGATAGAAAAATTAATGGAGAAAATATCAAGGAGCCATTCACTATATATATACGAGTTATCATCCTTTTTATTTTTCTTTATTCCATTCTTTTTCTTCATTCCATTTACAGACTATATCGAGCCCAGATGCTACCGACAAAATGTGCCCAGAGCAATCGCAATGTAGCCGGAATTGTGCGGTGCTGAAGGACCAACATGGTTGTCCTGTTTGCTCTTGTCCGGATAGATCATTGCATGACGTCACAAATTCTATTTCATCGATAAATGGAGGTGTAGTAGGACCAGAAGAGGATAACGATGATACGAATGGTGGTGGTGGTGGTGTCATCTGTCCAAAGTTGAAATGTGATTTACACTGCGAACGTGGTTTGATCATGGATGAAAATGATTGTACTCTATGTCAATGCAAACCTCATACAATTGGATGTTTACCTTTGTCAGGATGCAAGAAAAAATGTCCTTATGGATTTAAATCAAATCGACGTGGATGTCCGGTAAACAACTTCATAATTCATTTTATTTCTATCTAATTCTAAATTTCATTTTTATTATCAAATTTAATTATTCATTTACAATTCTTTTTCATAATCATCTTTGTGATGTTCCAATGTCGTAATTCATTGATTAAATATTTAATATTCAATATTATTTCAATGTTTATAGGAAAATATAATGAAAGGATATAAATTTCTATTGTTAAATCACTAAAATATCTTGAACTACAATTTATTTTATTGTCACTCTTTCGAGAGTTTGATTGGCATTCGATGTCAGCATACTATTCTACTCTAAATTGAAGCTGCTACTGTAAATTGCAAACTTCATTTGCATAACCCAAATTTATATCAATGACCTTCACAGTACGAAAGGTCTTCCCATTTCCAATGTTGAACATCAAAAATAATATCTGTCCAACTAAATTTGTTATGTTGTACATCATATTCTAGAAAATTCCTGACGTCTGTTGGGTACTTACTTTTTCTCCCAGCAAATTTATCGTGCAGAATATTTGCTCGAAATATATTTCACATGAACATTTATAGCCATTTTATCAGGAACTTTTTCAATATTACAATTTTATTCCCAACATAAGACCCCAATGAGACACGTCACTTATGATCTCATTTCAATTTATAATAATTATTGATAATTCTAATACTGTTCTTTCTCCATCATTTGTCTCACTAGATTTAACATTGTCTTCATCCATATAAAAATGATAAAATAAACTCCATGCAAATCCCAAGGTACTACAATTTCATTCTCTTCTATCAACAGATATGTCGCTGTCGTACAACTTGCATCGATCATCACAATGAAACATATCCAGAGGGCTCGTCATGGAAACCCGATGTCTGCACGTCTTGCACATGCGATTTGCTTGGTCGACTCTCATGTAAAGAAACTGTTTGCTCTGTAGCATGTACAAATCCTCTGCCACCAAAGCCTGGTATCTGCTGTCCTGTTTGTCATATCAATGAGGTAAAAATGAAAATATCTACCAGAATAAAACTGAACAATAGAATAAAAATATTCTCACAATAATTCTTCACTATTTCAATTTTAACTTCAATTTATTCATTACTATTTTATGATTAATATTTTTTTTTATACTTTAATTTCTTTGTTTTAACATTTTTTTTCCTTTTATCAGATTACCAATGGAAATAACGAGTCACATCAAGGCGGACGAGGTGGCTGGGGAATTGTTCTCATAACGTTAGTAGCAATATTAACTCTCTTGTGTATTATTCTCATGATCTTCGTAGTACGTGGACGATTTCGTGGACGACTCTCACCATCATCAAACATTTATTCATCGAATCCGGCCCAGTATTACAAATACGTACCCGCATACGATACCCCAGTGCGTATAAACGAAAAAGTTGTGCCACTGTAAGCAAATTAACTATCCTATCATTTTTATTTAATTGAAAGAAAAAAAACAAAACAAAATTTAATCCGTTTTGTTATCATACAATAATTTTATGTTAAATGTAAGAGAAAAAATTTGTATGATAGACATGATGAAAACGTGAATATTGTTTTCATCAATGCAAAAATTAAAAGGAAAATTAAAATATGAATGAGAATTAAAAAAAAGGGGAAAATAAAAGAAAATAAATAAATAGTTATAGCTATTTTGCGAGTTGCTTATCAGCAACGTAAATTATCTCCTTTCCCTCTTAGACGTTTGCTTATTTAATAGTAATTAATAGTAGTGATATACTTCGATGGATAGTAATTGATAATTGTATGGAAAGAAAAAATGATTCTTTGATCTCTGGACCATTTTATGGTTGCGCATACTCGAATAAATCAAGTATTATGTTGGCCATGTCCAGAACAAAATGGAAATAATAAATAAAAATAAAGAATTAAAATAAAGAATGATGGAATATAAAAAGTGATAAGTAATAAAAAAGGAACATAATAATAATAATAAAAACAAATTCTCATAATGCAAATGTGAGAATTTGTTAGTAGAGTCTGTAATAAATAATAGAAATATCCTTAGGTTTATGATCGATAGCTGTGTTATTAGACTGTTCCCATATATTATTATTTTGTGGTGTTTTTTTTTCTCGCGACTGGTTTACTTTAATGAAAAAAAATATAATAGATAAATAAGTGAATAAATACAACAAATATGCGCTGCTTAATTGTAACAATTCATAACGTAATATATAAATATGTTTGTTAAAGACATCGATTGTTTATTGTGAAAGCAAAAAGGAAAAAACAAAATAATTAAGACATAAATTCACCGTATAACGATTTTGCAATCGTTCAAACGAGTTTTGTAAATATTTTTCTGCAGAAGTGATGTGAGATAGAAGAAGAAAAAGAAAAAACAAAAAATACTAAAAAAGGTGTAATAAATTGATCGCATGCGCTTGTATCGCAGGCCATGTATTCAATAAATATAAACACGCTTTGGAGACTGTTTTATAATTGCGCAATCGATAAGAATTTTACATCAATGAAATTGTCACAATTTTATATTCTATTTCAATTATTCATTTTGTTCTTTCTATTTTATTTTGCTCTGCTCTTTCTATTTAATGTAATTTATGTTGTGAACTGATTTTTTTCTTTTTTATTTGATTAGTTTGGCATCACGATTGCACTTTATCAATGAATGGAGTTATATAATATCGATGTAGTAACAAGGATTGAAAAGAGGGATGAAAATTACTACTTATACACACACATATCCATGTATCTACACGCGCACGTAGATCCATTGTCTTTTTAAATTTAATATATATTTTTTCAATGTGACCATTGTCAAATCTTCTAATTGCATATGAAAAATAACTCGAGTGTGTGTTAGAATGAACGCATAACAATTAAACATTCGTAAGAAAAAATACAAATGAAATATACACATATAAAAATATATGTAAACGATATCATATTAACATATACAGTATACATGTATATAAATATATATATATATAAATATATAACACACACACATATATATATATATATATATATTTATTGTCGATATAATATAGGATTAAATTTCGTACGTGTACCATTGAGACAATATTTATAACGATTTGAAAATTACAACAAATGCAGACACACCATTCCATCGTTAATGTAAATTTTATTATTTTATTCAATACATTTCGTTCATTCGAAAGAATAAAACTGAAATATTATGGATAAATACAAAATTATTAATTACCATATGGGTATTAAGTAAATGGAAGAATTAAATTACACTGTTGGATGTGCTTAAACGAATAACAGATGATTTGTAGATTTTCTTTTTCATTTATTTTTATTATTTGGTCATTGACGAAATTGATAAAATTGATTTGTTGACGGATGTGAAGAAAAAAGAGAGAATCGAAAATAAAAGAATAGAAATAAAGAAGAGAAGGTCGAATATTTAAAATTTAACGATAGATAAATTTCAATGTGTCTGTGAACAAAAAATACAAAAATTAATTGAGAGAAAAATAAATAAAAATAATATCTCCTCACTCCATATCACAAACAATGAATTCATTTTATTTTATCGCCTATGCAACATGAATGATATCATATGTAAAATCATATCACTCTTATCTGTAACGAAACTTGATATAGACAAGCAAAAGCAAATACGAGAAAAAGAAATGATTAAATAAAAGAAATAAGATGAAATATTATGAATGAATTAACAAATAACAAATAATTAATAAAACCCCGTTGCAAATAAATAATTCTTGTATGTTGAACAAAATGGAGACTAAATAAATTGTTAATACGCTAAAATTGTCATTGTTCAAATTTTCTTCAATGTGAATACATCAAAATTTTATATTTCAAAAGGTTTAAGGTGAATCTCGAGGGAACATCAAATATTTAGTTCAATAAGAGACGGAGATTCAGATAGATGAGAGTTGTATGTATACAACAATGTCAAACACTCATCAAATATGAAACATTTTCCAACAATACCTAACAAAGATTTTTATATGGAAACGCGACATGATGATAAAGGGACAGAAATACAGAACAATTAAGTGAGGAAGTACATCACATAAACACACAGTTGAAATTGCCTGCGGGCTTGTGTTCCATTCACAACCTTTGAAATGTCGTATTTGTTGTTAAATAGAAAGTGTTTGATGCGCTTCAGGATAAACACATTTAATATTTGCTTATTTTTAAATTCTCATAAGCTAGAAACAACTTTAGGTACTCGAAAACTCTCTGTGAATTTACTTTGCTCCAATTTGAAGTTACACATTGAGGATGCAGGAAATTTTCCGATCAATACCAGTTACATCCCTTAATTGAATTTTTAAGTAGAGAAAATTATTCATCAGTATATTTCCACTTTCGTTCAAATTTAATTTCAATTTTACTAACCTACCCTTAGTTGATTGTGCAGGGATATAAACTAAAACTGTATCTCAAATTTTCTACCCTTAACTTTCTTCTTTACCAACAGGAAATCATTTATCAGTATCCCCATCATCCCTGGACACCATCAACTGATAGAATAATCAGTTTTTGAAGCGAATTTTTTGAAAACCAACTCGTTATAAAACAACATGATTTAATTTATGTTGAATATTAATTTCTCCATATTTACTAGATATTATTATAAGCCACCCAACTAAACCAATGTATCCAGCATAATAATTTATTGATATCTAATAATTAATGAAGGTAGAAAAAAAATACCACTGCATTCAAACGTAGTACGTATTTATTTCTTTCACGCCTTCCAATCTCTTTCCAATAGCTAAGAATTCATACATTCATACTTTTGTATTAATAATATATTTATTTATATATATATTTATCGCACTAATCCAATTAAATCTAAAATATCACGAGTGTTTTTATTTACTTAATGAAAAAGCGCACTATCTGCACAAGAAGATTTATATTCTCTAGATAAAAAATAGTGACAGAACATCAGAGCCCAAAACTTTTACGTATATACATTATAAATTTTTTTTCCCCTACACTGGAAACATATCGATAACAATAAAATTAACTAGCTATCTATTTATAGAACAGTTCTATTATACTCATTGTTGAAGAGTTCACACAACGTGTGATGAAAAACCACCGGGATTCATTTTCTTGAGATGAATATGTATAAAAATGTTGATTCTATTTAGTTATAACTTATATTCAAGCAAATGCATGAACACGTCCAAGCATATCAATGTCGCACATTGATGTTGACGTTTGGCTATGATATAACTGTTCATCCCGACTATTTTCACATTCCATGGGTCACATGGAGTGTTGAGGTGGTGGTAACATTAACTCATAACCAGTAGGCATTCCTTGTTGATGATGGTGATGATGGTGATGATGATGACCACCAGTCATTACTTGATGATGACTTTGTTGATAATATTGATGATGCATAGCTGAATGTCCTGAATAATAAATTGGACTCTGCTCAACGTCTTTACCTTGAAATATTCCAAAATGAATTGATTAGTAATTTGAACCAATTAAAGGAAATCGCCATTGGTGAATGTACTTTACTTCTAATTAACTCACCACTATCATAAGAGCTCACACTTCTTCCATAGCACAATGATTTAACATCATTCATTGGACTAAGTCCACCATTGTGCGGATGTGCTGAGTGTACTGATGATGGCGTAACTGGTGTAGCATAACCATGATGATGAGGACCCATTGGACTCATACCCATTGGACTGCATGGATTCAATCCAACTGGTGACATACCCATTGTTGATATTGGTGACATTGCTAAATTCGGACTCGCTGATTCTATTGGTTGTAGTGATTGGTGATTAACAGTTGTACCATTGCCATTTACATTTCCACCACCTCCACCACCACCATTTATGTTTCCACCATTGCCTTGGCAAGTTATTGATAGCATATCACTGTAAAAAAAAATTGTTTTATAGAGCGTTTTATCAACGATGTTCAAGTGAAATATTTAATCAAATATCAGTTTTCAATCTATAAAAATTTAGTATCTGAAAAATTCTACTGATATTCGACCAATCATAATTAATTTTCTTTCTATCAGTCGTAAACGAAACGAAAACTTTTTGTCAATATTTCTCCTTTCCATTTCATACGAATTTCACTTTCTCTTTCCTCCTCTGAACTACGTCATGACCCTCAACAACGCAAAACTATCGCGATAACTTGCTCGTATTCTTGGAAGTTAGTTCACAAGAAGCGACTGACCTGTAAGGTATTTCACCTACAGAAAATTAATTCTTTCCTCTTATAAGTATTAATATTCTTCAATAATCTTTTATCATCGATTAATTCTAGTAATTATTGAACTTTCAAAATGAAATCTTTTCCATAAACTTTTCCTTCTTCTTCACTATATAAATTATGTAAATAATTCATATGCACACATGTGTTTTGTTCAAAGTCGGCAAAAGTGACGCAATAAATATCTGTCGGTATTATTTTTTCCTCCCTCTCTTTCTCTGTATCTGTGACTAAATGTGAAAAAGCTAAAGAAAATTGTCAAACAGATGTATACACGCGACACCATTGTCTTTAAAGCTCCAAAAAGAAAGAAAAACATATTTTTTCGAAGCATTCAGACATCCCGGAGTTTGACAATTATTTCTCCCAGCTTCACTCGCACACATTTACAAACACATACACGTGCATGCCTTCACTTTTACCGCTCCGCTGTTCCAAGAAGTCCAAATGTCCATTGCCGGAAGAACGAGATGAAGTGAGAGAAAGAAAAGGAAAATAAAATAAAAAAGAATGAAAAGAAAAATCTGAAGGGACCGAGAGTTGGTATTGTTTCTCCACCGTCTCTTCTCCCTTGCCCTTCTCCTCTTCTTCTCTTGCTTTCACCCTTTACGTTTATATTACAAGTTATATGTATACACATGAAGCAACGCGCGTGTGCAAAACTGATTCGAACTCCGCCCACGAAAGTGACGCTTTAACATGCTACCGAATTGCCAAACGGAATTTTTATTCTTCCACACGCTCTCTCATAATAATTCATTCCATCGCTTCATCTGAACTCACACATTTCACCTTCACTCGTATAAAAAAATAATTAAATATATATACACAATGAGTGAAGAAGTAAAAGAAATGAATAAGAAAAAAAGAAAAAGTGTGAAAAACATTTTTTTCACAGCTAATTTTAGTATACAACTTTTTCTAGTGTACAATAAATGATCGTGTTCTCACGTGCGGATCTACGATCGTGTTATTTGATCCGGGTGAATTCTATTTGTGCGCAATCCGATTGGCAGATTGAAATCCCCACCGTTTTTATATAGAACACACACAAGGGTGATTGAAACCCCTCGACGTGTTCGTGCGCGTCCTCGTTGAGAATAATTCCGCCCTTAACTCACGCGTGTCATTCACTTTTCTCTTTGCTCTCGCTCTACTACCTCTTGATCTTTCTCATTCAACTGGATATATATATATATATATTGAAAAGTGTATAGTTGTGTATGTGTATTACTTTCCTGTACAGACAAGTCTGACTGTGGTGGTCCTGGGGTTGGGCTTTTACATGTATGAGTGTATAGTAAACTATTGGTAGTGCGAACAGCTCAATGGTGAAACGAGATATGTAACCGAAGCCATCACCATAAAACGGTAATGGGGCGTCGCATTTCCTTTTCCTAGGTCCACCACTATCGTTCATTTAAGTTTAGGGGGGGGTGGCTTTTGATCGAGTGCACACGTAAAAATTTTTTTAAGAATGAAAGATAATTTTTTTCTCTTCCTTTTTTATTATATGTTTTTTTTTCATTGATTTATTTTCCATTCTCCATTTTTTTTTTTCAGATCATTCCATCTGCACTTTTTATATTTAATGTACTTTCAATTTTCATGAAACTAAATTGCACCGTTCAAGAATTCAAATTTATAAAAACAGAAAATTTAGTAGAGTAATAAATATTTTGATTTAGGAAATTTGCCGGGTTTAACGTAGGATTTTCTACTGTATTTAATCTTGGAGCTGAATCAAAAATTGCAAATACGACTTCCAATTACTAAAATTCCCCATTTTAATAACTGTATCACCACTCGCAAATCATCTCCATCAATTGCTCCAGAATCCAACGAAGAAAAAAAAACCAAGAAAAGAGTGGTATCAACCAGTCACATTTTTCCCCTCATGTAGTTATCCGAAATTTTTATATCGCCTGGTTGGTACAATTCTTCCATTCTCACTCGCCCTCTACTCTTTGTCTTTCGTTCACAGAGTGCTTTCGGCGACCATCAGACGAAATGAATTTCATTCGGGGCCGTGACCGCTAACACCGAGTTGTAGACATAACAACAAGCCTCGTTTTGTATTCTCCAACTCCGTGTCCCTGATGTATTCGTTTCTCTTTCACTCTCGTTCACCCATTTATATTTTCTCTCGTGCTCATGTCGCAAAACCGCCATGACACACAACCACCATCTATCGAACAAGGTATTTGTATGCATATACAAAAACTCTACATGTACATACGCACAACCAATGTGTTAAAGATTCAAAATTATATTGAACGAATAGGAAGAACGCGCAGGAGGAAACGTGTTCAGACGTGCACTCACACAGTGGCTAATAAATGCATACATATCCACATATATATATATATGTTACACTTGAATTTTATCGCGATATACAACCCAACTTTTTGTTTTACAAACAATCACGACACGCACACGCGTTACATAGGGAATTATCTAAGCCGGGACGCATTTCTCCTCGTATATCAAAGCATTTAACGATAATAATACCATGGTGGTAATCGCCGTATCAAATCCGATCAAATTTTATTTTCTCATTCAATTTAATATTAATTTTTTCTATTTTATATTAATATTATTTATTCTACTCGCGATTATCTTACTATGCTGAATAAATATTTGTCTGATAGACAAATTCGAGGGATTATAATATGAATGATTGTGAATTTTGTTCAAGATAATTCGTCGCATTGATATCATGAGGATTTGTAGAATATTTTTCATTGTAATTAAAGACTTGGCATGTTTTTCTATATTTTTTTTTCTCTCTTGCTGTGGAATATAATTGACTTTGAGCGCATGGATGAACGTGGAAAAGAACACCCTCCTAAAACCATCCTGATGATTTACTACAATGTGGCTCTGCGGATTTAGGGGCACACAAATACACACATGTTGACGACACACTTGTTGCATGAAGGAAAAACTTGGAAAGACCCCCTGGGGTCACACGTGCCCTCCATTCCGTCCATATATTCCAATAGCAAGTTGTTCTTGTCCAAGTAATTTATACCGATTATTTAGTTGATACTACTACGAATTTTTAACAGTTATTTCAGTTTGAAATAAATCTGTTATAAGAGGAAATTAAATGAAGTACTTACGGTCGTGTTTGTGGTGTACGATCACGTTGACGTCGATTTTTAAACCAATTCGATACTTGTGTTAATGTAAGACCAGTTTTTTTTGCCAAATTTTTCTTATCATCTGGTGTTGGATAACGATTTCTTGTATAACATTCTTTTAATGCATTTCTTGAACGTTCTTTGAAACAATAAACTGTTTCTTCACCATCCCAAATTGTTTTTGGCAATGGATATTTTTTTCTCAAACGATATTTATCAACAGCACCTAATGCACGACCACGAATTTTTTCTGCTTCACTGTAATGCGATTTGAACCACATTTGTTGTAATTCTGGATGACGTCGTGGTGAAAAAGGATGACTTTCAAGTATTGCATATAATTCGTGATATGAACCACGATGAAATGCAACTGATGCACGTGCCATTAATACACTTTCACCACCTCGATGTAATTCATTTGGTGGCAACGACCACAAAAATCTGTATTGTAAAAAGAATATTATTAATTAAATTAACTCTTAGTAAAGTGGACGTTAAAGCAAAATGTCTTTTTTTATGAGGCCAAAGCCATAAAGGTCGAATGATTAATTATAGATATTAGCTTTGGTATTTCTATGAGAAAAATATTACAAATAGTTTACACATATTTAACAAGTCTTCACATGTGAAACAACTTGTGACATCAATAGAGTTTATAAATTTGAATAGGAATTTTAAGTTGAAGAATTTCTAGATTGTTTAAAACTTATTGGACGTATGTAACATTTTTTATGACAACTTCAGATGGATTAATTATTCGTTCTTGTATTGTATTGAAGAATTTTATGCTATATCATGGATATTAAGTTAATTGAGTTTAATTTTAGCATTTACTATTATAGATATTCAATTTTATCGAAAATGTACTTGGAAAATTGGAATTTCGATTGTTGTCAGTGATTTTTTTGCATGAAAGTGACGCTATGATTCTATTTCTTTCAATTTAATTTAAAGTTTTATGGAATTAGCTTTTCTACATGTTTATTTATACTCTGACACCCTTAATAATTTATATTTAATAAAAATTGCATGAAAACTAATAATTTTGATAAACAATGTGTTACATATGAAGATAAATAAATTGTCTGAACGAATGAGCACTCGATAAGTGATCAGAAAAATAAGTAATTGAATATTTAACTCACCTTGTCAATTTTTCAATGTCCTGACTCTGTGATAATGCTTCACACATGCATGAAATTTGTTCTTGTGAAAAATTTGATGTATTTCCACTATTAATTGCTAAACTACCAACATTATTTAATCCATTTGTCGAAACTACTAATCCATTGCCACAATTTATTTGATCCTGATTAAATCTTGGACTTCCACTATTAGATGTTGTCGTTGATGTTTTTGTTGTTGTTGATACACCTGAATTAAGTTGTTGTTGCTGTTGTTGATGATGATGAAGACTCAATGATAATCCCGCCATTACACTCACGTTATAAGAACTTGTGTTACTTAATGCAACTGCACTTCTATGACCCATTTGACTATTACAATCACTGCTTGGTGATGACAATTGTTCTGAACTTTCTGACATAGTTTGAAAGCATCGAAGCTCCTCACAAAAATTATTCAACACAAATATTTGAGATTAACAAAGTAAATGAAGTTCCAGGTGGAGGCAAAAAAAAATATTGCACCGTCGCACAGGAAATTGTGTCATACACTGTACACCAAATGCAAAATTTTTACACCATAAAAAAATGTAAATTTCACGCAATTGATAATGCTCATTAAAAACAAGTTCATATAAACCGGTATAAATAAACTTTATTGTTATTATCGTTCTCGTATGAATGTACACATGAACTACACATGAACTGCACAAACCCACCACTCATAAATGCATAATTGCTTATTAATTAAAATGTTTCTGATACAATACAATTAATTTCACTACTCGTCTATATTTTTTTCCGCCTTTATTTTTACACTATAAATTCTTTCGTCCACATAATCAAATCATCCTCATTTATTTTCCTTCTTATTATACTTCTCTAATGCTACCGAAATTTTCAAACTCTCTACCACCACACAATTTGTCAGCCAATTTGAACAATTGACAGAATCACAATAATCCACGATAAAAATTCCATTTAATAAATACTCCCTTTAAATTTATGCGGATTACATAAAAAAAGTTGAGTATGGCTGTCGTCTAATTTACCACCACATCACGGCATTATTTTTTTATTAATTTGTTTTCAATTGACACAATTTATAAATTCACACTAATCTGTAAGACGATCCATCATCCACTAAGATTGTGATGTTGATGTATGAAGAGCGTTGATGAGCAAGAAAAATAATTCAACCGTTGTAATATATACATATATTAGATATAGATAATATTACGTTCGAGTACGATAGTGGCGTTTTTATTGGCACGAGACACCGTCACTGAGTGACCAAGTCACCAAGTTAGTAAGGGAACACTACCCGGTTAGAAGCAAATGCTATGCAAGCAATATGTGCTTCAACAAAGAGAGGTTTTTATGTTAGGGGGGAAACCCGAGGGATACTGTGATTTTTTTTCTCTTCTCTCTTTTAGTTGGACACAACGAGCAAGCTCAACCACGTTAACACCAGAAGAGAAGTAAAAGAAGTGTGTGTGTTTTAGTACTAAAACTCGACGTGTTCATATACATGTCATGTAGATGAGAGTTAGTATGACGATGACGAGCTTGGGAGACTGAGTGGCGACGCGATTGGCGGGACATAAATGCTATCGCCATTGCCATTGGATAAAGTTGCAGGGTAGGCGCAACCCTCTTTGCCCGCTTGATCAACGAGCACGCGCGCGCGCATTAACATCCTTCTCAATGTTTTTTTCTGTTGGACCATTGGTGTTCTATTGGGGGTATATAACACCATAGATTTTGCTATCTTTCTATAACAGCCAGGTGTTTCCCCGAATTTTTTTCTATCTGCTTTCTATGAATTTATTTTATATTCCATTTAATTATGATGGGAGATTGGGATTTTTTTTATGTGCAACTATGATTTTTTTTAATGGTGAAATGATGATGGAAATTTTTCTGTTTGTTAACTTGAGATTATTTTTGATAGAATTGTTAGTAAATATTTATTAGTTATAGTTCAATTTTATCTCGCCGATGATAAAGTTAGAATAGAATTCATTTACTTATGGCTTTTGGTTTTTACTTGTTATTTAATATTGTTTATTTATGTTTACTTTATTTAATCATGAAATACAAAAAGGACTTTAATGCTATCTGCATTTTATTAAGTTACAGTTGATATTGAATATGTGTCTTCAATAATTATAAAATAGTAAAAAATACAAATGAATTACTATAATTTTCATATTATATGTGCTCTATTGTTTATTGATAATTATTTCTCTACTAACTATGTAAAACCACATGAAAAATTCCTATAAAAAATTATCTTTTACAAATTCATAACATTTCATAACGAATAAAACGTTGAGAATATAAAACGAAACATTTTCAATAATTTCAACACTGAATAAAACGTTTTGCCAAACGTTACGAACATGAAGGATGAAGTTGGTTGGAATAACTCGCAGTTATATACTGATAAACACCGGAAACGAAATATGTCAACGTTACTCTATACGTCGATGTGATTCTAACGCATTATACATATATACATATATGTTTACACGCAATTATCGTGTGTTAATTTTTTTCTTTTATCTTTTATTTACATGTTATGATTCAATACAAATCCAAAATATTAATCAATTAAATTAAATACAAAATAAATTGTGTAATTTTTATTTCCATCACTGATCAATAAATCATCATATTAACTTATTACAAAACACAATTTATTTAAATATCCCAAATATTTTTGGATACAGACGTTCAGTGATCAGCTGTATCATTTTTTTTTTATTTTCTTCTCACTTCTCTTGCCACGAGACTGAGTTTTTGAAACGTATTGCGTAGATCAATGGATTGCCGGTAGTGGCTGATGAGTGACATGGTCGTTCGTCGGTGATATATATAAGTAAGTGTGGAATGCAGCATCCAAAGACTCTCTGAGCATCAAGAGGAATAGTTTGTATATATATGACAAAGTCTGCAGCAGTAGCAACACAGAATTGAGTGGATGTGGATAACAATCCGCGTCTCGGCCACGCCTTGCCAATCCTTTGAATCAGCTCCGCCTTTCGTTACTAATTGCACTCAGTTGTCAGTTAAATACATTGTCAGATGTACTAATAATATCAATATGTATGTTACATCTCTATGTAGTCATGAATATAAATACATGTTGATATCTATATTGAGAGAAAAGAAGAGAAAGCAGAGGATGAGGAAGGAAAGTTTTTTTTTTTCATAGAAAAATTCGTCAGACGCACATGCTCATCATCAAGACGATCAGATTCAAGTTTAGGATTCAAAGAGAAAAAAAGGAAATAATTGTAGAGTCTTTGATGATTCAATAGTAATTTTTGTGTTTCTTGTTGTTATTTTAGTTTGTTTATTTTTTTGAGGGCAATGACTTGTTATGAAAAAATTATATTTTATTATTTTGTTAATTATTTAGTAGATGGGGGTAAAAAATATTTTTATCTTTGGTGAAGAATTAATTTATGAAGTTAAAAGTTTTGAGATTGTTATTTGGCAAAATGAATGATTGTAATTAATATTTATGTATAAATATACAAGACGATTTATTGGAATGTCTGTGATTTTACAAAAACTGGAGAAAATTTAATTTAATAAAAAGAGGGAAGACGTCTGAATTATATATATGAGGGAGGAGCCGGGCCGCGCATCGCGATGGCGTCTACAACTTCGATTTGGTGTCACATTTCCTCTCCAGGACGCCATTTTCTCTCCTTCTGTTGTCGACGCAACTGCCGACACCTCTTTGCGCAAATTCACCCTCTTGAATTCAAGTGAAGAGACACAGAACAAGGGAAACATCAAATATATAACTCGTAAAAAAGAAAGACATTCACGTCTTTACAATTTGACAAACAATTCCAGTCATTCTATTATCACAATTCTATGCAAAATCTTTTTCATTCGACTCTCATTATCAAATCCTACTTTAACTTTACAATCATTAAATTTATATAATTAAAAAATATATTCAACAATGAATAATAATTTAATTTATTTGCATACATCTCATGTAATTGCCTTGAAGATAAATAAGTTAAAGCGATTCATTTTTGATTCATTTTACAAATTTTGCTCATTAACAAAGGCAAAAAAAAATGATTGTTCTTTACAAGAGGATAGGACAGGTATTTGTAAATCCCCTAGAGACAGGGATGTCACGGAGATATATGCTAGTAGATATATATATATATATCTATATTGTTGAAGAGGTGCGAGTGGCTCTATGTTTGAAGGTGGTTGCGAAGCGAATGGTGTCTGATTTCAATGTGCACTGAGTTTAATTGCATTCCAAAATCGTTATATGTGAAATATCTCACTGTGTATAATTCTCTATGCGATTCAAAAATGCATTCAAACATTTGATCATGTAGAAACATTGAAATAAACATGAAAAAGTCTGGAATGTATAAATTTTCCATTCTTTAATATTATATTACAGTGAAATTTTTTTATCCATATTTATTTTGGTGTAATTAACACTTCAGATTTAATTAAAAATTTCAGATGTAGTGGACAGAGGAATGGAGTTACAATCGAGCAGGTAATCAAAATTTTCTATCAGATAAAACGAAAAAAAAATCCTTACGGTGTTAAATAAAAGGATTTTATAAGAGATCGCTATTTGAAATCGATTTTGTTATGAAAGACGAGAAGTGTGAATGAAAAAAAATTCACACTGTACATATTTATACACGAATTTTTTGTACATTAATAAATATACAATTGTTTATTGTCCACGTATGATAATGTATGGGTTTCATGTTTCGCATTTTACTGTCAGACGATTTGCGGTGGCAGACGAATTAAAATTAACGCGTCAATACACGATGAACAATAACTTTACCAATGTGTCAGATGACACTTCATGTACGTATATAAATACATGACAATTGTACAGACACTGTACAGAAATTGATAAGACTGGAATGTTGATTATAAAAATAAATATTTCAAAATATCACCCAGGATGTCAAGTGATATTTAACGAAGAAATTTATTTAAACAAAAATCATTGTGGATTTGTCATTTTAATTAATTCACTAATTCTTACACAATAAAATCCTCTTGCACTGTTCTACGTTTCCTAATTCTATTTTTCATCACACAACATTAAACACTACTAAAAAAAAAAACATCTCAAATATTTCACACTTATTTTATATTATGAAAAAACATTAACAGGAAATGAAAGAAAAGAGCAATCGGACATTTCATCTTTATTTATTTTTTTTCTTTTTCTAGACATAAATATGGTACAAGTTTATGGACATCTACACGTTGAAGAAAAAAAAGTGAGATTAGAAAATACAGTGGGAACTATATAAACTGTGAAATGGTCATCGACACATAAAGGGCATATTTTTGAGTATTAAAATGTCTCATATATTGTAAATATATAAACGTACATAAGTGTATAAGAAGTATACTTACTGTGAAAAGCTCTTTTCTATTTGTATGTAAGGCAAAAACCTACACATTGAGGTATGAGTGACTACCTGTGTTCACGGTTGTACGCCTGATGACAAAAAAAAAATCTACGGTTCAATCTTTTCTTCATTTCTCTCTCTTTTTTTTTCGTTTCCTCAAGATCGTCGTGCGTTAATGGGCGTATATAATCGGTGGATTAAGTTGAACTAATCCCATGGCAAAAACGTGCACGAGATAAACATATATGGCCATGATTATGATCTCGTTGTGGCACGATCGTTCTTATACATTTATTTAGAGACAAAAAAATAAATAGGAATAGAATTACCTTGAGGTTTTAACTTATTAGTTTTTAATAATATAAATGGATGATAATTTTGTGTTCTTTTGTTCTTTTCTTTCTCTTTATTTATTTATGTTCCTTCATTTTATTTGTATAAACTTTCTATCTAATTTATTATAACGTAAATGATGGAAATAAAATTAGAAAATATAATAATTGATTAATGTTATATTATTTAAAAAATACAAAAGTGAATTTTGTAAATGGATTGATGCAAATTAATTATTTTCCACAAGTACTAAATAAATTCAATTTTTTTTTTCTTCTATTTCATCGTATGTAACAATGAAGGGGAAAATAAAATCTCCAACCCTATACGTATAACCGGCACCCTCTGGAGAGCGACAATAGAAAGAACTTCATAATGGCACGACATGAACGATTACACGGTTAGTTACGTTCATCCTGTGTCATTTCGATGGCCTGGTACAACATCTATGCACAAATAAAACACACGGGGATACGACACAGCATTTAATAAGGTGTATAAGTGCTGTTGAAAAAAAAAATCAAAGCTCTGAACTCATCAAACTCTTCTGCACAAATTTATAATTAACACAAATTTACTATTCAATCAATAACACAAGAAAAAATATCCAATTGATATTTTCTATTATTACTTGACGAATGTGAGTTTCATTGCTAAATTTACATTGCAAAATTTAACTATTAAAATCTGTAAAAAAAATCCACAGTAAAATTATTCTGAGTTGTAGAATTTTATTAACACCAAGAAAGTATGAAAATACAAAATAGAAATAAATTTTCTTTGTTATCTTTAACCAACACGATTTTCCCAATTTGTAGATAGTTTTATAAATAAATAAAATGTGCAGGGAATAGAGAATGAATATTAGTGTGGTATGTAATGTTAAAAAAATTGTAACGCTTGACTTTGTGTGTAAAATATATTTTCATATATAAATGGAAAGAGATTTTTGTGAGGAAAGTCTGTAGGTGGGCATCGAGAGGACGTTTAAGATTTATGAGTGAAGCTAATTATTGTCGAGGGTTGGCGTGAGCTAACATGTGTCACAAACTGGTGGCCAACCCTTGCTGCTCTCGCAGATAAGACATATGTGCTGCAACACCACCAATACATCATATACAAAGATATATTTATTATATGTATGGGGATTCATTGGTTAGTAGAGTTTGTTGCCAATTATCTCTGTGACCGCACAATCTCTGATTGATATACTGTACTTTATAATGTATATATATATATTGTTGTATAGGGACATTATCAAAGAGGGTTGGTGATGAGGCTTTGGGTTTCTCGTTAACCCGAGACACTGATGTAATACTTTAGTGGCTTTTCGATCTTCAATTTGAGTTGTGTCTTATCGATTTGATCTGACATATTGAAAAAATATATCAATGTCTATATCGATTTATTATTTTCCAATATTTTATTATATTATTATTCTATGAATTTTATTTTGTTTAGTTGACAGGGAAGTTAATTGAATTGTGAAATTTTATTTTCTTCACTTTTTTATTCTGTTATTAAGAGTAGAAATTAAAATTTTTTAATTTGATTTGATAATATTGAAGTGTAAGAGTTAAAATAAATAAATTAAATTTGAATACGAATAAAAAATTATATTGAACACGATATTTAGAATTTTAATATTGCTGAATTAATAAAAAAGAATTGTCACAGTCAATTTTTATTTATCTTACTCACAAAATAATTTTTACTTTAATGTCATCGTTGGCAACTATTTCACTGCAGGTGAATGTTCAGTGATAAAAAAGTCGAGTGCAATTCTCACGGTTGATCGTATTTCGCTGACGTTATTTGTCTCCATCTATTTATCTCAACATATCCAAGACATCAACAGACTTGCACACACACATAAATATATTTCCCAGAAATTTTCTTGAATAAGAATAAAACAGAAAAAATGATGAGTATATGTAAGAATTTAGGAGAAAATGAATAAAGAAAAAATAAGGGTAGAAAGTGAGAAAAAAAAATGGAAGAGAAAAAAATGAAGCGAAACCAAAAAAAAAAAGAAATGGGAAAAGTTACGACCATTTTCAAGCATTCTGTCATACAGCACTCTCGACAATATGTTCCGGATTCTCGATAATAATGACAGCGTGAAGTATTAAAAGACGGATAACAATGAAACAGCGACACTTGAATGCCTGTCTCGTGTCACTAGCCGCCGGGCATCACACATTCTCTCTCTTTTTTTTTTTCTGCTATCCCTGTTGAAAAGAGCATCTGAACTAAACGCACTACCACACGAGGTTCGAATATTATTATGAACTGGCATCCCTTGCAATATAGTCGCATTCAACCCTCGGTTAACACTGGAAAACCCAGCAGGACCCCAATGATGAGATGTTTCTCGTTATAATTTTTACATCAACTTCATCTCAATGTTTATATTTATTTGTCATTGTTAAAAAAATAATTTTTATTTATTTATAAAATTGTCATTTTGTAGAGAAGATAAATTACAAGAGATTGAAAAAAAAATATATTGTAATATGATGATTTTTGAAGAAATTATAAATGAAATAGTAAAAGAGTTGTTGAAACGTCTAACAAATGGATGAAGAATGTGTGCATTGAATAGAATTTTTTTTCTTTTCACGATTAACATGAAATTATTATGTTTGATGAATTCAGATATCTCCATTAGAGTCAAATATAAAAAATAGAAAGTATGAATAATAAATTAATGAGCAATAATCAACTAAAAACATGAAATTTGATCTGGTAGAATCATAATTTTCTTGTTCTCTTTCGTTATATCTTCATTTACATCACCTGTACATATAATAAATTTAATAAACAATCCTTTCTCCACAAACAATTCTCAATATTATTAAACCCTCAATAAAGAACAATGGCAATTAAATAATTCACTTATATAATTTGCTTATGTTATTTATAAAGCGTGAGAATGTTCAACCTATTCAAAAGATAAAAAATGTATTTAATTACATTTATTTTGATAACAATGATGTTTTTTTTTTCTTTCATTTTTTTTTCTTCCACCACACTCATCATATAATGTCTTATGCGTTCAAATTTCTTTTTGCCTTCTTTCTCTCAGTCTTGCTGACTCGTCAGTCGCCAAGGACGTGAAGGCTGCACTTTATATAACTATAAAAAAAATACTTAAACATATTCAAATACATAAACGATTTAAATTTAATATGTGTATGCATTTTTTATCTGTTACTTTATTGCCATGGCGCTTGAAAATGTCGACAAAGCTCTATTACAGGAGGTGTACAGACTGTGAGAATTAAATTAATTATCACAGTCATATTATTCTTATCAACAATGTCTATTTATACCATTATTTCTTCGAAAGATTAAAATAATAATTTTATCTTCTATTTCATTACTAAATTTAATATAAAACATTTTCAAATACAACAGTAAATGTAAAGTGTAAAAATAAATAAATAAAAAAACAATAGACAAATTCATTTATTTTAAAATTAAATTTTTGAATTGGAAAGAAATAAAAGAAGAAATTGATTTAACGAATTATTTATTAAAATATTTTTTTTTCCATCCTCTTGACATTGTGAAATGACCGCACAGAACCTTTCAAAAAATATACAGTGATCATCATCAGCTTCTGTCAAAATATCGTTACCTAGGTATACATAGCCAAAATCCCCCCATTCATTATTCTCAGATTCATGATGATGGCGCACACCCAGGTAGAAAATTCATTGTTATTGTCAATAGCATCCCCACAGCGGGTACTCAACCGCACATACAGCACATCAAGCCACACGCTTGAGTATATATACATAGTGCTTGTATATATCCACTTCAACAAGGTGTGAAATCCATTTTTAAGTATCCATAAGTATTTAACTAACCATTTTATATTAGCCACCAATGGACACATCATTAAGAACATTATAACATTTTAATTTGTTTGTTTTGAGTAATGAATAAAATTCACAAATATATTTTTGTTGATAATATTAATTACAATCAAATATTGTCAATGAAATAATTAATTTTTATTCATTATCAAAATTAATAGAGAAATAATAATTAAACAAATCAATTATCACGATTTTTTTTAATGAATTATTTAACAATGTCAACTAATTAATTTTTCTATTTCAAGTTCTCATGCTGAGCTTTCTCTTCTAACTAACAATTGACAATAAAATTATCCCAATAGTATTTCATCATTGAATTAAATTACTGCACAAAACAATCACACGAACATAATAATTATCTTCTATGAAACAATTTTATATAAATGCAACATTAACTATTTAATTCTCTGTATAACAGAGATAATATTTATGTATAATTATAATCAACGCAAAATGAAGAGACACGTTTTGTAGATAATTGAATGTAATTTGGTTGCGTTTGATGACAGATGTAGGGGCCCTTGACGTTACACAACTACACGATGCAACATATATATTCATATGTATACATGTAGTACTGCATAAGGGGGCGGCCTATAATTTATAAACTAGGGGGCTGTTTTGGGGGTAATTGCGGATAACGATGGGGCGTTGCGGATAACAAGCCGACATGGGAGTCATGGGACACCACGTTGCTACTCCACCGCGTAACACACTGTTATAACCTTAAGGTTAGTTATATACGACATATAGAGCGAATATATAAAGACTCGTGTGCTCATAGGGGTAAGTTATAAATGTCTTCATTTGATATACTGTCATCGATATCTACAGATATGTAAAATATCAATTAATCTTTTTATTTATTGATAAAACACGCAAAAAGAAAATTTTATATCCAAAATTGTGTGAAAATTAAATTTTTTATTAGTTTATTTATTATTTATAAGCAAAAATCTAATGGAGAATATTAAAATTTGAATAATCTATAAAATAAATTTAATTCTAAAATGATTTTGTGGAGAATATTTTGGAAAATGTTCTGTCAAGGGGATTGAAATATAAAAGAGAGATGGTAAATAAAAAAAATCGGAGTAGGAGGAAAATACTATGTATATATATGTGTGTGTATGAATGTATTATATTTTGTAGTAGATTGTCTCGCAGTGTCAGAAATGACACGACATGGTGCGCAGGATATATTCTTCGAGGGGTTACAATACGATTTGTCGACGCGGATTCTATTGTCGTTTGATATTTCAATGGGGCATTACGACAATAAGCCATTGACAATGTAGGTACACGCGCGTTGCGCAAAAGAGGGAGGAAAAGAGAAAATTCACAATCTCTTGAACTGAGGGGGATTTGTTAGAATGAGAGGTTTATGTATACACATATAAAACCCGCTTGACTGTACTTTTCACGCCCTTACAGCATTGCGAACTCACTCATGATTCCCGCGTTGTCACCGCCTATTATTGTACATTTGTTTCTCTGTTTCTCTCACGCTTTTAAATCTCTAGTTTTGGTCTTGTTCTCTTTTTCTTTTATTATTTTTTTTTTCTAATACCAGTTCATTACTTCCGACATCTGCGCATCCTCAATATATAATATGGCTTCCGCGCAACTGATAGATATATTTATGTATGGAAATATTTACAACAGTTCTGCTATGGGAATTTATTAAATTGTTGTGTTGTGGATGAAGATATTCAATATAAATTCTTTTGAAGAAAATTTGGATAATGAACAAAATTGTTTTAGTTATATTTGTTTCTTGTTCAATAGAATGTAAAGATTGTAGAATTTTTATATACTTCAAGTAATTATAGAAAAAAATTGATTGACATTCAATTATATAAACAAATGTTTGATTCAATTCGTATAACAGCTTTTATTTCTTTTTCATTACATATATCGCAATTGCAATTGCTTTTGCATTTTATTATTCATACCAACAAGTATTATATTCATACATGGAACATGTCAAGCTTGTTGACAATTTACAGAGAATTATCAATTTTATTTTAACTCCTCTTCAATCTGAATATTTCTTTCAGCATCAACAAAAAAAAATGAAGAACTTCTTTCATGTTCATTGCCTTCTTCAATGGAATATAGTAAAGTTGGTTTGGGAATAAATTTGGATCCGTTTTAAATTTCCTTTTTTTTTTGGCTTCAGTTCATGAATTATTCAATAAGAATTAATTGGAAGCAATCAATACATAGATACTGCGACTATTTGATTTATATATTCATAGATTTCATTCAATGCATTCGAAACTATTTAATTTTGTATTATGTCAAACAGTATGCATCGTTTTTTTTCTTTTCAGTTTTAAATAACTGTGTATTGATTATTTATGTATATATTTGGTTTTTTACTCTTCGATCATAAGATGAACTCAATTTTATGTATTATATATTAATAATATTTACATGAGTACATTTGTCCTTTCTGTTTCTTTTTTTTTCCACAAATATTTCATGTTCTCCTTTTTTTTCTCTACCATATCTCACATTTCTCTGCTAATTTATTCAATTGGAAGACAGAGGTTTATATCATAGTTCATATATGTATACTCTATATATGTGTATATATATGCGTGTGCATAATTTTATATGGCAATGTGTATATGTACATGTACACGTAAAATTGACGAAATTGAACCATTTTTATCTGGTCATGTAACATAACTGAAAACGCTGATCTTTTTTTTGTATTCATCCAAAGGTTGTCTTTACCTTTACTTCTCTTCAACTATTTAAATTATTCTAATTAATGTTAAGATTATTTCTATATAGGAAATGACAATGCTACAGATTTATTGACTTCTGAAAAAATTTGACATTTATACTTCAATTTGATGATTTTAATTCATTCACGACGAAAGCGAATAATTGTATAATGATAATTAATTTAATAACTTTTTTTTTTCATCACAATTGAATCTGAAGACGATTATTATTAATAACACGATTAATTGTTGGTAGTTAATTCTATGAGAGAGACCATTATAAAGAATTCCATTTGTATTATTGATATTGATATTAACAATACACTTCATTTCATTTAAATCTAAATAGCCGTAATGGATAAATTATGGAAAAGAAAAGAGTACACGAAGATAATAAATGTGAATCATTATTATTCTTCGCGTATATGTAGGCGATGTCACGAGCAACGTTGATGATTCGACATATCAACATTTATATGTTTATGTTATTTTTTATTATTTCCTTCCTTTTTAAAGATATGTTTGTATATACAATAAAATTTATTTAGTTCAAAGAGTCTACTCCATTTCTATTAATTTATTTATTTTGTTTTCAATCGAGTATAATACCACGGATATTTTTGTTATATAAAGAAAATAAAAATCATTCATATGAGATTACTGCGAGTTTTCGAACTTTAATAAATATGTATTCTTATATATTTATATATAGATATCGATTAACTATTTTCATTCTGACTCATAAATTGTTTAGAGCTGCCTAAAAAGGGCTGTTGATATTCATATTTGCGGATATTTAAAATTAACAATAACGGTGTATATATTTGTATATATATTTTGAAGACATTTTGTATTTGTCATTTTTTTTTAGCTGTTAATTGATTTTTCTAATCACTGGATATGCCCGAAATTGACATGAAATTTGATCAATGAAGATATGTTTATGTGACAATGCTAATCGAAGCGTTGATTCACTCTCGAAATTTGTTATTTCTTATTTTTTCCTTTTGTTTGTTTCGCTTTTACTAATACAACCATGAAGAGTTTGCGATTTGATTTTTGTTTCATTATTTCAGACGCCAATATTATTCTTCTTTTAAGCCAAAAATATGATGAATAATTAATGATATTCATGGATATATTTAAATATCAACTTGATATTATTAATCTAATAAAAATTATGCCCTAATCTTTTTTTTTCTGTTCTTTTCATTATGTCTGATATGATTTGACGTAACTGCGTGTAAAATCTATATTAATATCGTTCTATTCGTCAATTGACTATTAACTGAATAAGGCTCATAATCAGTTAGTGAATTAATTTTTCATTCTTGTTTTATTTGCATTTCCTTTTTTTTTTTGGTCTTATTCCTTGAGTTTTTCCCCTTTTTTCTTGTATCGCCTCTTTTTATTAGAGAATACTACGAATTTTTGTTTATTCCATTGTGTCATATTTAACTTTCTTCACTTTGAAATATCGCCATGCAGCATAGCCAGTTATTGTTAAAAGTACAGCAGCCGCCAGAGTTGAACCGACAGCAACTGGTGCTGTTTCATCTCTTCCTGCGCGTGCACTCAATGACTTACACGAGAATTCAGCTGCGAAGTCATTACTCTTGAATTTGAACGGTTGCAATTTCATATCTCTGGAAATTGAACGAAATATAAATTAACGGGGAGAAAAAATATATAAATAGCAAGAGAAATGTATCAAACAAATTAAAATGCTGTGACTGTAATTAAAATTTCAAACCTCAGTAGTAGAACTCCGTCATTTTTCCCATCAGATAATGGAATGCTAACTTCTTCATCGCAGACATAAGATTTTCCGACTGGTGTTGGGAATAAAGTTGGATTATTCTTCTTCTCAGAACTCAGTCTAATTGTTTTATCTATAATGAAAAGTAAAGACAAGAATGAGAATATTTTCCTGTTCATTATCTGTATCAGAGTTGGCAGCATACTCTGTAACGTCCCGCCTCTCTAAGATTAATTGCTCAAATATTTACAATATCACCATTAGTACAAGAAAAACCATTCAAGAAATAAAAAGTGGATTGAATTATTAATCATTCAAAAAGGGTGGCGAGATTCTGGCCATTCCTGCTCATCGTTACAAAGGTCACAGCCATTTCTCAAGGAACAACAAATAAAAATTGTTTTCACCACTTACTTGGTTGATCAGTCATTATAAAATGACGATCGCTCGAGTTATAAGTCAGTTCAATTTTGTCAACATACCATCGTTCACCACCAGGAGTCTTCAAACAAAGAAAAAACCAATTCAATTCATATTTATGTGGAATGAACAACAGAGAAGAATTTCTATTCGAATATTAATGAGTTGAAACAAAAATTACCTTCGCAAAACTCCATGATAATACAAATGCATTCCATTTGAGTGACATCGTAACAACATTCTCACCATCACAATTTCCCGTTACAATAGCATCACTCGGTACATAAATGCTTGCTTCCAAATCTTCCCCAAGTTTATTTCGATATTTTACTGTCAGAATTGCATCAACTTGGAGTAAAATACATGCCTGCCCATTCATAGCATTCACACGATAAAGTGGTTGTTCAACATTGAATATTCTCGCTGCTAAAGTTGTTGTTGGTGTTGTGGTACTGGATGAAGTCTCTGGGCTAGTTGTTTTCAATGCTGTGTTACTATTAATTTGCTACAAAAGAAAAAGAAAAATTCCAATAATTATTCATCCAGGAAAATGTCCAACTGTCTACGATCATTAAAATGAATTAAGTAATCATTCATCTCAATACAACAAATTTATATTTATTCCAGAACGAAATGAATGAGCAACAGGCAGCGCATAAACTTCATTGAGAAAAAGTTCCACAAGTCTTTAATCCCATCACCCACGCGCGCAATAACACTTCTTCTATGCCTCAAGCAATTGTTTAGATCTAAAAGAGGGTGCAAGAAACAAGGATCAAACTACTGCATCAAACATTGATTTCCCCTCGGATATACAACAAGCAAACTTTCAGATTAAATTATGCGCGTCTCTTCCTCATGACTCAACACAATAATAGTAAAGAGAAAAAGAAATAAACGAATGAAAGAAAATGAGCAAAGAAAAATAAAGACAACTGACGTAACTCTGAATAATTTGTCATTTACGTAGGTGTGGCCATGACGTACAGATACAACACTCACAATGGGTATAAAGTATCAAAGAAATCTACTAAATCCAAATCATTCGCCAATGATGCAACGTAAACGGATACATCCAGATATTTTCCTTGGCTCATCTGAATGCGCGAGTACCCTCCAGTTCAATTAAAATTGTTTATTCAATCCTTTCATAATTGTGTTTTTGCAATCCATTCATTCTTAATCTCATCCAAATCCCACCACAATTTTGCACTGGATATTAATCTTAAGATATTAAACTCACCAATGAAAGTGGTCTGGGTGTATAAACTTCAACGATTGTTTTAATTGGTCTACTTGTTGTATAAGCTTGATCTAAAACTCTTCGTGGTGATACAGGTGTGGTTGGAATACTGAATGCTGTTGTTATTAGACACCCTGTTGAGATATTTATAAATAAGTCATGAGATAAATTTGATATATGGGATGAATGTTATATAAATATGATCGACCATTGACATTTCATCATCGCGTGTATAGGGGGATGATAAATCTAATTATATAAATGCATACTCACAAAAGAGAAGATATTCCCTGGTGAAAAATGAATTGGCCATGATAATTAGCTTATTTTTGATAATGTTCTAATGTTCTCCACGTCTTCACCCGTTGCAATGTCAATAAGAGCGAATAAATTTTTCTCTCTGCTTGCTGAAGTTGGTTCTTTACTCGATAGTAGACTGACTCGGAGGAACTACTGTATCAGTACCATTAGTTAGTGTGGGTTGATGGTGTAAGTTTTTGGATCAATATGTTGGTGTCAGCATGCGCTATGCTGATATCAAGGCGCTTGCGTTTATCATATAGACGCAATGGGTGATGCGCTCTTACTGCTTTTTTTTCTTTCATTAAGTCTCTGACATTTTTCCTTTTTCAATATCCTTGTTTGTTCACATGATTGTAATAATTCGATTATATTTATGGCAATCCAATCATTCCTTGTGGGCAAAGTAATGAATTTCCAAATTCTAGAAGCGGAAAAATGGAGATGTTTTTTATCTTTACTCATTGTCAAGATTTCTAGCAAATACAATTCGTATATTGTTTGGAAAATTTACAAAGGTACAATTGTTCGCTTTACTATGATTATTTGGTTTATTTTATGGCAATAGTTGATTCCCAATCATAACCTCGAAAGTGTCCTTATGATAAGATGAAAAATATTTTTGTAAAATTGTTTATGGCGCCTTCCATCAAATCCCGCCAAAAAATTGAAAATATTACATTCGTCCTTCAGATGGCACTACTGTCTTGGAGGTCGTTGAGGTACGGCAACAAAATAAAGATAAAATGGAAGATAAAAACACTCCCATTGGATGAATCCAAAGAGAGTTCACCCGCTCATCGAATACCACATTCGTGAAGAGAATGATCTCTTCAATACATAAATCAACCAACGTAGAACTTTTCTAAGAATTCCTTAAATATTCAATAACATTTATAAGGTCAAAATATATTTACCTTACAAATAATCCAAACACAATCAACAATAAATCAAGCAACACCAATTATCAACTCCCGCCGAAAATTCAAATCTTACACATCCCATGGCGTCACAGTCGCACCCACGAATACCAACTACAGAAAACTAACCTCACCCACACGATCATCACGCACATAGAAAAACAACAAGAGCAAAGCAAAACACGTAATAAATATTCAAAATTGGAAGGGAGAACCTAATAAGAACCATAATAAACATGTAACATTGATGCCTGGTGGCGCAATGCGATAAATGAGAAACTAACATGAAGGCCTTTTCCTCTCTCATTCTTTGTGTGAATATTCGCCTGCATCCACGAAGGACGGCCATTCCACACGTACATAAACGTACATCCAAGTTTTTTTTATATACAAACAACCTCTTACAGCACCACAAGGTCTCATAACCTCACACCTACATATACAATGAAACATAACCTCATACACAGGCACATAACAAAACATATATACATATATATATTCATGATACAAACGTCACTATGGAGACGGAATGATGGAACTGATCTGATGTTTCAATAGTTTCGCCATTCCTCATTTAAGCTGCCCACACAATTCTCGTTTGTCAGCTGTTTAGCTCAATATGGAATAATAGCTTTTAGCAGTCCTGTGTCAGTGAGTGGAAAGGAATACACACAACTGTTCCCTCCAAACATAACTGACCCAGTAAACATAGAAGAGCATAACTATTTATTTATATATTTGTTTGGATCATACATTTCAAACTAAGCTAATCGCCATAATTATTTTTGTCCAATACTTAACTACGCATATATATACAATATACATACATTATATCCCACATAGAGACAAATACAATTGTTTTATGTGCAATTTATGCAAAATCTTGTGCGTAACGTTGATGTATTGACACAAGGACTTAAATACGGGATATCTGGACTCATGAACCTCGCAAATCAAACTGCTGAAACTCAGAGTGGAGCTTTCTTTGTTAACTTCAATCAGGACTGCACGTAAGTTTATTCTTTATCTATATTTACGTTGTCAATTTCTATTTTATCGTGATATTGTTCCTTTGAATATCCTTTGTTTTTATGTGTTCATTTTGTATCCTTTGAAATAATCTGAATTATCATTTATTTATTCAGGCATTATCACGCAATGTACAACGTACATACACTGACATACAATCATTGTGTTCTTTATGATTCATTATTGTTATATTTATTATCAAATACTATTTCAAAAAGTATTTATTTATACACACATACATATATATATACAAGTTATGCATTACGACATTGCATATATGTGTATTGCATTATTATTTATTTGGCGATGACTATTCCAGATAATTATCTGTATACATATATCTGCAAAGATATTATTCATATACTCATGTCTACATGCAGACACTTGCAAGGTTTGTTCCGAATTCTGAGATTTTTTCTTATCGCTGACGATTGTGATGACAATAAGTATTTAAGTCAGTATTTCTTATTTATTTATTTATATTTTATTTCATCTTAAGTTTGGCGTCACCCCATACCCTGAATGCGCGTCTCTTTTCGCGCAACTTGTATACATATACCTCTGATGTTTTCATTCCATGCGTCATTCACCAGCCTCCCCTCACGTCTCCCTTTTGCTCTATTCTGTCTTTCTCTTTTTTTCTTCTTTTCCCCTCTTTAGCTTGTCACCGTTACCACCAATTAATTGCGTGTTAAAATAAATCGTTGGACGCATCGAGGTAGAGTATCTACTGGGAGATCATTAACAAAAATATTAAGTAACGCACTGATGTGCAATGAGCATGTACACATGTTGATGTGTATCTGGTACTTCGCTACTGTATATTGATGTCCTTTCTAATCATTTATATATGTTTCATTAATTATTATTGTTATTCTGTTCCTTTTTTTTCTATTTGCTCGTGTAGAATTCAAAGCAAACACTTCACATGTAGTGCTATTGCCTCACACTCAACAATCACCAACAGTCCTTGTCCCTCTCACAAGCCCTCTCTCTTTCTCTATCTTCATTTTCGATACCAATACGTTATTAAATATGTATGTGACGCGGTATGATATGTTGAACAAATAGCGTCCGACAATTTGACGTTGAAGCATTTATGCATTTTTATTATACGTCCCAATGATATGACAACTTTTTCTTTCATTTATTTTCTTTTTGTATTGCAGACCTTAAGATATAATGAGGGTCGATGATAATTGAACTGCTCGTCTTTTTTTTCCACTTGTTTGAGATCAATTAAATATTTTTTTTGTTTATGTATTTATTTATTTTTATTTCTTTTTTTTTGTACGGTCATGTTTGAGACAAAGCGAATGAGAGAGGCGTGAGAGAATGTAATCTTAGTGGTTTCAAGGTTCTTCAACCTTGCTACCGTATATATCAAACGGAAAAATGTTTTTTGTGATTATTTAATAATCTTTTTCTAAGTATTAAAGGTCAATGTATAAATAATGTATTTGATATGTTTATTGATTATTAATAAATTTATTATATTTGACTGTTTCAGATCATTATCAGTTGGCTCCAAAGCAGGTTATAGAATTTTTTCTGTGAATTCCGTTGATTATTTGGAAAATATCTATGAAAATGGTATTATTTTTTTCGTTGATGTATATAATCTATGTGAATTTTTCATTGTTGAATTATATATGTATATATTATTATTCGTTTCTTTTAGACACGGATGACATCTGCATTGTCGAGAGGCTATTCAGCAGCAGTCTCATTGCCGTCGTCACTTATTCATCCCCGAGAAAACTTAAAGTTTGTCATTTTAAGAAGGGAACGGAGATATGTAACTACAGTTATTCAAACACAATCTTAGCTGTGAAACTCAATAGAGCGGTAAACTGAAAAAAAATTACTCTTATGATTCAATGTAAGAGTGAGATATTCGAATTCGAAAGCCCTGCAAAAGGGAAATATTAGAATAGGAATAAGGGATTGTTTAGAACTTGAATTACTGTGATTTTAATTCAATTGGTGGATAGAAAAAATGAATTTTCATTTACCTAGAATACACGAATTCTCTCTGAATTTCCTAAGGTCAATCTTTCTATTTTTGAACAAACTATTCCGCCAAGGCGAATGTAATTTCTCAAGTATAATATTGCAATTTAAAGTTTCCTCTATTACCATTCGATTGTGCCGCGGGTTGCAGTCACAATTTAGTGGTTCTCGAGCACAATTGGTCAATTAAATTTTGAGTTATGAGCGATTGCATTGGCGAATATCGATTTTGTTGGAGAGTGCCTTTTGGAGGCTTCTAACAAAACAATAACTCTTGTGAATCAAATTAATGAGAAGATATGTTGCTCTGGGTCAATTTATATTATTTTTCAATCTTTTTCTTATATTTTCCAGCGATTGGTCGTATGTCTAGAAGAATCCCTATATATTCACAATATAAGGGATATGAAGGTATTACACACAATACGTGACACACCGCCTAATGTCGCAGGCCTCTGCATACTCTCAATAAACAGTGATAATTGTTATTTGGCATACCCTGGGTCTAATACCATTGGTGAAGTTCAAATATTCGATGCAATCAATCTCGTGAGTTGCATGAACACTCCTAAAATTCAAAACCACCAAGATCATCTAATTGAACATTAATTCATTGGAATATATTTTTTTAGCAAGCTAAAACCATGATCCCAGCACATGACAGTCCGTTGGCAGCGCTTGCTTTTAGTCCAAGTGGAACGAAAGTTGCCACTGCATCGGAAAAAGGCACAGTAATTCGAGTATTTCAGGTGAAAAATTAATTTTGTGTTCACTCAGCATAAGAAAATTTGAAAGCAGAATATTATTAGAAGAAATAAATTGACAAAGAATTCTAAATTGCAATCGAAAATAGGTTCACGACGGCGCAAAATTATTTGAATTTCGTCGTGGCGTCAAACGATGTGTATCCATCAGTAGTTTGGCGTTCAGTATGGATTCAATGTTCTTGTGTTGCTCAAGTAATACAGAAACTGTACACATATTCAAATTGGAAGAGGCAAAAGAACCGTGAGTAAATAAATCTTGAAATAACACTTTTGGTATTACGAATATGAATTTCATTCTTCAGTTTCTGTGTGTAGAGTTCCCTTGTGGAATTGAAACAGGAAAATAAATCTTGATTATATATTCGTAATGATTTTCAGTCCAAGACAGGCACCAGACGAAGCACAAGGTTGGATGGGTTATTTAACAAAAGCCGTTTGTGCATCGGCAAATTATTTGCCATCACAAGTTACTGATGTATTTAATCAGGGTCGCGCTTTTGCCAGTGTTCATCTACCATTTCAGGGATTAAAAAATGTCTGTGCCATTACCACGTAAGTATTCATCACAAAAAATATGGTTGCTAATTTCTTCACCTTACCTGGTACCTGAATTGGAGATGCGATATTGGATTTTTCCGTTATACATTTTATCTTTTGTTTCATTATAGGATAGAAAAAGTTCTGAGGTTGCTTGTGGCTAATGTTGATGGATATTTGTATATTTATGACTTGGATCCCGATGAGGGTGGTGATTGTACTCTCTTGAAGCAACACAGGTATGATTAAACCCGGAGAATATCTTAATTTTCAAGTAGTTATTCATATTTCATGTGGTTCCTCCCATTTCACCTTTACAGATTAGATGGAAAGCAGGATGAGGTTGATTGTGCGAGTGTATCAAATGCTCCACCGGGTGACGGAACATCAGCTGTCACTCCACCAACGCCAATAGTACAAAATCCAGGTAATAATTAATAAAATGAATAAATTCAAATATAAATTCATTTAAAGAATAAGCAATAGATATGAAACAAACGGGAGAACAAACAATAAGGAAAATGTTGCATAAAATAATTTGTTTTGTGTTGCATGATATCCAAAGCGAATTGACCGTAAAATATCTCTCAACATAAAAAGAAAATATTTGGCAGAAACGTGATTGTACTCGTAATGTGCGTGAAGTTCAAATTTGAATCCATTTGTGCAGTAACACAATGAATAGTTGATATTTTCAAAATATTTCGATATCAAATCCAGATGATTTACATTATTGTCTTTCGCACATAACGAGTAAAAGCGAATTATACTTGATAAATGGTATTATTCGCCGATGTTTATGCCGCACACGCACACAGTAGGTGATCGTGGATGAATTAAATCCTCTGAATCTGTCGAAGAAAAAAAAATATTAGCATTACAATTGATTATTATTGTTTTTTCATGAATTCAATAGTTATTATTTGAGATGTCAAAAACGTTAGACGATGTAGAATTTTTCTTTCAATATCCACAATTACCATACAAAATTCCTACATTACAAAGTGGAGAAGTAACTTTCGATGCATGACTTTTTCAACGTGTAAAGAACAATGACAGATATATTTCTTGATTTTCAATTCTCTTTTAAATAATTGGGAATGAAAATCAAATTATGTGTTATTGATATTCGACTATGAAAGTGCGTGAAAACAATTTTTGGTTGATAAAAATTAGTTTATACGTTGGAAACTTGCCGTACAGATAAATTGATGAATCGTTTAGTCCTTAGCAAGTGCTTTTGCAAAGATATTGGTAATGCTAATTAAAATCGAAAATAATGATAGGTAAGGATTAAATTGAAAAGAAAAATTAGTCACCAATTTCTTTACCAAAGACAACGCATTTTATTCATGACAGTCGAGATGTAGTTGCTTGCTCCCCTAATTACTCTTCTGGAAATAAAATCAAAGAAAATAGTAGCAATGCTATTTTATTCATTCATCTATCATATATTTTTTTTCAATTTTCATCATTATCATTTAATTATCAAAATTTCTCTGTTCGTTTCATTGACATTCTGTTCCTCATGTGGGTGCGTGTGTGCGCTCTATAGTCATTGATTTAAACAAACAACAACATCAACAAATAGCATGTTGTTTAGTTTATCTATTTGTTACTGATGATTATTTTTATTTATTTTTTTTTTTCCTTGTAATATTTAATTTTTGAAACACTGGCTTTTTATCTTCTTTCGCTTCATGAACCCCCGCAATGAGACTGGCCAATAAACAATCTCGCCGTGGGGTATATGGGAGCCCAAATAGTTGACCTCACTTGATGTATTTTTTTTCTTTTTATTATCCCGCTGAAGCCTGCATAAATAGCTACGCGGGTGCGTTGCGCGGCCGTTCGCCAGACTCCATGTCAGGTACTGGTATGTCCTCTATTCAAATTCAAAACCGCCCCACGATTATTATTCGCTTTCATCCATATAAGTATTTTTTTTTTCTAATATGAAGAAAAAAATATTAATTCAATAATTAAACGCTGTTTCATAGTCGGAAATCATCCGCACACCACTTCAGCTTCTCACGGTTCATCGACCAAACAAACATACACATATAAAATTTCTCATTTATTTAACCCACTAAATTTCAGGCAAAAATGAAATTTCTTGTTTCATGTTGCCCGAGACAATTGTGGAAGAAACACAAATTCAATTAATGTGAATAACATTCGCACACATCCTACACATAATTCATCAACACAAATCGCTATTCACGCACATTCGAATAAAAAAAATCTCATATAAATATTATATTGATGATCATTTATTTTACCAATATCAATACATCATGATGAGGATTTAATTTGTCGTCCCCATTATCATTCCATAATAAAGCTAACGATCATTCATTTAACAATCAAAAATATATTAATCTAACAAGTCATAATACGAATATTTTTCGTATGAAATATTTCTGGCGTGCGAGTTGTTTCACGTATAAAGTAAAGAGATACTCTGCGGCAAAGCTATGATTTAAAATAGAAAAAAAAACAATGATTATGATTGCTTTTTGGCAATTAATTTTCGTTTGCACGTCTTAATATATTCCCGCATGAAACACCAAAAGTCCGTTGTTAATTTATTCCTTAATTTTCTCGTGACGTGTCTCATTTATTTTTCCAAATTAACTCAAAATCTCAATGAATGCCTTTTTGTCAATAATATAATAAAAGAAGAAGAACGATTGAAGCTTCTCTAATATAACGGTGATAGATAAAAGTAAATGAAGTCATCAGATTTTTTTCTGTATATCTTTTGTATGTAAAAATTGCATGGAACTATTATGAGAATAACTTCAAACTAAACTGATTGAATGAATAATAATCCTATCGTTGGATTTGTCCAATTAAGTAGTGCAAACGCAGTAAATTCATTAAACTGATTCAGTAATTGAGAAAAAAAATATTAATTGAGCATACATCATTAGTTTTGGAAAGGAACATTGATCAAAAATTTAATGGATAGGTAATCATTATTTGCATTTGAAGGGTCCAGCGGCCGCTTAATTAATCGTGTTTATCAGGAAAACATACAACATTCAATGAATGAATATGTTACAGGAAAATGTAATTATTTATTAACAAAGATTATGGGTTTCTAGAGTCAGAAAAGTATCATGAGATGATAGCAGCTTGTGAGAGTCCTCCGAAGCCAAGTGGAACTTTTCGATTGGATGATGATACAGAATTTCCACCAGTAACGCAACGAACAGATTGAAATATATATATACATATATATTTACGATGATTAAACATATCAAGCAGGCGATTCAATAATGAAGAAAAAAAAATTAAAACGATCATTGATGCCTGCCTGAAAATACCGATGATAGAAATGGAGAACATATGTTAACACATTTACGTGAAACAGAAAATCGAAAAGAAAAAAAACATATAAAAGCAAACAAAAAGAAAAAAAATTCGTGGTGTGATTGTAATATTAAGCGGTAGTTCGTCTCTAATCCTTAAGAAAGAAAAAAAAAGTTAATAATAAGTAAATGAATTTAAAAAAAAATGTATACTTATTATAACAGAATGAAATCAACAATTCTTTTATCGAATTGTCTGAAAACTATTTGACTGAATGTTCAAATGGTGCGAAGACGTTAATAAAATTCGTCTAGCGAGAAAAATGAATAGAAGAAAAAACTTGCGACGATTATTCTTGATAGAATGAAAGGAAACAAAGTGAAAACAAAGGTAAAAAAATACAAAAACGGAATAAATAAAACCTAAAACAAACACAAAAACAGTGATAATGAAAAAAGATAAGATACAAAAAAAATATTATTACCTATAAATAACGATAACCATTGAGCCACATAATTTCTGTGTCTATTTAATTTAGTTAGAAATAATTTTAAGTTGGATTGTAATTATTTGTGTGGACTCACGATCGGTGCCAATTTTCGAGATCCACTCTTGTACCTATACTTTCTATCAGCACAACAATGACGCGATAATTTTATTTGAATTATTGGTGTAAATTTTTGTCTCGTAACTATCAAGCAATGAAGTAAAATCAATAGTAGTTCATGTCTGCTCTCCTCTGCCGATACTCTACATAACGATATTTATATCGACCATGTACATGTATGCATGTATATTGAACTGATGGATTGTGACAATTAAAAAGCAAATAAACAAATGATTTATAAATACAAAAACACGTGCCCAGCCACCGTCATTAGATATTACACAATGTGTCCTATTGAAAGAGAAAGAAAAATTTTATACTAACGCGTCTTGTTCAGTAAATAGTTTTACTTTTATAAAATTGAAATAAATCTACTAATTAACCCTTTTTGTCAAATGTAAATATACATTATGAATGCTTGTGAGTTGTTGCTATGGCATTAATTATAGGTTCCAATTAATATACGTGAATATACTAATGTATATAATTTGTTGTAGTGAAATTTATTTCATCATACCTCTCTCAAACATCATGACAATTTTTAATTGATATTGTTATTTATTTTTTTGTGGCAATTTTTATTCGCCGTTTGGGTAAGATTTATGTATAGAACACAGCCGTGAAATATTCAATGTCGGATGATTCTCTTTATGATCATCGAAGTCTTATCAAAGACTTTAATATTATCATCAATTGTTTTATTCGTGTTACATCTTGTTATAATTTGCATTGAAATATTGAAAGCAACTTCAACAATGCGTACGTGAATAATTTGGATGTCTTTTTTTCCACTTCATTAATCTACATGCAATTGACAGTGAATGACATGACAAATGGCACTGTCGATATCGAATCGGTGAACGATCTTTGATTTCTTGGAACACACGAAAACAAAAGCAAAAAATAATGCACTGATTATTTATATGAGAATTCGTTAATGCGTGTTTCATATAATGTGAGTATGTTTCGTTGACAAATTGGTTTCTATCCGTTACGTTGAGATAGCTGAAAGCTCTATTGAACACTTCTCTCATGTGTGCAAAACTGAATTCTCATTCAGTTGATTACTATGACATAGTAGCATTTATAAAAAAGATTACAGATAAAAACTCTCATTATTTTCATTTTATTCAATTTTTTTTTCCATTTATTTAGATTATTTTCCATGAAGTATTATGTTTCATTCATTTTTTCGAAGAATATGAATACGTGTAGAAATGCGTATACACAATAAAAAAGAAATAGAACGACAAGAATAAACAAGAGACAGGCCCTTTTGTTGTGTGCACTCACTGCAATGAATTACAGAGAAAAAAAATACGAAGACTTAACTATAGAGATCATCATCACCATCGTCCTGGAAAGTTTGATCACCTTGCGTTGTGTCTTGTGGGCCACCACCGGCATTTTGCGGGAATCTAAAAGTATTGCATTGTGTTATTTAATGATATTAAACAGGAGATCAGACGAAATCGAAATATATATTCGTATGTCTAGAACTTTACCTGAAGTTAGTACCAAACCCTCGAGATTGTTGCAATGTCTGTGCGAACATTTCATATTTCCGAATGTCGTTGTCAGATACAGAGCGTCGAGCGAACCTCATAGCTTCTTCAAAGTGAGCGCGCGTTATTTCTGGTACAGGATCATCTTCATCCGTCTATAATTCATTCATCAAACATTATCAATGACATGTAAGAACGAAAAACGAGCGAATGCAGAGCGATAAATGAAGAACCATCCAAAAATTAAGTGAATAGCGTTACTCACGTCCATTGATACTGATGGATTGCTCATACGCTCTCTTTCTCTGCGTATCTCTGCTTCGATGCATTGTCTTATAGCTAATTTGCAGGCACGTTGACAAATCTCATTCAGATCGGCACCGGAGAAACCATGTGTAACTTTAGCAATATATGTCAAATCAACATCCTGAAATGGAGGAAAAAAATTGAGGTATAAACAATGAAAGTTCGCACGATATTTCGCGGGTATTGAGTGAATCCAGCAAGATTGACATCCCATTTCTTATTAAATTTACCTTTGCAACTGGTGATTTTCGTAGATTAGCACGGAATATAGCTTCACGTGACTTTTCGTCTGGCAGTGGGATATAAATCAATTGGTCCAAACGTCCAGGACGCAGTATAGCTGAATCAATTATGTCTGGACGATTTGTCGCCCCGATAATGAAGACATTTTTTTTCGCACCCATACCGTCCATTTCTGTAAGTATTTGATTGATAACGCGATCAGCAGAGCCACCGCCATCGCCAACTGATCCACCTCGGGACTTGGCAATTGAATCCAATTCATCGAAGAAAAGAACGCATGGTGCAGCTGATCTAGCCTGTAATTATAAATTAATACATCATGTACAGATTACCAAACGAACAGTATAAATAAAATATTATGAGTAAAGATGAGTGATAAACATGGCTTACCTTATCGAACACATCCCGAACATTGGCCTCCGATTCACCAAACCACATCGTGAGCAACTCTGGTCCTTTGACAGAAATGAAGTTGGCTTGACACTCATTAGCAATTGCTTTGGCCAACAAAGTTTTACCACAACCGGGCGGTCCATAAAATAATACACCACGCGATGGTTGCATACCAAACTTCAAGAATTTATCTGGATGTTCAACTGGATATTGTACCAATTCTTGCAATTCTTTCTTAACATTTTGCAAACCACCAACATCATCCCACGTAACAGTTGGTACTTCAACAATTGTTTCACGCAATGCACTTGGACTACTCTTGGCCATTGCATATTTGAAGTTATCCATTGTCACTGCAAGCGATGCCAATACTTCAGCGTCGATTTGATCATCCTCCAAATCAATCAAATCCATTTTTTCACGAATTTGTTGCAATGCAGCTTCTGAACACAATGAAGCTAAATCAGCTCCAACATGTCCGTGTGTCTCGGCTGCAATCTGTTCCAACTCGACATCATCAGCTAATTTCATATTTTTCGTGTGAATACGCAATATTTCTAAACGTCCAGTGGCATCAGGGATACCAATATCAATTTCACGATCAAAACGGCCAAATCGACGTAATGCACCGTCAATACTGTTTGGACGATTTGTTGCTGCCATTACAATAACATGTGAGCTTTGCTTCATGCCATCCATCAATGTTAATAATTGCGAAACAATACGTCGTTCAACTTCACCATGAGTCTTTTCACGCTTTGGTGCAATTGCATCCAATTCATCAATAAAGATGATAGCTGGAGAATTTTTCTCAGCTTCTTCAAATGCTTTACGTAAATTACTCTCAGATTCACCAGCGAGTTTACTCATAATTTCGGGGCCTGTCAATTAAATATTTTCGATTCATGAGTATTCATTGTGACACAAATACAGTAATTAATTGCATAAGAAGATATGTACCGTTAATTAAGAAGAAGAAAGCGCCTGTTTCATTGGCAACTGCACGAGCAATCAGAGTTTTTCCTGTACCTGGTGGCCCATACAATAAAATACCACGCGGTGGTTTCACACCGATTGCTTTGAACAGTGAAGGGTGACGCAGTGGCAATTCAACCATTTCTTTAATCTGAGCCAACTGTTTACGAACTCCACCGATGTCGTCGTATCCAACAGCATTTAATGCCTCTTCTTCCTCCTGAATTCAAAAAAAAAAAGGAAATTGAGTTCATGAATTATAGTTTAAACAAAGAATTGATAAGCAACATATAATTGTTTCGGTTGATAATCTCAATTACCTCGCGTTTTATTGGATCACCATCACAATGAATCACAGTGTCAGGCGCAACTATGCAATAAGGCGAAGGATCTGTCTGAACAACTTTGAATTCAACTGCTCGCATTCCACCACGAACAATAAAATTATCATCTTTGTGGATTGGACGATATGCTTCCAAGAAATATGGCTTCAAGTACACCTCGAACAAATTGCTGCAGTCAAAAAACAAGTTCAATCAATTTATCGATTAGTGGAAATATTAAATTTCACACTGCGTTCAGTTTGTTCAAATTAACAGGCATATGCAGAAATTCTAGTTTGCTTCTAATATATATAGTATGTCCTTTAAGTTTTTGTATTTGAAAATAAAAATTTAAGAAAAACAAGTATTTTTACCCAGTCAATCCTTCAACAGAATCGTCCATTGGCAAGACATGAATCCGTTTGCCATACTTCACATCAGGACAAGCTTGAACCGACACAACATCGCTCAAACGTACTCGTAAATTATTTCGCACAACTCGATTCATACGAATTTTTTCATTTGGACAAGTTTCATCGGACAATACAATGCATACTGTCTCCTTGCGTCGTTTACCCTTCAACAATACAGTATCGCCACGAAACAATTGCAACTCGTCCATTTTAGCTTGGGACAATGCAACCACTGAATTGTCATCATTAACAGCTTCTTCAACCAACAACCTGTTTGGCTTATCTTTTTTCCGTAAAATTGCTGTAGCCAAATCGTCACTGAAACCAAAAAAAACATCCCAAATTCAATTTTCATCAGATCATTCAACCCAAATCTAAATGCATCCCTAAAGTCTCTTCATCTCCAAACATAAACTACACATCAATAAAAATTCGAAATACAATAAAAAGAATGAATTTCCCGATATTTATCAAACTAACAATCAATCAATAAATCATATAATGCTGTACTAATTTCATTGAATCAAGAAATACAGTAAGGAATTCTTTGTTCACGAACTACATTCGCGGTGTACGGCCATGATTGTTTGTGTGTGACAAATAGATGAGAGCATTAACATCAAGATTGAATTTAAAGAAAGTGGGGCGAATTAGCATAAACTCCTGAGTAAAAATGATAATTTATTGATCATAAATTCGTATCGACATTTTTCAAATTATTATTTCCACTGGTTGTAAGGAAAATAATTGGGTAAAAATAAATTTATTTATGAAACAATGAATTTTGGTCGACATGATGACAACGTATATTTGAGAGGGGTTGCCATCCACGTTACAATTGGTACGTGTGTGAGGATACACATCCACCGGGTGAATTACAGCAAAGCCGTTTGATATTTCACAGTAAAATTTAATTGAAAATTTAATCCTACAAAACAATTATAAATAATAAATATTGTATGAATATATTTTACCTTTTTTGATCACCCATCTCTAAACGACGTTCAAGTTTTTTTCTTTATATAATGGAAAATGGACAATATCTGAAACAATCTTCACCGAGTCACTACGCGACAGTTCAGTGAGTTGCAGTTGAGTTCAGTTATTGCCGTAGCCCAATACCAATATTGCCAACTCGACCAAACTCGAACTGTCATGGAGCAAAATACAGTGTTGCCAAATGTTGTTGGAATACGAAAATGCAAGATCTGAAATTCTGAAGAAAGAAAAGTTTACAATGCGAGCGATAGGGTTTCTTTTATAATTTTCATCATAACTACAAAAAAATAACGGATGTGCACTACGTCATAGATGATAAACACCTTGAAATTCAGTTACTTTGTCGTTTATTATTTTTTCTTTCATATATTCCCAGTGATTCTGTTGTACTCCTAGAAATTTATTAATATAAACAGAAATATCTTGAATATAATCAAATTTGAACATTTAAACTTGTGCAGATGAATAAAGTTTAAATAATTTTATCCTGCGTCCAATTCATACTTTGAACTTCGCGCCTTTTTTTTTTCAACAAACGACGCTCGTCGCTGAAATGAAAACACGTCATTAACCTCATTTTCCACGAACTTTAGTAGACACACAAACATATACACTATTGTATATGAATGCGTTTGATTAGTTTACGTTTAATGACGAATTTGACGGTATAGCCGACTGTCGATGATTCAATTTATATTTTCTTCAATTGTCAAAATCATCTGAAATGGCCGGGATTAAAGGTTATTCGGTACATTATTTATCCAACGATAATCGCGAATCTGAATGAAATTGGTCGAATTGTATTCTGAACTTTCGCAATGACTCTAAATTGTCTCAACTTAAAATGCGAATCATGAAGCTAAAAAAAACATCTTCATCATATGAAAACATAACCTCTAAACTTATATGCACATATATATATTAGATACAGTATTTATCATCAAAATGTAGCGTCGAATTTTTTAATTCAATTAAAAAATCATTAGAATGTCGCTATTTACGTAACTAAACTGTAAAGTTAATCTTTTGGAAGAGGTTATAAATTCATTTTGTTCTTTGAATTCACACTGTACATTTTCCACCACAAAAATGAAAAGTATAACGTCTATATAATTGTTTAAATAATATAGATTACATTAATATGATTCAATTGAAAGAGTAAATGAATAATTTCATGGATTTTGAAGAAGCCCTACGTTGTAACAGACAATATTACGATCAATTCATGATTATCATTGCATTGAAGTCTTAAATCTTATTCCAAATTGTTAGAATATCTCTATTGTTAGGATTGGATAATTAGAATGATGATGATAATAATAATAATGATAAGAATAAAATTGATCATTTCTAATATATTTGTTTGTTTGTTCCATTGGTGTGTTACTGGTGATTCCATTCGAATCCAACAGCGTAAGTTATTCATTATATTTTTCACATTGATTTCTGGTATGTTTCTTTTGTTTATCGTTAAATATATTTCTTGAATATATTACAGATTGGTATCATTGGCATTCGCGGGATCTATTGGAATGACATTTGTCGTTCTTGGTTGCGCCTTACCTGCTTATCAGTAAGTTAACTGTTTTACGAATGTGGATGTGATGATAATTATATTCGCATATGGAATCTACTCATATATGGTGATTGCTTCGTATCTGATCTATTCCTGTGCAGCGAATTGTTCGATTTTTTATGATCATAATGCTAAATATTGAAATTAATGTCGGTTTTATGAACCGATTTTTCCACACTGTACATGTTTTACTCATTAGTATCCACGTCATAGGTGATAAAAAGAATTTTTCTGACCGAAAAGTATGTAGACTGCTCTACAGTCCACACAAAATGTTGCTTGAATAATTGGATTATGATCATATTCATTATATTGGTTGAGTTTGGAAAATGAAGGGAATGAAATGTGTTTGAATGAATATGTTTCTTTCCAGATCATGGTGGCCACTATTCGTGGTTTTGTTCTACATATTAGCACCCATTCCAACGCAAGTTGCACGCAGATATACTGAGGACTCTGGAAGTAACAGTAATCCTTGTTTGGAATTGGCTATTTTCATCACTATGGGCATTGTTATATCATCATTCGCACTACCTATTGTGCTAGCTCGCTCACCAACCGATCATGCAGTTGTAATGACCTTTCAGACAATATTATGATATAAGGTTTGATGTTTTTTTATGTTTATCATAAACACACAATAATTTTCGTGTTCCAGATTCAATGGGGCGCTTGCTATCTCACACTGGCAGGTAATGTTGTTGTGTATTTAACTTTGGTTGGATTCTTCATGACATTCGATCAAGAGGACTCTGATTACAGCATGTGGTGAAATAAATTTTGATATATGTTGTACTTACTCGTTTTATGGTAAGAAAAAAAAATGAAAAATAGGTGGCTCATAAAAAGAGATTGCAGTGAACATAGAAACATTAAAAAAGGCAATTGAATCCACCATTTTATGAATAAATGGTGAAAACAATTTTTTTTACCTCTAAAAAAAATGGAACGAAAAGATAAAAAATAATGCGTGAAAAATGAATGATGCACCTGACTGATGGCTACGCTTTAATTTTTAACTACAAACTGAAATCCAATTGTAATTCGCTGATAATCAACTACATATAGGATTATAACTGTGGATTTTTATATGAGTTGGGAATTAACTCCAGTTACATATAATGAATATCTGTCATTCATAAAACGTATTAATTCCGTAGAAAAAAAAACGTTATATTATTACCGTATGAAAGAGCAAAACAAAAAGTGAAAGAAAAACAAAAAAATTATGAAACAAAGAAATTAATATAAACTAATCCAAGTATCTACTTATAATTGTATTCTTATCGCCAAATGTTTATTAAAACATATGGCAGCGACGTTGCTTTGATGAAAGAAAAAAGAAACGATAAAAACGCAACAATAACAATCGCGCCTGCAAAAGAATATCACTTCTTTCTCATGGTTATATGACGAAGTCAGTGTCAACTAAATTATATGATTGTTTTTTTTTTCTCACTTCTGTGATCGTATATTTAATAAATAAAAAAAATTAAAACAAGAATCAATGAATCGATCAATTTTAGACTATCACTTTTCATAATTTTCTTTTCTCTTATCAAATTATAATTCGAAGAAATTAACATCGTTTTGATATGAATATTATATTTAAGTGTGCATTCCACCTTCATATTCGTATCGACAAACTTATCGCTTTCTTGTTGTCCTCATTATTTTAGTTCATATTTCTGTTGTATCGATTGGGGGATCCAGATAATCTTGATCATATAAATCCAAATATCATCTTGACAAATCATCAATATCGATCAAACTATTTGTACACACGTGAGTGGTTGAAGCTGTCAAATGACTAGATGGGAACAGAAAAAAATACTTTATCGAATTGATATTAATCATATCAGTTAAACCGCGATATATTCTCAGATAAGGATAGTTTTATTCTTCATTTCCGTTCATAATTTTTCCCGTCATTGGAACGTTGGAACTTCAATACAGGAATACCAGTGCGCTTACGCACGCCGATTAGTTGTGGAAGTTTTGTTCTGGAAGAAAAGTTTTAATTGAATTTCAATCATGACTAACACCAACGACAATTTTTCCAATAAATCATCTGGTAAATAATTGGAAACAATACCTATATACTTTTATATATGATCACGAATGAAATAACTCGTATTAATAATATTTATCATTACGTTTCCAATAGATTCTGATAGATCTGATCAAGCATCATCATCCAGTTGCAGCGATGCAAGTAGGATAATTGAACGAATAGAATTGGCACTACGTCGACCATCACAACAGCATGTTTATCACAAACATACACGACATTTACCTTCACGAAGTGCATTGCAATTATTGAATCCGATTAAAACAATACATATACCAAATAATGATTCAATTGACATTCTTGCGGCTGCTGATACCATATTTGATCATCTTGAATTACCTGAGAATTTTATGCAAGATGACCCAGTATCAGAAATGCGTCGGATGAGTGCAGTGAGAAATCTGCCACATAGTTTAACTGTGAAAAGATCAATTAAAGCAAAATTAACACGATCACTACATGAGAAATTGCAGAACAGAAATTTGAGTTGTTGGAGACTCATAAAGTATTCTATGAGTTTTTCCTTTATGCAGGTATTCGAGTTCATTTTATTTTTTGTAAACGATTCTGATCAAATTTTCTCATTGAGTTCTTAATTTTACTTTTTCGTTTTTCAGACATTGATTACTATAAAAGATCTCATGTTTTGCGCTCAATTTTGGTATAATACAATTAAATTAATTGAAGGCCATTTTGGTAGTGGCGTTGCAACATACTTCAAATTCCTGCGGTGGTTGCTCATATTGAATTTAATCAATTGCACTTTGAGGTAAAAAGATAATCATTCACTAGAGATTATTTACTGACATTCAAAATTCAATGACATTTCCAATACCTTTTTTCTTCTGATTCCAGCTTTTTTTTCATCACCGTTCCACAATTATTAACAGAAGTTCACTCAGGAAATGCCGACTTCCATTTCGTCGATTTATTTATTGGAGATGTATGATAAATTTATTTAGAAAGAAAAAACAAATAATGTACAATACTTTCTAGTGATCTTTGATATTTTTTTGTTATCATGGATTTATTTTTGTTGCCAGGGCTTTCTGGAGAGTACAGTGCTGTTCTACGGCTTCTATTCCAATACTACAATCGAAAATATTCCTGGTCACAAATACAACATTCCATCGGCATATGTTATAACAATGTTTGTTTGCTACACGCTGACATTCATTCTCCTATCTGTGAAGTAAGTGAATCAAACCTATAACTTCCCATTTTTAGTTATTAGTAGATATCAACAATGATTTTATAATATTTTAAATATTGATAGTGAAGAACAATTCATTTTATTTTTCAGAGTTGCGAGATCATACAGAGAATGTTACATTGAAACATCTGGTGGTGTTCACAATTTATATGTAACAAAAATATTTTGCAGTTGGGATTACAGTATTACTTCATATAAGGCTGCTAGATTGTGTTCATCGTCAATTTATTGTGAATTAACTGAACTTTTAGCCGAACGAGATCCATCCTGTGAACCGAATCGTTTGTCAAAATTCGTCCAATTAATGATCAAAACTGCAGTTACATTAATTGTTCTTGCGACAATGGGCGGAACTGGTGTATTAACGTGGTATTTATTGGAATTACATACAATCCGTGACTCGGATGCTCCATCCTTATTAATAATACCACTGACTATTACTGGAATTATGATCGTTTCTCCAATAATCATGACACAATTGGTGAGGATCTATGCAAACTAATTCTTTCTCTATGATAAATACAATCCAATAAATATTTTTATTTTTCTCAGGCAAAATTTGAACACTACGACTCAAAACGCACTGCATTATATATGACCATGATAAGAGTATATGCGATGGCAATAATTGTAATAGCCACATTATTATTTTATTGGCTGTCATATAGTGCATTTCATTGTTGGCAAACAAAATTGGCGCAAGAAATTTATCGACTCGTTGTCGTTGATTTTTTAATATTTGTTATTGGAAGTTTCATAACATCAGCTTTACACTATTATATACATCAAAAGATACGTTGGTGTCGTGGTGTTGGAGCACCGAAATTTGATATTGCATCAAATACTTTGAATCTGATTTATAATCAAATTTTATTCTGGATTGCATTCTACTTCAGTCCACCATTATCAGTTATAATTGTAATTAAAATGGTATTAACATTTTATATAAAAAAAATTGGATTAACGATGCATTGTGAACCACCGTCAACCCCATGGCGTGCAGCACAAACTCAAACCTTATTCTTAGCATTAGCATTTCTTGGGATGACTGGTGCTTTAACAATGCTTGGCTATGTTATTACAAGTGTTCAGAGCAATTATTGTGGTCCATTTCGTACGTATAATTACACATGGGAAGCAATTGTTCAAGCAGTATTCAATTTACGACATGAAAGTAAATTATGTAGAGTTGTTACGGCTCTTGCGAAGCCTGGAGTTGGTGCCGCGATAATAATTATTATGGGGTAAGCCACATGACATTTATGAGTTTCACTTATGGAAGAAAAAAAACATCTTCATTTCCCTTCAGTGTTACAGTGTATTGGCTGCGAGCAAAGGCTGAAGCAAGTAAAGGAATGGTGGAAATTTTACGTGAAATGTTGGTTCTAGAGTCGCGTGATAAAGATTTCTTACTTAATGAATTTTCTAAAGTTGCCGATGAAGGTGAATATAATTGAATATTTTTTATCAATAGAAAATATTAATTATATAATTATTCTGATTGATAATAATGCGAATATGTATGTTTGTAGATTGGTTGCGACGTAGAACTGCATTCAACGAAAGTCGTATGAGTTTTCGGGATAGGCAATCTTCTTCACGAGGCTTCGCTCAATCAAGAAAAAATAAGCGTGCATCAGCTGGTGATGGAATACTACATAATAATGCAATGGATGAAGCTTCGCCAAGTGGCTCGAGAATAAACGTGATATTTCATGAGTCTTAATGTCACTATATGGTGATTAATGATTAAGTTTTACGGTATTTCATTGACTATTTAATAATTAACAAAACTGTTTTTATATTAATGCCAAAGTTTTACAAGTATTAATATACATCTTGGTGTGCTGATGTTCATTAGAATTCATCGGCATTTTGTCGTTAGACATAGTCAATAATTTATTAACGAGCAGTCACTACAGATCTTATTAGTGGACAATTGAATTTTATTACGCAGTAATTGTCAATAGAAGTATTTTGCGAACTCTGTTGATATTGAATTCATTTCGGAAACATTTTCTGAAAACAAATATGGTGATTGTAATCGTTGTCATAGTAACTTCATTCGGATTGTACACTTTCACGGTACTCGTTACCAATTACATATAATTAAATGTCAAATGATTATTTCAATACAAAAAACTACTATTGTTGAGAAATTTATTCACAATTATTTTATAAGATGAGTTGAACAGATACTTTTGATTATTTCTACATCATTGAATTGGACCAGGGTGTGTGTAAGTAGCAATTTCGTTTAACTACAAAGTTTATCAACCTGAACATCAATGAATAATTCTTTAATTTCCAGGTTGATTGGCTGAATGATAATTTAAATAATGTCGATGAACAAAATGAAATCGTCAACAAAATCAGCTGCACCGCAGATACCGATCGTGCTTTTGGACGATTCAGATCCATCAGCACAAGTCTGTGAAGCTCTGAAGTATATGGAGAATCCACCTGTTATGGAATCTTATTCTTGGACGAAAGCAGTACCATATAAGCACCACTTCGAGTACGTGAAACCCTCGGAGAGTATTGCCAGTTTTTATACTCCGAGTGCATCGAAATTCCGGATTCAACATATTTCAAAGAAACGTCGAATTGATGGCAGTAAGATAGCTCATAAATCGTACTCTCATAATAGTAGTGAACTCGATTATCCACCTGTGAAAATGGTTCGAGCTCATGAACAAGAAATGAGTCGTAAGAATGCTGAAAAACTAAAATTGCGCGAATCTGTGCCAAAAAATATTGTTGAACTACGTGACTTAATTAATGGTACCTGGCAACGACGTAAAATGAAAAAATTAGCAGTGAAAACTCAACGACAAGATGAAAAGATACAGAAACAGCTAATAGAAGAGTCAATGAAACGAAATTTGGAGCGTGAGGTATTAATCAACAAAAGATTTTTTATAAACTGAATGTATGGCTGATTGATAATATTAATTAATTTATATTGTTTTGGGTTTTATCTATAGGAATTAGAGAAACGTGAAGCAGATATGCCTCGATCAATCGAATCACAGCGCGATGAGTTAATGAGTGTCGTCGAGAAAGAACAACAAATGTCTTCGACATCAAGAAGCTCAGCTAGAATCAATTATTTAATTAATCATATGATAGATGATATTCATATTGAACCTTATGATATGTCCAATATTGATGGAGCGAAAAAGAGACTGTCAAGAAAATTACGAAGGCGGAAGGAGTAAGTATTGTAAAAACTAGAAAAACATCTTACTCCAGTTGAAATAATAACAAAACAATTACGGAAAATTGTTTTTCAGTTTCAATTTCATATTGGAATCGCTCAAGTTGGAAATCATTGATGATTACAAATATAGTATGCGTTTTTCAATAATTGATTATATTTTATTGGATCCAGCCGAGAGGAATCGTTTATTTGTGGACGATATTGCATTATCTTATCCAGTACTTCATATTCGTGCACCTGTACCATGGCATCAATCAATTATTACTGCTACTCACTACAATGAACATCATCTTTTTATTGGCAATGAAATATTAAGGGACATCAGAGACTTGTGGCATACCAAGTAATGAAAGTTCATTTATATAAATAAATTGTCACAATCTCATTCATCATTGGTATTGTTCAACCTTTCTTTATGTTTTATTACGACTATTGCAGATATTATACAATGAGAATAATTCGGATTGAAGACTTGGGAAAACTTCCAGTACCGGGAATGGAATTAGAACCAATTGTCGAACGTTTGTGCAATAAAACGAGTGAAGTACACATAAAACAATGGCTCGCTGATGTAGCCGAATTTTTTCTCGATAAAAAATTTGCATGGTGTCATTTATTCGAAAAAAACTACAATGCATCAACGGCTCTGATCGAGGAATATTTTCGTAGCGTTAATATACTGCTCTCAAAACAATTGCGAATTATTATAATAGAAACTTTGATTGAAGTTAAAAATTTTTTTGTACAATATAAAAATGGTAATGCATTCGATGGCGATTACATCGATCTTTCATTCATCAAGTAAACAGGATTGAATATTTTGGTTTTCGTTAATAAATTTCTCTCGGCATCAATTTATTCACGTTGATTTTCTCGATTTCTTCTTTTTTTTAGGACTCCACTCATCAGCATCATAATTGAACCCACCGTAGGTAGCGCCGAACTTCGATTGAAACCAACAATCACCGAAATGTATGAGGTTGTTTCAAGATGTTTTGATAAAATTTTAGCAGTAGGTTCAAAAGTTCCGAAAATAGAAAAAATCATCTTTCCGGAATTCCAAAACGCTTCTAATATGTTTTCGGTGTCACGAAATGAAGCAGCTGTGAGTTTTACTAATTCTCCTCCTCAATAATCAGTTAAAAATGGAAGAACTGTGACCCATTTCCCAAATGTCACTTTACAGGTAACAGCAATCATCAACGAGGCATTGGAGTCAATTAATGCAAATAGAATTGGTCCAGATATTTATTTAAATTGCTACAGCGATTTATCATACATTTTAGACGGACGTGCAAATGCCAATCTTGATGCATATTTTTCTATAACACCAATACCATTTTTGCATGAATTTGGCGATAGAATAGACGGCTACGAAGAACTCAGTACTGAGATTTGTTTTTTTCGCAATAAAATACCATTGAACATGGTTGAAATTGATTGCACCAGTGTCAACAACACAATGCGAAATGTACTTCGTCAATTACGTACTCGTATATGCGATTATTTTTTGAATGAATTACGAACAAATAATCGTGAATTGTGTCGCATATTCGATGATATTGCTGAAAGAATAGCAGGAATGCCTGAAACGACTAAACAAGTCGTAGATTTATTAAATTTCCTCTACGATAGTCGTGACAATACAATGTATAGTTTGCAAAGTAAACTCGCACGTTGCGCTGAACTAATTTTATTCCTTTTCGATTATCAACCACCAAATATCGAAGATATACAATTAAATACACGTACATTTACATGGCCAAAAGAGATGGAAATCATAATGGAATCTGCTGCCAAACGTTTGAATATGAGAAAAGAGTTTGTTGAAGGTGTTTTACGTACTCGTCGTGACAATTTCGAACAGCGAATACAACGAATGCAATTGTCAATTGATCAATTTAAAAAGAAGGATCCACCAGTTCTCACAGTTGAAGAAATGACATTGGCTACGAGTGAAATCGAACAATTATCTGAAAGTATGGCTGAAATAAGGAAGGAAGCCGAACAAATAAATGAGGAAGAAGGTCTTCTAGATATGGAATTGAGTCCTTACATATCGTTACCAAATATGTCAACAACGGTTGATACATTCGATAAATTATGGCATACGGTATTAAACTTTCATCGTAATTATGAGCAGTGGTATTATGGACCTTTCGCTGGATTGCAAGCAGATGAAGTACGTGAGATAACTGACAATACATGGAAAATATTGTACAAACTTGGTAGATCATTGTCAGATACACCTGGTGCACGTCGAATAGCTGAAATGATACGTGGTAAAGTTGAAAAATTCAAACAATTCATACCTGTGTTACAAACAATTTGTACACCGGGTCTAAAACCTCGTCATTGGGAAAAAATCAGCGAAATAGTTAACGAAAAAATTGTGCCAACGGAGAAAAGTAGTTTATCAGATATGATTGAACATGGTCTATCAGGTTTTATAGATAAACTTGAAGAAATAGCAACAGCCGCCACTAAAGAACACAGGCTTGAACAGAATTTACACAAAATGCAGGATGAATGGTCAGAAATTTATTTCGATTTGATTCCGTATCGAGAGTCGGGAGTAGACATTTTATCAGCAGTTGATGAAATACAAATGCTATTAGACGATCATATTTTGAAAGCACAAACAATGCGTGGTTCACCATTTGTAAAAGCTTTCGAGACGGATATGGAAAACTGGGAAATGAAATTAATTTCAATGCAAGATATAATTGATCAATGGCTAACATGTCAAGCAACGTGGATGTATCTCGAACCCATCTTCAGTAGTGAAGACATAATGCGACAAATGCCAGTTGAAGCAAAGAATTTTCGTAAAGTTGATAAAATATGGCGAGCTATTATGACTACAGTGACAAGTGATAAAAAAGTTATTGTTGCCACTTCAATTCCTGATATGTTGGAGCAATTGAAAATGTGCAATTCATTACTTGAGGAGATTCAAAAAGGTCTCAATGATTATTTAGAAAAGAAACGTTTATTCTTTCCACGATTTTTCTTCCTATCAAATGACGAATTGTTGGAAATCTTATCAGAAACAAAAGATCCACAACGAGTACAACCACACTTGAGAAAATGCTTTGAGGGCATTAATAAATTACGTTTTATCAAAGATGAAGAGATAATTGGCATGCTATCAGCTGAAAATGAATATGTACCAATGAGTGGGAAAATTTTTCCAGCAGATGCTAAAGGAATGGTTGAAAAATGGTTGTGCCAAGTAGAAGAGATGATGGTTACTTCCTTACGCGACATTGCGCAAGACAGTATAATCGCTTATTTCACTGCCATAAGAGAGCAATGGATATTGTCATGGCCAGGACAAATAGTTCTCTGTGGTAGTCAAGTTCACTGGACAAGTGAAGTATGCGAGAGTTTCATCGATGGTACGACTGATAAATATTTAGAAAAATGTAGCGGGCAAATTGATCGTACTGTTGCATTAGTAAGAGGAAAATTAGAAACAGAAACTCGCATGACTTTGAATGCACTCATTGTAATTGATGTTCACGCACGTGATGTTGTTAAATTGCTCGTCGATACTGAAGTAAAAGATGCGATTGATTTCAATTGGATATCGCAATTGAGATATTACTGGTTAGACGCTGGAATAACTGTGTCAATGATAACAACTGATGTTACATATGGATTCGAATATTTAGGAAATACTTCGCGTTTAGTCATAACACCATTGACTGATAGATGTTATCGCACATTGATGGGTGCAATGAAATTAAATCTTGGAGGTGCTCCTGAAGGGCCAGCTGGTACAGGAAAAACTGAGACATCAAAGGATTTGGCTAAAGCCGTTGCGAAACAGTGCGTGGTGTTCAATTGCTCTGAAGGTTTGGATTACAAGGCGATGGGAAAATTCTTTAAAGGATTGGCGCAATCTGGCGCATGGGCGTGCTTTGATGAATTCAACCGAATTGAATTAGAAGTATTGTCAGTAATAGCACAACAAATATTGACTATTCAAATGGCAATCGCTGCTAAAGTCGAACGTTTTCTGTTTGAGGGTACAGATATTAAACTAAATCCAACATGCAATATATTTATTACAATGAATCCAGGATATGCAGGACGTCAAGAACTGCCGGACAATCTCAAAGTTCTATTTCGAACTGTGGCAATGATGGTGCCCGATTATGGTATGATTGGGGAAATAACTTTGTATTCATACGGTTTCATTGATGCTAGGAGTTTAGCTGACAAAATTGTACACACTTATAAATTGTGTTCGGAACAATTAAGCTCACAGAGCCATTATGATTATGGCATGCGTGCTGTCAAAACTGTTCTATCAGCAGCAGGAAATTTAAAATTGAAATATCCAGATGAAGTGGAAGCTATTTTAATCTTACGCGCGATTGTTGATGTTAATTTACCAAAATTCCTCGCACAAGATGTTCCATTATTCACTGGGATTTATAGCGATTTATTCCCCGGTGTTGAATTACCACAACCGGATCGTGATGAACTCCTTGAATTGATCAATCAAAATTTGAGTAAACGTAATCTCGAATCGACAAATTGGTATTTGGGTAAAATCGTCCAAATTTATGAAATGATATTGGTGAGACATGGATTAATGATCGTTGGTGATACACTTGGTGGGAAAACTCAGGCGTATCAAGTATTGGCTGATTCACTTGGTGAATTATCGATGAAAAAACGCGCAACCATCAAAGAATACAAAACAACTTTTCGCGTAATTAATCCAAAAGCAATATCATTGGCTTTGCTTTATGGCAGTTTTGATCCAGTTTCACATGAGTGGAGTGATGGCGTTTTAGCGAATACATTTCGTGAATATGCACAATCGTGGGGCTCAGATAGAAAATGGATTATATTTGATGGTCCTGTTGATGCCGATTGGATTGAAAATATGAATACAGTGTTGGATGACAATAAAAAACTTTGTTTGATGTCTGGAGAAATAATTACAATGTCAAACAAAATGAATATGATATTTGAGCCAGCAGATTTGGATCAAGCTTCGCCAGCAACTGTTAGCAGATGTGGTATGATTTACATGGAGTCATCGCAGTTGAGTTGGCAACCGATTTTTCACTGTTATAAAAAAAATTTGAAGGAGAAAATGCTTGTTGAACAATTTGATCTTGTTGTGGAACTTGTGGAGTGGTTAACACCATCAATATTCAACTTCATCAAGTTTAATTGCAGCACATTCATTGATACATCTGAACTTCATATGTTTTTAGTGAGAATTACTTATTTCTTTGTTGAATACAATCTGATATTCGAATTATTTTTATTGAAACTAATTCTTTTCTTGCAGTCATTCACGAGAATTTTCAGTATGATGTTGGAGGGTGAAAGTCAAATGAGCACAGTGTGGCTTCAGTGTGTTTTATTGTTCAGTATTTTATGGGGATTCGGTTCGACATTAGTGAGCGGTAGTAAAAAAGCTTTTGATAATTATTTCCGTGACTTATTGGCGGGCAATGTAGAGATGAATCCAAAGCCTAAGGCTTTCAAATTATCAAGACAACAACTGTTCCCCGATCGTGGATTAGTTTATGAATGGATATATGATAAAAAAAATAATGGAACTTGGATAACTTGGATGGATCTTATCACTCCAGTAAAGAATCATCTTTTTCCGAGCTCTCATCCCACTGGCTATTCTCGAGATGATTTTCAGTTTGTTTATTTTTTTTCCAGGCGCCATTATCACCAAACGCTAAATTTCGCGAATTAATAATTCCAACAAATGAAGTGTCAATGCAAAAATTTTTCATAACAAAGTCACTCCAACGTGCAATACCATTATTATTCGTTGGTCCAACAGGAACTGGAAAATCAGCGATTGTTTTGGATCATCTAATTGGTTTATCAAAAGACAAATATATACAAAATGTTATAAATTTCAGTGCACGCACGAGTGCAGCACAAACCCAAGAGATTGTCATGTCCAAATTGGATCGTAGACGTAAAGGCGTTTATGGTCCGACAATGGGAAAGAAATGTGTTCTATTTGTCGATGATTTGAGTATGCCAATGAAAGAAATTTACGGCGCACAACCACCAATTGAACTGTTACGTCATTGGATTGATCATGGTCATTGGTTCGACCCTAAAGACACCACGACACTTTATTTAGTGGATATTTTACTGATTGCCGCAATGGTACCACCTGGCGGTGGATCAAACATTGTGACACCTCGGCTCACACGACACATGCATATAATAGGTATTGATACATTTGAAGATGAAACGATGACAAAGATTTTTACCTCAATACTTGATTGGCATTTTACAAAGGGTTTCGAACCAAATGTATCACGATTAAGTAAAATGATAGTGGCCGCAACGATGAACATTTATCATGAAGCGATCAACAATTTCCTTCCAATTCCTGCTAAAAGTCATTATACGTTTAATTTACGTGATTTCAGTAATGTCATCAGTGGAATTGTTTCAATACCCGCCGCACGAATGCGTGAACCAGATAAGTTGATCAAATTATGGATTCATGAGGTTTATCGGGTGTTTCACGATCGTTTGGTAGACAATCAAGACAGGGAAACTCTTTTTTCAATGGTGAAACATATTGTTTATGATCAATTCCGTCAACCATTGGATAAAGTGCTTGAAAATTTATTGCAAAACGACGAAAAGATGATTGATAGCAATCGTATTCGTGATTTATTTTTTGGTATGTACATGGAACCAGATGCTGATCCGAAAATTTACGATGAAATTACTGATTTGAATGATTTACAAGAAAAGATGGAGTATTATCTTACTGAATATAATTTAATGGCAAAAACACCAATGTCATTAGTTTTGTTTAGATACGCAATTGAACATATTTCACGAGTTTCAAGAGTATTAATGCAAGACAATGGCAATGCACTTCTAGTTGGCATCGGCGGGTCAGGTAGAAGTTCGTGTTCAAAGTTGGCAACTGCTATTTGCGAATATTCTCTCTATCAAGTTGAAATAACCCGAAGTTATGGGCTCAATGAATGGCGAGAGAATCTAAAATCGTTATTGTTGAGGATTGGAATTGATGGCAAATCAACGGCTTTTCTCTTTGCAGATAATCAAATTAAAGACGAATCGTTTATTGAAGATATCAATATGATATTGAATACAGGTGATGTACCCAACTTGTATGGGGTAGAGGAGAAAGCTGAAATACTCGAGAATATGACAAATATTTCACGCGATGATAGCACGAAGAAAATTGAAACAACACCAATGGCCCTTTATAATATATTTATTGAGAGGATAAAAAAATATTTGCATATTATAATGACAATGTCACCAATTGGTGATGCTTTTCGTAATAGAATCCGAATGTTTCCATCATTGATCAATTGTTGTACAATTGATTGGTACATTTCATGGCCAGCTGCTGCATTAGAACGAGTAGCAACAATGTCGCTTAAAAAGTTGAATATATCTGACCACATTCGAGACAAGTGTGTGACAAGTTGTACCAACTTCCACGTGAGTGTACAAAAAGCCAGTGAAGATTATGAGAGTAACCATGGACGTATCAACTATGTAACACCAACAAATTTTTTACAATTAATCAAATCGCTTGATCAGTTGTACGGTGAGAAGGTTGAACAAATAACTGCGCAACAAAATCGTTACGAAGTCGGATTAGAAAAATTAGATTTTGCTGCAGGTCAAGTGACATTGATGCAAGATGAATTGCATCAGTTGCAACCGAAATTAGTTGCTCAATCACAATTGAGTGATAAGTTAATGATTAAAATTGAACAGGATACTGTAACTGTTGAGGCAAGGAAAGAAATTGTCGCTGCAGATGAAGCATTGGCTAATGAAGCTGCAGCAGCAGCGCAGGCTATTAAAGATGATTGTGAGAGTGATTTAGCTGAAGCGACACCAGCATTGGAAGCAGCTTTAGCAGCATTGAATACACTAAAGCCCTCTGATATTACCATTGTGAAATCAATGAAAGCACCACCAGCTGGTGTGCGTTTAGTTATGGAAGCTGTTTGTGTATTGAAAGGTGTAAAACCTGAACGTATTCAAGACACAAGCGGCCAAATAATTGATGATTATTGGCCAGCGTCAATAAAAATATTAGGCGATATGAAGTTTCTGGAGAGTTTGAAAACATTTGATAAGGATAATATTCCACCGGCAAATATGAGAACTATACGCGAAAGATTCATGAATGATCGAAGCTTTCAGCCAGAAGTTATTAAAAAAGTATCAACAGCCTGTGAAGGATTGTGTAAATGGGTACGCGCGATGGAAGTCTATGATAGGGTGATAAAAGTAGTTGCACCAAAGAAAGCAATGCTGGCAGAAGCTGAGGGTGAACTTGCCGCCCAAATGGAAACATTGAATGCCAAGCGGGCATTATTACAAGAAGTCACAGACAAATTACAGACATTGAATGATGAATTCGCTGAGTGCATGAGAGAAAAGAAAAAATTGGAAGATCAAATTGATCATTGTATGCAAAAATTAGATAGGGCAGAGAAGTTGTTGGGTGGACTTGGTGGAGAGAAGACACGATGGAGTTTAACCGCTGCTAACTTGGGTGCAAGTCTTGAAAATGTAATTGGTGATGTTCTACTTGCATCAGGAATTCTTGCTTATCTTGGGGCGTTTACTGTTGAATATCGCAATAATTTGATCAATACATGGCATACAATGTGCAAATCAATGGAAATTCCATGCAGTGATCAATATTCACTCTCAAATATTCTTGGTGAACCAGTGGAGTTTAGATCATGGATGATTCAAGGATTGCCTGCAGATAATTTTTCAATTGAGAATGGAATAATAGTCAAATATGCTAATCGTTGGCCACTCATGATTGATCCACAAGGTCAAGCTAATAAATGGATTAAAAACATGGAAAAACAAAATAAATTGAGTGTTATCAAACTCACTGACCCGAATTATATCAGAGTGATGGAGAATGCGATTCAAATTGGTATACCTGTGCTTTTAGAAAATATACTACAAGAATTGGATGCAATACTTGAGCCAATATTATTAAAGAATTTTTACAAACAACAAGGAGCTTTATATATCAAATTTGGTGAGACTGTTTTGGAATATAGTACGCATTTCCGATTCTATATAACAACTAGATTACGTAATCCACATTATCTTCCGGAAGTGGCTACAAAAGTGACATTATTAAATTTTATGATAACACCAAAAGGACTGCAAGATCAATTGCTCGGTATTGTCGTTGCAAGAGATTTACCAGCATTAGAAGAGAAGAAAAATCAATTGATAATTGAAGGTGCTAATAACAAACGTATATTGAAAGAAATTGAGGATAAAATATTGCAAGTTTTATCATCGTCAGAAGGTAATATTCTTGAGGATGAAAGAGCGATCAAAATATTGTCATCATCGAAATTATTATCTGAAGATATTCAATCGAAGCAAAAAATTGCAGCAAAAACGACTATCGAAATTGATGAAGCACGAAATTGTTATAAGCCCGTATCGCATCATGGATCTATTTTATTCTTATGCATATCCAATTTAGCTAACATTGATCCAATGTATCAATACTCTTTGCCTTGGTTTATCAACTTATATATAATGGCGATAAAAAATAGTGAAAAATCGCAGGATCTGAATGTTAGAATAGAAAGTTTGAATTCGATATTTACACGCAGTATTTATCGTAATGTTTGCCGATCGTTGTTTGAAAAGGACAAATTAATATTTTCTCTTGTATTAACAATTGAAATTCTTCAAGCTAATGACAAAATTGACAGAGATTTGTGGGCGTTTCTATTGACTGGTGGAGTGTCTCTAAAAAATCCTGTAAAAAATCCCGATCTCACGTGGCTAACTGAGAAATCATGGTCGGAAATTGTTCGAGCAAGTCAACTCACTGGTCTGGAAGCCCTTCATCAATCATTCACTGATAATACTAAACAATGGAAGCGTTATTATGATTTGGCAAATCCGCATGATTACAATTTTCCATCACCATATGGAAATATATCAAACAGTGACTTGAGAAAATTAATTATTCTACGTTGTCTCAGACCAGACAAACTTGTATCCGCCGTGCAATATTTCATTGCGGATAATATGGGACAAACTTTTATTGAGCCACCACCGTTTGATCTCCAAGAGTCGTATGATGACTCGAATAATGTAACACCACTATTATTCATTTTATCACCGGGTTCTGATCCAATGGCTGGACTTATTAAATTTGCTGAAACTAATGGAATCATCAAGGAAAATTTGTTAACAATATCATTAGGTCAAGGACAAGGTCCATTGGCTGCGAACACAATTGATCGTGCGATTAAAAGCGGTGAATGGGTCATTCTACAGAATTGTCATTTAGCTGAATCCTGGATGAAACAATTGGACAGAATATGCGATGAAACAATCACACCGGAAAATACTCATAACAATTTTCGTTTATGGTTAACGAGTTATCCATCAAAAGCATTTCCAGTTTCTGTGTTACAGAATGGTGTCAAAATGACAAATGAAGCTCCCAAAGGATTGAAACAGAATTTATTACGTAGCTATATGAATGATCCAATATCTAATGACAAATTTTTTGAGGGATGTTCAAAAACTATGGAATGGAGATCGTTACTTTATTCATTGTGCTTTTTCCATGCGGTTGTACAAGAGAGACGAAAGTTTGGTCCACTCGGATGGAATATTCCTTACGAATTCAATGAATCTGATCTACGTATAAGTGTTTTACAATTGCAGGTAATAGACAGGAAGCAAAATTCAACAAATATAATATTGAGAACATAGAAAGTAGATGTTAAAAAAAAATTTAATTCTTCATTACTTCTCTCGTGTGAAGGCGAATGTGAAGGCGAATGTCTCCATGAAATAATCATAAACTAATATTAACTTAATTCAATTGTTTTCTTCTTCTTCAGATGTTTCTCAATGATTACGAGAATATTCCCTTCGATGCGCTGCTTTATTTAACAGGAGAATGTAATTATGGTGGCAGAGTTACTGACGACAAAGATCGTCGATTATTGAATTCACTATTGAAAAATTATTACAATCCACGAGTCATTAGGGATCCCAAGTATACTCTCAGAACTGAATCAGTCATCAAAATGTTCTTCACTATTTGCAGATATTATCAATAATGAACTATCATTTCAGCTATTCATTTTCATCCAGTGGAGATTATTTAATGCCAAAAGAAACTAGTTACAATGGATGTTTGACAGCTATACGAAATTTGCCATTGAATCAACGACCTGAAGTTTATGGTTTACATGACAATGCCGACATTACAAAAGATAATCAAGAGTCTATGCAATTATTATCCGGCGCATTATTAACACAAACAGAAATAAGTGTTGGTGGAATGGAAATTGATGTTGAAACAATGGTGTTAAATCTCGCGAATGAAATATCTTCAAGGATACCAGATCAATTTGACATTGATGCGGTGGCCCAATCTTACCCGGTGCTTTATACGAATAGTATGAACACAGTATTGCGGCAAGAACTGATGAGATTCAATCGCCTAATTGAAGTGATTAGAAACAGCTTAGACAACGTACGAAAAGGAATTAAAGGGCAGATTGTTATGTCACCATTATTAGAGGAAGTTTTTGACAGTATGAGCATTGGTCGCGTACCCAATGTTTGGGCACAAAAATCATATCCATCATTGAAACCACTTGGAAGTTATATAAATGATCTATTGAGTAGAATAGAATTTTTCCAAAATTGGATCGAAAATAATTCACCAATTGTCTATTGGATATCAGGTTTTTTTTTCACTCAATCATTTTTAACTGGAGTTATGCAGAATTATGCACGATCAAACAAAATACCAATTGACCATTTGGATTTTGAATTTGAGATAACTCAAGATGTGGAGAAGGCTGAGAAGAGACCCGAACACGGCGTATTAACTCGAGTAAATGAATATTTAATTATGTATAATGGGATATCGCTTCGGGAAGTAGATGCTGATATCCAACTTATTAATTCTTATTCATATGGGATTACAGGGATTATTCCTAGAAGGAGCTCGATGGAATAAAATCATTGGACAATTGGATGAATCTGAACCTAAAGTGATGTTTGACGTGTTGCCAATTATTTGGCTGAAACCTGGTATAAAAGAAAACATAATTATAAAACCAACATACGCGTGTCCAGTATATAAAACCAGTGCACGACGTGGTATTCTAGCAACAACAGGTCACTCATCGAATTTCGTTATGTATATATTGATACCTACTAAAATTGAAGAAGCACATTGGATCAATAGAAGTGTTGCATGCTTAACTCAACTTGACGATTGATATCTCATTTTCGTCTGTCTAATGACTTTCAAACATATGATAAAACAAATAGGTATCTAATTAGCCACCAACTTGATGACGTATTAATCTTATCAGTTGATAATAAGTGACTCCAGACTTAATATGATATCACTAATGTTTCCCGATAAACATTTTCATAAATCAAATCTTCATAATAATGAAATATGATAGGAAAAAGATATAGCATTCCATTTCCTTTAAAATTTAAAAGTCCTCATGAATAGAAAGAATTATGAAGAAAATTTTTTTCTGAAAAAAAAAAATCATCTAATTCCTAAAACTTCAATTTCATTTCTGATTAATTTCAAATATTCATTATATTCATATGAGAATCCAGAATCAATTACAGAAAGACACTCATGAATAATAATTTCAATTCAATTTCACCAACTATAAAAACGTATTACTAAAGTGAAATTGAATCTTCGCCATGTAGTGATAATATCGAGAATTTTTGCCTATTTGAATATTTAATACAACCGGACGAAACTTATGCTCCATGACGCATTTCCGGAGTGCATTGAAAATCCATATCACATCGCATATATACAAACAAACACACACACACACACCTATACATATGTCATATGACCTTGTTCGTGCATATCATGGCTCACAGAGAAAAAAACATGTGTACCGCATTTGAGGTTAGAAGTTCGTTCGATACATTTTATTGTTCAGTAGAATCAACGATCGAATGTTTCATTTGTTTATCGACATAAAAAACGTTTGTCAATTATTGAATAACGTAGAAAAAAAAGAGAATTGTTTTTTTTTTCGCATGAAAAAAAAACGTAATTGGTTTATAACACTGTTTCCGTTGTTACATAACACGTTGTTTACACACGCCGGTCACCATATTTGTTCGATAATGTATCAACAAGAAAATATGTAAATACTTAATCAAAAGCAGTGTGTGCAACGAATATACGTGACGAATAAATAATTAAATAAATAAATAAATATCATATATATATTTAATATAATAAATATTGGATCAAAAGGTAGGTACTATAGATAAGCAATATTTATATCAATATCATCGAATACGCTCAATTAATTCCAGCATATATTCAAAATTTTTATTTGAAACTTGAATTACGATTTTAAATTTCGCGGTGATGTTGCAAAGAATTAATTCGTATGCATAATGCGAATATATATGTGTATATATAAAAATGGAATTATATCCGGTTTTTTTTCTCTGGACTTCGTGACAAAAATGCAAATCCTCGTACCATACTGAAGCAGTGAATAAACCAAATCAGTAAATCGATAGAAGTTTCTCATAAATAAGAATATCGCTGCCAGGAATTTAAAAACGAAAAATCATATGCATAAACATATTGAATATATTGCGGAAATCATATCGTAAATTATCAACACAATCGAAGCTACAATCTTAATTCAAATTTCCCGGGGATGTATGAAAAGCATCCATTATACATACATACATATATACATACACGAGCAACCACAATGGCCGCTCAATAATATCCGGTTTCTCCCGACATCATCCAATGCAACAGAAAAATCGAACTAAATCCCACGTCACACTACTGAAAAGCAAAAGAGTCAAACCTATCCAAAACTTATTCACAAATCTCCAAAAAGTGTCCTAACCTGAAAAAAAACCATGTTCAAACCATCAAACAAATTCAAAGCCAACAAACATTCAAATCAAAACTCTAAATCGCGCGCAAACCTTTCAACATCACGTGGTGGCCACCCACGTTTCGTATTGTGGGTAAACAAGGGGAAGAGAAAATATTTTTATGCTTGTGTCTCATTTACACACATCGTCCACATACATACACTCAATACACACTCACACGCATCCAAATGAATCGAGTGAGACCGAGCAAAACGTAGAGCCACAACCAAAGACCATAAAACACCAAGAGAAAGAGCAGGACAGAGATGAGAGCGGGGTGAGCACATAACATCAAGAGAAGAACGAAAATCACGACATAGAAGTATACACTGTAAAGGTGGTGTGTGCCTTTTGTTCATTAACATCCGTCGTTTGGTGTTTAACAGAAACAAAATAAAAGAACAAACACATAGAGAGTAGCAACAGAGATAGAGGTGACGAGAGAGAGAGAGAGAGAGGGCGAGTGAGATAGAGAAAGGGAGATAGAACGATAGAGCCGCAGCTGATAGACGGGGTGGGCCGGCCATATTAAGAAAGAAATAGGCACACGGGTGCTACGTGCGTGCGTGGAGCGTGCATGAAGCGCGTAACAAACGTGCATTTATAATAGTAGTGGACAAAACATAACGAGTGTGAGTGTGTTTATATATACACGTCCGTGTGTAAATACATGTTTATATGTAGTCAAGTTTTTTAGATTGGCAAGAGAGGAGTGCGCGAATTGTACTCGTATCTCACTCTCTGTGTCTTTCTCTCTGTTGCCCATTTACACACACTACACTTACTACATTCACTCTTTCATTTTCTCATTCGCTGTTTCACATTGTACTGTACTCATATAATATACTTATTTTATTTAGTGAGGTATTCAACCGCCACGATGTCGTCAACGTATTCACGTACTCAGGAGAGTGACGCGTGGGCTCTTCTTGCCCTAAAATCCGCACCGGCTAGTCCAACAAAGATGCAATGGAATACTACTGAGAGTAAGGGTGCACCAATTGCACGTCTTGAAGGACGTGAATTTGAATATATGGTACGACAAAGACGAATAACAATTGGACGTAATAGTAGCAAGGGTGAGGTTGATGTTAATATGGGCCACTCAAGTTTTATCTCACGACGACACTTGGAATTATTTTATGATCATCCATACTTTTTCATGACGTGCAATGGAAAGAATGGTGTATTTGTCGATGGTGTATTTCAACGTAAAGGTGCACCTGCCTTTCAATTACCAAAATCGTGAGTAAACTTTCCTTCAATAAGTGATTGCATGTAGTAGAGAAAAAAAAATGACAAAAAACTGCTGTAATCATAATTCCTTTGGATTATTATTCTTTATTATTGTCAATAATCCAAACGTTTGGTACACGTTGTTTGTATTTTATCATTTATGCAACATGTTTGCATGTATATATATGTTCATGCATGTATATATTTATATGTGCATTTGTGTATATTTATTTAGGATCTATTATTACACAGAGTAAACAAATAATGATGTACAAGCTTTACTATGAATGATAAATTGTCGAATTATCGTAATTCACGCCATGTGATTAGTTTTCATCAGAGTAGCACGTTTCATTCAGTTCTCTTTGCATTTATATATACATGTATCTATATATATTTTACTTGGTTATAACCTTCAAGTTGAATGCATTATCAATTTGTGTTTATATTCTGTTGAAGTATTATTTGTTGTTAAACAATTGATATATTTTTTCTTCATGAAGACGGATACAATAGATTGAGAGTGAGAGGAACAAATCTTTGATTCAATATTAATTTTTCATACAATGTATGAGTGTACGCGTGAATGTGTGTGTGTATATGCGTATTTGTGAACGCTCTTATTGCTTTCTGTGATGTAAACAATCGGTCGTCTTTGAATTGTAAATACAATAGTGTACATTGGCTGCCTCTTTCCCACTGTCGCTCTCACTCCTTCACTATCACTCATTTTATTTCTTTTATTGCGAAAATTCAATGATACAATGAGTCCTTGAAAATTTCATACTAATATTTCGAAAAGAGAATAATATTTCATAATGATATGAATATATATATGTAGCACATAATACGGAACATAAACATTTATTTGTTATTATTTTTGTCGCGTTGAAATAGGTTATATATTTAAAAATAGAAGGATGTTGATATGTATTATATATGTTGGTGTCATGTTTTTTTTTGTTGCAGATGTATGTTTCGATTCCCCAGCACAAATATAAGACTTGTATTTCAATCGTTGGTTGATGAACAAGAGCATGGTAATGTTCGTGTGGCATCGCCGCCAAAGCAACGTGCACCGTTGCCGCCATTACGAATAAATATTCCTGATACGGGTTATAGCAGTCCATTTCCATCGCCAACAGGTACAATTAGCGCGGCGAATTCATGCCCAGCTAGTCCAAGGGCGGGTCAAAGTCGACGTAATATATCGGCGGATTTACAAATGGTTGCTGCATATGCTGCAGCCGTTGCTAATGATCCACAAAATTCAACTGGTGAACATAGACAAGAGGCCGGTCAGAGTTCAAGTAGGCAAATGAGCCCAGAACCTGGTGTCGAATCGTCACGATATCGAAACAGTGGTGGTGGTTCAGGTCCAAATGGCACCGCAACACATTACAGTCCACCTAAAGACGATTCAAAACCACCATATTCGTATGCACAATTAATTGTTCAAGCAATTGCGTCGGCTCAAGATAAGCAATTAACACTATCTGGCATTTATTCGTATATAACAAAAAATTATCCGTATTATCGTACAGCCGATAAAGGATGGCAAAATTCTATAAGACATAATTTATCATTGAATCGTTACTTTATTAAAGTACCAAGAAGTCAAGAAGAACCGGGTAAAGGTTCATTCTGGAAAATAGATCCTCAATCAGAAGCTAAATTAATTGAACAAGCGTTTAGAAGACGGAGACAACGTGGTGTACCATGTTTCCGTGCACCATTTGGTTTGTCCTCCAGGTTTGTTTATTTTATTTATCTCTTTTACTAAAAGAAAACATTTAATTCTTTTCACACAGCATCTCCATTTGATATTTGAAATGAATTTTTTGGATAATTAGAAGTGCACCAGCATCACCATCACATGTTGGTATCAGCGGTATCATGACACCAGAGTGTCTCAGCAGAGAAGGTTCACCTGGGCCCGAATCATATCCAGATAGTTCTGTATCATCTCCAGCTGGACAGCTCACGAGTCAATCAGCGCCTGGTTCGCCTGGACATCCGTATGTTCCCCCAGCAGCACCATCAACGCATAAAGGTCGTTTGGTGCAGCAAATAACTGTTGTTACAAACGGTGTGAGTGGTGATACACCAAGAGAAGGTAAGAAAGGATGAAAAAAGATTATAAACATACAATTTCAGTAGGTATTTGTTCATGATTAAAATGTTTGCAGAGAAATATTTGGTGCCAGGAAATGTTGTAGAGGAACAATTATTATCGCCGGCTGGGCAGTATAGTCCGGCACCAGTTATTGTACAAACAACTTATAATTACAGGTATATTTCTATTGTTATTCAGTTGAAGTGGTTGGACCGGATTATTAGTTCTTGAGTGCCCATTTAATCAAATTTCATAACTTGTGAAATAATTTTGGAGTTCTAGTCAAGGGGTATTTTCCACTCAGTATTAATATTACGCTTCAACCACATTAAATATATATTAGTAATTTATTTATTGCTCACTGTGTAAATGTACCGTAGTTCATTCGGGAATATTTTTCTCCTTATTGCTAAATTCACAGTGGTACATTTATCGGCCCTGATGCGGGCGTTGGTGTAAGCAAACGAGCTCATGATGAACCTGATAGTTCGCCGGGATCGCCGGCACCATTGTCGATTGTTGAAAGTCCAGAGCCGCAGGAACATCAACAGCAGCAACAAAAAAAGCAACGCGTACATGACGCGGACGATCATTGAATTATTTCCTCTAGCTTCATATTCTTATACCGTAGGACATTGTTATGACATAATTATTTTTTTTTTCTCCCCTTATTCGTCAGACGAATCGTCCGCTTTTGTAAAGTTTATAGTTGAGACTTTTTTGCGGGGGGGCAGAGATGTGGCGTCGGCGCGAATAAGATTGAGCACCTGCACGATTGAAAATCATTGCAAAGCTGAAAAACAATGATAAACTTTCGTTTTATTTTGTTTTTTGTTTTTTTTTTCTTTCAATTTCTTTTTTTTTTTTTTCGTAGGTTATATTTTAGACATTATCGTCTATAAATGGCCGTGATATTGTACATCTAGAATTATTATAATAGATTCTTATTTTTCCTTTGTTTTTTTTCGTATAATTGAAAGAGAGTATTTTTCGGAAGTTTGATAATTTCATTCAATATACTTTGAGAAAATGCGTAAATCAAATATATCGAGTTTTTCGTGATGAATGAGTCGCGAGAAAGTAAATGAGAAAAAAAAAGCGTGTTCCGTTGTTGCGAGTGGATGATCCGTCTGATAATGACTTCCTCCTCCACCTCCCCCCATCTTTCACTCCTACTCTCTTTCTCTCTTTCACTCTCTCTCTCTCTCTCTCTCTCTTTCTCTCTATAGACCCTTAACCAATTATTTACTCGATCGTAAATTCAACCCAGTTGTTATCTTTTAATTTGTAATTGCTACAGTCGCTTTCGGTGATATGAAAATTTCGAGATAGAAACTAAAATAACATTTACATACAAACATGAGCGCACACTATGCCAGTGTATTTCGAATTTTTTTTCTTTTCTTTCGATATCGTCGGAATACTCCACACGAACAAATTTTGATTGTGGAAAAAGTCATGGGATAACTGTGAGTACACATTTTTTTTGGGAAAAACATTCATTGTGAGTGAATTAACATCAATTAGTTATGATGAATATTTAGTGTATTCCATATTTGTGTGACTGTTCCCTTTTTAATATTACTTTGGATTTTTAAATCATCGAGAAAAAGTACGAAGTAGAAGGAAAAGAATAATAACCAAATGTTATCATAATGTAATTATATTGGGAAAAATTGTTTCATAACTGTTTCATAATTGACATTTAATTTGTAGACCGCGCTGGAAATATATTAACTAAACAAAGCTACGTTCGAAAAAAATAATTTTTCACAATTGAAAATTCTTATTGTTGTTATCAATAGTTTTGAAATATATTAAAACTGTATTGATAATATTTGGGTCAATACAAATAACAATGTCACAAATCAATCATGCAAATTGCAAATACGTAATCGTCCATTTAGGAAATTCAATTAACATGTATGTTCGTTGTTTGTGCTTTATTTCTCATGCTCTAATTTTGATAAATATATTTCTCATTCATCACTGATCACTTTTTCCCAATTTAAATAATGGATAGCAATCTAATGAAATGAGAAAAAATATGATTATTTATTCACGAAGAGCCACATCCAATTCTTATCAAGTCAATCCATAATTTTTACCGTTTTTTTTTTTATTTTCCTCGAGCGTAAATTTGATTAAATGTACCATTTGTTGAATACTGAATAATCGTGATTGTATATCATAAATGTGGGGGTACTTTCAGTACTTCGGAAGTTCTATTTTGAGTCATAGAAAAAATACGAAATGTTTAGAAATGTTTTTCCATTGTATTATGGTATTTCTTATCACATACACATACACTCTTACATAATTGGAGTCTTATTCAGATATTTCTCTGTTGAATCTCCTGGATGACAGAATACCTCACAAAAGAAAAAAAAAAAGAAAGAAAGAAAAAAGCGAGAAACAAAAAATCATACGAATACGTTTGTGAATGATGCATTTCATGTGTCAATAATTGCGGGAAGAAGAAGCGAGGAAAAAGAATTGAACAAACGCGAGAAAATTATCATGTACCATATAAATTTTCGCAGGCAAACAGTCGTTAATCATGTTTTTTGTAGAAAAGAAAAAAAACAAAAAAACAAAAATGAGAAACAAATTATATTATAAGCCAAGTGACATCTATTTTTATGACGATGGGCGTAAAGAAAAAAGAAGAGAAAATTGACAAAAAAAAATTATAAAATACTGACGTGGGTGAAAATATAGGGATGTAAAAGGAAATTGGAGTATTGATACAAATGCTGAGATCATTGTGCAGCAATAGATGAAAACGGATCAAAACAAAAATGAGTGTGAAGAGACAAAAAAATACAAAAATGGTTATATCGTCATTGATCGTTATATTTAAGTTTCATAGAGCGATCATGTTGATGTTATTTCTTTTGGTGCATTTTCAATTCACAATGTTTCCCGAAATTTGTACTAATTTCATATATCATGTTTCTTCATATTCTGTATATTTTTTTGTTTGCTTACTGGGTGATTCAATGATAAAACGGTATAGATCTTTTTTCCATCACTGTTCACGTAACTGTGTGAAGAAAACGAAAATGCTCCTAAACTAATGGAAAAAAAAAAACAGAATACAATTACAATTTATAGAAATTCTAGGTTGATGTTTTCATTTTTTCCAATTGATACTTTTGAGTTGATGGAGAAATAACTTGCAATGAGACGATGCAATTAGGCCCGAGTATGCCTTTATGGAATTCGAGACTGTGCACGTACAATAAATACAATAAAAATGTACGTAGTTCGTACATAACGAAAAAATGAAAAAAAATACGACAAGATGTTTTGTAGGAGTGACAAAACCGGCTAGGTCCGGGAATAGTTATTGTGATTCTGTTCGCCTGCGAAACAAATAATGTGTAAACTAATGAACAAAAGCAAAATAACAGAAAGATTACAAATAAAATTACAGAATAATTGTAATCCGTAGTATCACAACCTACTGAGTAGAGAAACTCTAATAAGATTAAATACTTTTCTTACGTAGGATTTGAAGATGAAGAAATGGCAATGAAGCAAAAAAAATGGCAATGATACAAAAACAAAATATATCACTGGTTAATAATTATTGAATGATAATCAAGTCTATCATGTTTATATAGAAAAAAAAGTAGACAAGCGCTTATGACATAATATTGTTCTCTTTTCACGAAAAAAAAAAATTATTTTTATTCAGAAGTGATGTCATTATGATAGAAAAACTATTGAAGAAAACTAACAACAAGATGGTTGATCACGGAAAAATAATAATAATTGGACAAAAGACGATATAGTATTTATTATCTTACATGTTACTAAAGAACGTACTTGGATTAATTTGACGATGTGCTTGATAGGCCACACCACATTAATGTTATATAGATCACAAATACAAACACAATCATGCGTGTATGTAAAAATAAGTAGGAATGAAGACATTGAAAATGGAGAATATAGTGTTGTGAAAAGCGATATAATTACAGACGAGAATCTGTCATCAATATTTCAGTGACTAATCAAATGAGAGCTGTGTCTCAATGCATTGAGTAAATGTGGATACAAATTGCTGGAAGTTATATAATTGTGGGCTTTCGGATGAATTTTGAGAAAATATATGAATTCCAAATTCATTAATTTCACTTTTATTTATCCCATTCTATCATTGTGCATGTCTGAATAATAATCCAAAGGGAATGCTAATATTATTAAAATAATTGTTATTATTCTATATATTGAGTTAACCCAAAGAATGATCTCATTCGTTTATATCTAAATTTTCCCAATAACATTACAAGCATAAGTAAACATAAAATTTCAAATCTATGTTTATTTACTTTTTAAAGTCTGAAATATGAAGTTAGATCGCGCACATTCTCACTTCCATCTCGAATGATAAACCTTGCAGAATGCTTATCATATGTGGGTTATCATTATGATCTGAATAAAACTGATACAAGTTATCATAAGACTTCTACATACCACGTGTCGATTATTTAACATGGATTTACTTCACATATACATATGCATATATATATATCTAAATTTAATTCAAATCTACAAGCTGTTTCGATAAAACTAAAAGTACTTCCAGTATCTGAATATTCCCCGAAATAAGAACAAAGTGAATATTTTTTTATCCTAACGACACGGTAATCGGATCAAGCCCATCGGCTTATACAAATTCATGCAAAGAGACGTTGGGCGAGAGTAAAAAAAAAATTTATTCATGTACTAAAATAAAATTTAATGCAATGAACCTTTAATTATCATGAAAACAAAAAAAGAAAAGAAAAGTCGCAGTACTTCAATATTTTTATATCACTATTGTGATATTTAGAACGTTATCTCGAATTTGCAGCCAATTACCGGCGTTAGCATATAATCTAATATTAACATACAGATATATATATATACATATACATATACAAATAAATATGTGGGTGATGAGAGAAAAGCAGTGGTACACAGGGAGTTGAAACTGCTCTCCGGTATTCACACAGGGCAAGAGACAGGCGTGAAATATTAAACACTCATCCCTCGTCGACTTAACTGCCTCGAGTGAAATTGATTCCCCCTCACGTCCGGTAGGTTCACTTGGGGCCTGTCGCACGCTCGTCGACTGGAAAAGCATTTCGCTGTTGAAATTAAAGCTGCCTACGGTTACTCTTGCTCTCTCTCATGGTACTTATACTCTTCACCCTCAACCAAGCCATGTCCCTGCGTGTATTCAACTCTCGACTACTGTATACGATGTGAGCGCAATTGTGGTCGAACTGTGCTTACTAAGATCTTCACTCGGCTCTATTTCCATCTCTATTCGTTTATTTCAAGAGGGGTGCACTGGACTTTACCATACATATGCATATATATGAGCGCCAGTACAAGAACTACTGCTCCATTCGTCACGTATTGAAGTATATACTTATGTATTATTAAGTTATATATCTTCAAATGTAAATGACAAAAGGCTACTTCGATAGTAAATCTAAGCACGTACAGAAATAATCGAGCACTAAATCTAAAGCACGAGTCGTGCGGAGTTATATATCATCGGGTCTCCGCCGATTCTGTACGATTAGACGTCGTAAAAAAAAGTAGCGCGGTCATTTTCAGGTTATGTATGTATGCATGTATATACCGATAGATATATACATGGTCATAACAATGAAGAATAATATGAAACTATTTTCGACGTTCATGTATGAGTACTAAAGCTATTGGGGCTGCCCTAATAGTAAAGAGTTAGTACTAAAAGTACGAGAAATAGAGGGGTCAAGTTGCAGCCAGATATAAAGGTATGCGACGTGCGCCATTTTGTGTATGAAAAAGGAGGACAAAATGGCGGAATTGGAGAGTCGAGTTGTCGAAGGGTTGGGGATGCACAAGTGGAACTGTGGAAGTTAGCGAGCAATAATGGACGGTGGAGAGTACGTGCACAGGTGTTGGAAGGTGAGACGGACAAGGCGAAAGACTGTGAAAGGATAATGCATCTATATATATGTATGGATCCATTATATGTACTCACACATACGAAAATGTTTGATAACGGTGGGTATGCAACGGCGTGAGAATGTACGATAGCCCGGGCAGCCCAGCTATTGGTTATGGATCCTTACGGGCGTTTAATCCGTAATGGCCCGTATATACGTGGGCTGAATTCGATAAAAGCTCACCTTGGCACGAGATCTAGTGCACATAAGCTGCGTGGTTTTCTCGTATCTATCGTACCAATAGGGCCACAACCAATTTGGTCCTACTTGGAAACCTTCGGTGAGTATACAAATCAACATATAAATATAAGAGGACCACTTTTTCTTTTTTATCAATTAAGTTGTTTTTTTTGCAGTCGAAGTGTTGGTTCTGGAAATTTATTAATGATCGAACAGTTCAGGGACTTTTTATGATTTATTTTGATCTTTCTTGCTATTTCTAAAGATGGAACCGAGCTTTATCGACGGTGATGGTCTTTAATGCATTACGTACAAGTTGGAAGTTATATGAAATTGAAAATGTGAATGATGGTGATAGGAATTATAATGAAGGTAATTACATAGTAATCATTGCGATGGAGATAATACAATTACTACTTTCAATTGAATCGGTTGGAGACGAAAATTAATCCATTTCCGTGTTATTTTCTTACATTCTGTATAACACAATGCTCCTTCTATTTCTGCTACGGTAAAGGAGACATGAAGGCGCCTGCTGACATTGTCCTCCCATTCTTCCACGCCGTCTCTTCCTTTCCACCCTATCTTCGTCGCATGGTCGAACAGAAATAGGACAACTGTTCTTTATTGGTCTTCCGATTCCTGTCACAGATCGGATTTGCTATTGGAGACTATGACATTTATATAGTAATGAAGAAAAAAAGTTCAGAGGAATAAGAAAAAAGGAGTAACATAATAATTTTTTTGAGAAAACAAGCAATGGGAATTTTCTAAAACTTGGGGAATGTATGAGAATAATTTTGATTCTGGTGAGTTGACAAAGGAGTGAATATCGAATGGTGCGATAATAATCATTTTATTTTGCTCTAGAGAAAGGATCAGTGGAAAGTATGGAATGAGTTAAGCGAGGATTTTTTGTACTGGGAAATGGCAAACATTAATCATCTAGTGGTAGAAAGCTGTGCACGATTCAGTGTGGCACTTCCATAACCGTCTCGTTTTAGAAGCCAACAAAAACCTCCGTCCATACCTTTATATACCACCTCTACCTCGAGCAATATTGCTGTCGACGTGACTTTCTCATTGGTTGAACTGCTGGTCTCTCTAATACTCTTTCTCTCATCTCTCTCTCCATACTTTCTTATGTATATATAAATATATATACGTGAGTGGTGAAATCATTTCGAGTATTGAGAAATAAAATGAGGACCCTTCGTGCGGAAAAATGAACCAATGGAAATGCCAATTCGATATATAGAGAGAGAACATATTTTTGCCATGAACGTCATTATTGGTTCGCTGCACAAGATGTGAGTCATATATATGGAGAATATTATATGAAGGTATAACGATATCGATGTGTGATCGTTACGTTGAAATATCGAAAGAAAGAATTGAAAATATATTGCGTATCCGATTCACATTATTCAAGTGTGAAATGATAATATCTCGCCGAGTTCACCTCAATTGAAAAGTTCGCGATCGAAATACCTTGAATTCCGGTATTCATATTATTATCATTTTATAGTTATTCCAATCATGATCTCATAGCTCTGATCTGGTATTTTTTCTTTTCCGAACTTATTGAATTATAGGTTTGTCTTTAACACAGATTGTTAGAAACAATTGTACTAAAGAGAAGTAATTTTACTTTATGTTCGACGATACACAATTATTTTTTATCATTATAATACATAAAATAACGTCAATATGATAACGGTCTCTTTGTGCGTTCTTCATTGAAGATAGAAGTTACTTTGAATTCAGAATCGTCTGACAGGATTGATTCCAGCAAACCTGAAAACAATCACATACCAATGGAATACGAATTCACAAATCAATATCATAGGCCAACCTAGTATATATTCAATATTTTATACCTTATTATTGGCGCATGGAGTTCCATCGACTGGTAATGGCAAAAGTCCTTCAACCGGACCAGTAGCGCAAATCAGGTTTGCATTACAAAAATCTTGAGGAATCATATCCGTATAGTCAATCAACTATTTTCATGAAAAAGGTAACTCATTTAGATTATCATTTGAGTCATAGAAAAATTGTGACCAATGTATTATAGAATATTAAGAGAATACACAAACATGATTTGAAATCCTGGGTTCAAATCCGTAGCAGCGGCATTGATCTGACGGCGATAAAGTCCTCATGCGAGAGCCATATGGATGAAGTGAGCGAGGGCTGTTCAGAAGATAACATCTACCCTTATCGTCTCTGGAGTTATACAGTAAGTTATTTGAACAAATGAATTATTTTGTTTTTTTATCAATTTCAATGAAGTTGTTTTCGTGTTTGTAGTTTTTTTACTTAGCGTATTTTTCCAACTGTTCGATGCTTTCATCGCTCCAATTTATACAATCCGGACAATAAGCGTCCTCTGTTTGCATTATGGCATAGCATTGTGAGGAGCGATAGTGATATCCTTTATTCACTGGATCATGATTGATAGAAATTCTGTTAAATCGGAGTGTCATGTTATCAACGAATGAATAGGAGATCATATAAGGTAAGTGGAGTTCAATGAGTCTTTACAAATGAGCTATTTCATGACTAGCAGTGATGTATTCCAATCCGTGTACATTTCGAACCACTACTCCTGCTAAATACCCGTTAGCTATTCCACCTCGTCGCCGCTCATAGACATCGCTCACAATAGATAAGCCTAGATATTTTTAACAGAATGATCTCTAGTTATTGCTATAAAATCTAGTGGGATAAATCAATTACCGTGTCAAATGCTCATGTAGAAGAGATAACATACCTGCGGCCTGGCCATTCAATTCAGTTGACCATATTAGGTCGCTGAAAATGGCAAATTAAATTGGTAGAAAAATATCAAGCGTTTTATCGTCATAATGGATGGTTACTGTGTATCAATACTTAGTGACTACGAAGAAGAAGTCGAAGGAGTCTTGAGGAAAAATATCGTTATTTTGAAATATATACTGTGGAATGAGCTTTAATGTATTGACAGCATCAATATGATGAACATCTGGATAAAGTCCTTGAGGTGAATTCCCACGAAAAGTTGTTATAAATTCCAAGACATTTTCTTGCTGCAAAATGAGATGTAACAAGAAAAAGAATTGTGGAAATTTTTCATTCACTTACTTCTTCAATTACAATTCCCGCCAAATTAAGACGTATCTTGATACTATCTGTTGCTAATTTGGACATTAACATATCAACAGCGTTGAAATAGACCATGTAGTGTCCTACGAGTACCGTCAGATAATTATTTTGATGTCTGGCTTTTCTGCAAAGATAACATCACATGTAAGATGCCTGAATTAACTTTTCATACTTACGAAAAAGGCTGATTTTATATTTACACATTCTTCACTATGGAATGAGGAATAATTAACATGATTTCTGGATATAAAATTGTCTGTGGGCTATCTCCAGCTGAAATGATATTGCGGATGAAGAAAATTGGGGAAACCCCCTGTATATCACAATAATTTTCCTGCCAATCCTTACCGGATGCAGTGGGTTGAGCATTAATGTCTTCAAGTCGTTCATCAGTATGCATTGATAGATCTAAAGGTTTCAAATGAGCATCTGAATTTGTGAGACTAGACCATCTCAAACTATAAACATAATTGCCTCCTAGATGATGACCTCGATTACATTCGTTTAACGGGAGATTCGCAATCATATATCTTGTGTCAACAATCCCCATCTGCAAATTGATATTCACAATTTAATACTCATTCACTCAGCACGTGATAGAGAAATTACTTTCTGATATACACACGAGCGTTTTTGTTCTGGCGAAGTAGACAATAGCAGCAGATTTTTCTTTATCGTGATATAAAATGAAACTGCCTATTTTGTTCTTCATAAACTGTAAAATATTTCGATTAGTTATTGGAAGTTATACTGTTCTCGGATTACATTTAATTTTCCTGGAATTCGGTAGTTTGTATTTACATTGCGCTGGCGTTTGTGTTTAACTGAGTCGAAATGCTGAAAATTTCTGCCTTTCCAAGGGCTTGCAGTCCAAATAGGAAGGTTTTCATTAGCCAACAATTGTTCAGTTCGCTGCAAGTTGAGATGGATTTCATTTTCTCCATCTTTTATCATGCATTCCAGTACTTCATGCTGAGCTATTGTGGAATAATTTTAATTATAAATGGTGGAATTCACAGTATGTTTGTGTTTTCACAAATTCTTAATCGCAGTTCATATTTCGAATACTGGTATTTTATTCTCATGAGGATAATTATTCCATGGGATTTTTTCAAGTACAGAAGTGCTGGTAGTTATTAAACTTTCAGAATTCTCATTGAGTATAGGATTGAGAGAACTCACCTGATTTTCACAATAATGCAACATACATTATCTAAGATGTAATAATCGTAATATTTACCTTTAGTGAAGCTCAAGCAAATCAATAACCACAAAAGTGATACAAAGCAATAAATTGTTGTAACCTGTGAGTCCATTTTTCATAATCACAGTTTCTTTGTGGCTTGAACACTTGTTACCGATTGAATCCCATTTGTTCACGTTTTTATAGACTTATTCAAAGACAAAGATATGAATGGTGACACCGATTTTTTTCAATATCTCAACGTGACTTCCACCATGTAGTTGCATAATTATACGAATCAACATCGGAAAGACGTTAGTACATTATTATTCTACATATACTGAGTGAATTGATAATGTGTAGTTCTATTATTCGACAGCTGCTTCAATTTGGATAAGAAAGACATGAACATATTTCATTACCATATTTTTCGAGTCCATAGATCGAATCAAACTGGTTAAACAATCCATTGTCTCATGTTCGTCATTGTAAACAACGTCTACAGAATGCTGGAATTATGCAGACGTTAATAGTTAATCAATTGACGACATTATATTCTTCGTTCATTTATAATCATTAGATGTACTATTAATCATTATAAATGATGATGTCGTTATGTACTTCCTATTTTAATGGAGCTGCAAGCTTGGTGATCCAGTTATTGTAGATGATAGACATTTTCTCGTTGAAATATTTCAATTTGCTTGTTTCCAATAAAACAGAGCAGGGCTGAAAGTTTTCGTCAATAATTAAATTTGTCTCGCGTTTTTTTTTCGCGTTCACACGCGATACGCTTTTATTTATTGAAATGGAAGTGTTTTCGACGTTGTGGAATTTACAGGTCGTACGATCTCTTCTCATAAAATTGGAATTCCTCGGAAAATTCCAGCGGCGCTGCGCTCGTGAAGCTTTTTCATATAATGACGGAAAAGGCGAGTGAAAGTCGTGTTGTAGCCAGGTGATATTTGTTCACCTTCACATGCATACATTTTAAATATGGTCATAACTATGTACAAACAGAATTGGCTCCATCAACATCTCAATGAGTCATTCTGTTAGCGCCATGAATTGACGAAAGTAGTTTTTGATAAAACTTGTTTACTGTTTGTCAACTGTGGAAAGAAATTTGTATGAATATTTTCAATGTGAATATCAATTGTTAAAATTGAATCATAGAACCGTCATAATCAGATTAAAGTTTATGTTGAGAATGATTTAGGGGTGAGCGAATATATATAACGACAGACTGTTCTGCTGCAAAAAGCGTCAGTATGATGAAATACTACCCAAGCACGATTGTAACACAAAAAGTGATTTACTTCGCAGCACGACGTAGTCGAATGAATTCTTCGTTACAAATTACACAATACAGAGATATAAATTGTCTTCCATGCGGGATTTCCATATTCGGTATTATTGAATCACTGAAATTGATTTAATGATGAAGTAGGTAAGAGCAACGTGGTCAGAATCTTGACGTTTCTTATAGCAGTAAAGCTGTTTTAGTTCAGAATATTTCCATATATGATGAAGTATTTAAGTTGTAGCATGCAAACAACTTTCCAGTGGGTTCATACCTATATACTAAATGGAGAATTTTTCATTCTTTCAAGTGCAGTACCCATTTTCCATTTCTCCACGAAGTTTGTGACAGTTGGTTAAAAATATACGAGGATCGAATTAAACGGACGGGACACAAAGTTTCCCCATGTCTTTTTTTCCACCCTGTCAATTCATCCTCTTTTTTTTCATCTCTCTCTCATCCGCACTCTGCCATTTTGCCTGTTCACCATTCGCGCCAGAGAAAAAAGACTGATCAATATGTCGCTTCCCAGGTCTGGAGAAATCTCCAGGCGTTCGCTCCTAGATTGAATTATTACTTGACGCAAAATAGAATAAAAGAAAACGACAGGAGTGAGAAATAAATCCAGACATAAATCATGCACGACTAACATTTCCAGGAGAATTAAATTTACAAAAGCACTTTGTGGATTTTCGAGAGATTCTTTGAAATTCACTTTGCAAATAGCCAACTAAATAAATTTTCTAAAATAATTAATAAGTTAATTGAAGTAACAATTAATATTGATGTGAATATATGAATATAAATATATAAGTCTGAAAGTATGCTTCGTCTTTGAAAAGCTTTCTCGCTATACATCATGGAAGGATTTTGCGGAAAAGCATCTGAAATAAGCGAAGCGAGTGCATAGGAAACGTAAGTAAGAAACATATAATAACAAAAAAAGAACGAGCAGATGCACGCACGCGCGGGCGCGAAAAGCGATGAACACTCGAGCTTATATACAAAAGCTGCTTTCGGCTTGTTCCGACAAGCTCGAAATGGAGAACGTAAGGAGACTTGAGGGACGGGAATGGGAGGAAGCAGAAACTGGTGGTCCTTAAAAAGATGGATAGTGCCCTCGACCGAGTACCCGACCGAACATAAAATATTTCCATTAAGACTCACACATTCAAGTCTAGCGTTTATAATGTCAAAGGAGAATACAGTGAAAGATGTAAAGCGAACATGAAAGCGAAAGAGAGGAAAAGGGTGAGACGGGCGCATGATACAACTCGTCTACCTTTGCATCTGGCAATATAACGGCAGACCAATTTCACCTGTTCAATTTGAAATACAAGTACAAATGCATCTATGGAACGTCTGAAAGCGCATTAGATGGGTAAAAAACGTTCCAAGTAAAAGGGAAAAATTGAGAATAATTGCATGACTCAGAGAATTCATTATATCATTTGCGAACTTTTATATAAAAGCATTGTAAAGATAAAATACAAATGACTTTCATTATAATACATAGTTTCATTCTTGATTCTATCAATTTATAGCTGAAGAAATTCATACAATGGAACGTTATGAAAGCGGTCGTATTCTGGAGGACAATTGAAGAATTCAATACGGTGTCTATATTGGAAAGACATTGAAAGTTGTAGGCAGTCATCTTTGATTGACCAGAGCAGCATGGAATATTAGGGAAAGCAGATGCAAAGTATGAGGTCAAATAAAAAAAGAAACAGTCGGAAGCAGTGAGGAAACCTTTCTTATATGAATGATATGGTTGTGTCAAGTATTTGCGCATTCTGTTACCAAAATGTAATTCAGTGGAAGGATATAGTTATGTTAGTTTCCACATTCTGGATCACATACTCAGTTGAACTATGTAAATGTACTCCATACGACTTGCAAATTTTCCGTCGATTAATACTAAAAGAGAGTAATTCAGCATAATGAACGATTCACGTTTTCTTCATCTACATTCTCCTATTTTCTATATGTTTCAGATCATGGGATGGATATTGACGTGTAATTGCTACGACTGAAAGAATAAGAACGTTAACAATCATTTAATGACGAACATCAGTTAGACAATAGTAATTTCATTTGGAAAGTCACATTGTCCTTCATTGACTGAATTATCACAGGTATGTACTTGATGCTATTCAACTTGGTGTTATCTAATTTCAACTAATCCAATCAATTGCTATAGGGAAACAAGAGTTATCAACATTCTCTCTAAAGAAGGAGTACGGAAGTAACAAAGTTATCCGTGAGGAACTAAAATCATATGAAGAATTCTTCGTCTGAGAGGTTGTGCTGTTGAGTAATCCTACAAGAAGATTCCACATTGAGCTCTTGTTAAATCAAGCAAAGGGACGAAAGAGAAAGTAAGAAGATGCTTGATGAAGTATACGAGCTTGGCTTTGATAGTTAAAAGACGAATGTAATGGTATAGTAAAAACATAGTATGATTATACTACTACTAGTATTACTATCAGTACATTCACTACTGGTGCTACGAGATCGGAATAATTGAGAGCATGTAATGTACGGCAAGCTGAAGCTAGAGTTATCTCCATTTCAGACTGGCAAACGATACCTCCTCATCCTGTGCAGTAGAATTATTCACGATTTTAAATTAAATGAATGCGCGCTGTTGGTAATGTATTATATAGTACTGAGATCATGTCTATTTATACAGGAAGTTGAGTATATATTGATACATAAAATAGTTGCAGATGGTTTTAAGGCGCATACGACTTTGTAGATGCAAGCATGAGTATATAATGGTACTTTGTAGCTGGTGGATCAATTTACAAATGTGTATATACGTATTCAACTTTGCAGATAAATGAGTTATACATCCGTTTAGTTGGTGAACTCTGTTCGATTCAGCTGCGTTGATGTTTGTTGTGGCTGTAAGCAAGTCTCGTAATGAACTACAGGAAAATATTGTTCCTATTTAAATATATATTTGGAAGTATGAATTCGTTGCGATGCTCATGTATGCTTGAAAAAGTATATTCGTGAATCGATAATGAAGAACGAAAGATCGATTTCGAACCGCGTTTTATTTTTTAATCATTCTCCTGGAATTTTTAAGTCTCTTCAAGATGTGGCAGGATATATCATTTATTTTTTAATGTTTCAAGATGTTCCAAGTGGTATCTAAATGATATTAGCAGCGGGTGAAGGGAGAGTTTTTTTTTTTATTATAACGGAGATTTTATCTACAATATGATCGCAGAATGGCACAACATCTGAAGTCAATTTTTGTTGTAGTAAATATAGTTTCTGCTTTTATATTGTGGAACTAATTTGGATTTACTGCAACTAATAGAGCGATTGAGTTCACGTTTGTCTTCTCTACATAGTTACACATTATACTGACGGAAAAACAATTCGGAGTTAATCTGATAGGGATAATCGCATTATATAAGTTAGTTGATATAAATGAATTGAAGAGGTATAAAAACAGACTGGGAAACAGAATTCTATTTATTTCGAAACAACACACTGGCACGTTTGAGGGCATAAGAAGGGACGAATGGAGCGTAAACTCGCCCACTTGAAGTTAGAGAAATTATTCGAGCGTTGCTCGTACGTACAGGCGGACTGGCGACGCTATACGTAGAAGTATATAGATTGTGGAGGGCGTGCAACCGAGGGAATACAAGCGATAGAAGGGGCAATGAAATACTTGCAGTGGTGGCACACGCTAGCAATAAACTACACGCGGTGAGTTTTCGCGCATTAAGGGGAGTTACAGCTCGCGGGTTTTTCCCCATTAAGAGGGCCATGATTGCTTTAATTTATTGACCGAGAGGGTGCGGACGGTGTGCGCTCCATACGCTCGGTTGAATCTTATACCTTTTTCCACTTTCCTTTTCACGGTAAATTATTGGAGAAGGAATATTGTAGACGAAAAATCGGCAGTATATGTGTCTATACGAACACTGCCTAAACATTAATATATTCCAACTTTATTATTTCATCTTCATCTGTATTTTTTTCAGGTGAAATAACTTCGGTGGGCAGATGATAGAAACAATTTCACTGCGATTTAAAATATGCTGACGTTTTTAAAGGTAACAGGACCGCGCGGAGAATTTTGTATTTATATATACGTGTATGTAAATAGAATAGAAGAAAGACGGCAATTAAAATTTAAATAATGCTGTCGTCGGCGCATGACGTTGACGTATTTTTCTACTTCATTTACTTTTACGTTTCTAGTGTACATATACAGACATATATTTTTCGTGCCACTCTTGGAAGAACTTGTCTTTTCCTTTCTCTCTTTTCTTGCCTCCACTTTCGTTCTTTTTCTTATTTTTTTATGATGCACTTTCGCAGCTCGAAAAGTTTACGAGAAGGTGAGAGCCTACGAATGTCGGTAGCAGAAGAATCTCTCAGAGAAAGAGAAAGATCGTGAATGTGGGTGCACGGGTGGGAAAGACGATTCGACGAACGTGCAATCTCCGGAAACGACGAACGGAACTTTTTTAACTAACCTTTTGTTGGCGTGAAGCAAACAGACCAACCACACTTAATACTTTAGTCGTTTGCTCTTCTCCCTCTTCAGCTGATGATATCACAGCGCAAATTTGTTGGAAAATTCACAAGTATTATTTATATCCATATAACCAAGAATAATCGGATGTTCTGTGTGAGTTAATTTAGAGTGATGTAGGATTTATTCCAATGTGAAGAATAACAGTGATATTGAGGTCACGTATTTCCGCTACTCTGTTGAATGAATCAACTCGTCGAAAGGTCATATTCGTCGTAAGAATATATATACCAGCCAGAATATGCAAGTACAAAAAGAAAAAGACTGTATTCACGTAGAACCAAAAAAATTCGTCTTTAGTGTGCATGAAATGATGTAAGAAGAAGAAAAAGAAGTTAAAGGGGAACGTCATGAGAATAAAAAGGGCAGAAAAAAGACCGAGGAACAGAGCGAGAGTATAAGAGCGAACAAGGTAGAAGAAAAAGTGAAGAGTCCGTTTGAACGTGCACTGCTATGTACGAAGCGGAAAGGGTAAGAGAAAGGAGGGCTCTATATAATCCCCCCCCTGAACCATGCTCGTTTCCGTGCAAATTTTCTTAGAGACGAAAAAATTTCGTAGTCTACTCGAAAAGCTCATTAGTCTATCCCCGAACTCTCGTTGTACGACATTCCCTGCCATGTTACATGCTTAGTTTATACACACATAAATTAGGATATATATATATATACTCGCATATAATATGAATATAAAGGGCGGATTTTTATAGTTATGGTAAGATGATCATTGTAGCATTTTTACCGTTGGAAATATTGTTGGAGATGTAATTGAAGAATAATTCGAGATGAAATGCATTTTTTGGCTGGATGGAAAATGGTTTGAGTCATGACCTGAAATATTTTTAGATTCAAACTTCAATGTACCAATTCATTACGCTGGATTCACAGCTTGAGAGTAATTATGTTATAGTGCATTATCAATTCCATCATGGAAATGCTTGGATCATCCATTTTGTCTTGTTGAGAGAATTCCATTCACTCTATCTGAAGATTGTGCGATTCGCATTCCGCAGATTGAAAATTAATCTGGAGATTGAAAATGCCTTTGTAAAATTCAGTGTTGTAATTTGAAACATCAAAGCATTTCAAATAAGAAAATGATTCTAGAATTTCATATCGAGTTCAAACAAGCTTTAATACGTTTCAGGCAAGGATTTTCCACGCAATCTCCTCATAGGCTGCAATTGGAAACTATTCGATCTGCGAATGAACAGAGTAATATCATTTGTAATATGGTTGTTACGGATATCCGTTCTCGGCAGCAGATTTGCATCAGGTAGTCATGCACATGGACATTATCACGTTCAGCTCTCAGTGTAATCAGTGATAAACTGCCTAGTCCTATTATTTATCATGAATGAGTAAATGACACTGAAATTCGCGAATTAGAAGTTGTAAAAGAGAAATGGTACTTTCAACGTGAATTAATTTATATAATTAATTCATACACGAGTTAGCTTTGGATACTTGAGAGATTTTAATTTCATTTTTCAGCACAAGGACATTGTTAAAATTGTTGCGTAATGTGAGATGACTTTGAATGAGTATTCCAGTTGTGACAAGAATTCTCCACATGGCTGTAAAGCATTGAAGTATCGATTGACAGCTCTTCTGTGGATTCCTACACTCCTGATAGTTGAAGCAGCCCTAGAGTATAGGTGAGAAAATGACATATTTTTGTGTTTCTCCACTACGAATTGCAATCAAAAATTTAAACAGATTCTGTGTAATTTCAGGTTCATGTCTGTCAATCATTAGATTCGTTGGACACGAGAAACAAAAGGATGTAATGAGCGTGAAATGTTTTTTCTAGTTTTGTTTGTAATCATACGAACAAATAGACCTTTTTTCAAATTTTTTTTCTCATCATCCTCTATCTATTATGTCTTCTTCCCGGACTACGTTATGCCCGTTGGTCCATAAATATTCGGTCAGAATAATATGCTCGAGGCGATAAAGTATATGTATATATGTATAAGTATGAAGGTATTGTATCCCATGGGTGTGCAGTACGTTGGGCGAATATCGTGAAATTAAATACGTTAGTCGCACCCTCGCGTAGGAGAAAGTTTTTAATGAAAAATTACGACTCGACGCTCCGTTAATCGGGTCAGTGCAAAGCTCAATAATTTTATTTCTTTTTTTTTTCTCGTTTTCTACATTTTCCTTTTTACAAATAATTTCAACGGACAAAAGTTTCACACGATGTAATTTCCTTGTCCATTAATTCATCGTCTGAAACATATAAATTTCTCGTGATAAATTAATTAATCAAATGAACATTGGATTTGTGACGATGGTAAAATATATTTTGATCGTATAATTTTATCTATTGTGTAGGTGATGTAAATTTAACGCTGTTGAGTTCACTGGGTCATCTCGTCATACTATGGGAGCCCTCTGAGTAAGCTATAAATTTATATGCATATATACCTATATGTGTATCCAAAGATAAATATGGATACTTGAAGGGAAGATGCATATATGCACAAAGAGAAAATGGGTGAGTGCCACACTGCATTATTCAGTTTGCATCTGATCAGCTTATGGAGCACGCACCCACACACACACACATACACACACATGCTCACAGAGAATTGCACACAGTTATCCCTTCATTGATTTTCTCCTCTTGCTATTCGACCAAGCAAATCTCTGACGAGGAGCAGCCGGGCACTATTAATACGTGCATAAATAAAAAATTTATTCAACAAAATGAAATAGACTATTCTACAATAAAAAAAAATCATTAACTAATAGCATTATATGCAACATTGTTCGTTCTTCCTCTTTTCAACTTTCATCAACTTTCATCAACTTCAGAATATTGTAACATATTTCTGATAAAACAAGACAATCAGCGAAGTAATCAAAGATGTTTGGTTTGAGAGGAATGAATAATGAAATAGTGTAAAGTAGATAAAAGAAATGGAAAATTTCTATGAGTCACCACATTTGATTTATTATTTAAGCTCTGAATAAAATTAATATTTATTCAACCACCTTTAATCAAGTTTTGTGTAGAATAAATCAGTTATCTTATTCGTAATTAATGATTTTTTTACAGAATTACAACCATGGAAAACTCAAGACTGGTTGGTAACTGAAAATGCCAAGCACAATAATCTTCCGATTGAATAACACGAAGAGAAATTAATTAAAATAATGGCATTTCATCTTAATGTATGAAATTCAATACAACACGAATAATTTTGTTGTTAATTTGTGCACATTCGATACCAGGTATATATACAAACCTATTCATTGTGCTGGAGTTCATGTTGAGGACTTGTTTGATGGTAGATTGTGCAGTTGAGTGTTGGGAGATAAGCAAAGTCATGATGCGGGACGTGAGTTAGCGGGGGCGCGCTTCTACTCCTGGAACGCGTAGCACGCATTGTTCGACGAATATATTCGTTGGTATTTGGAATATAAGCCGCGTTACTCACGTCATTGCCGTGCTCACTGAATTCCGTGGACGGTCCAAACTCTCGGACAATCTCTACTATTATTCGCTATTATACTGACAAAAGTTTCCATTTACCAAATATGTTCAACGAGGTATTGTAGATATTGTTTATCATCATCCAATTCATTATGTCATAGCGCATGAACATTAAGTGATCAATATTTTTTTATTATTGAAGAACTATCCAGTGCAAGCTGCCTTTGGAGAAAGTGGTAACGACGCGGGTCCGACGAGACTAATGAAAATGCTCCAGTGATAAAAGTCGGTAATCGTCAGACGTGGAAGTAAGTAAGAGCAGGAAACAGAACTTTGTGAATTGAAGTTTTTTCGTGGTGATAACATGAAAAAAAAATTCATTATAAAGTCTTTGTGGACAGGATATTTTATTTTATTTCATTATTAATTTTTTTTTCTTTCGGTTTTTTTTTATTCATTTTTCTCAGGCAGTTTGTGTTATTACAACTTTTCCAAAGCTCCTATTATATTTACTTGGCCAACTTCATTACCAGGAAACTCAATTAGCGTTGGCCAGAGCTGCGAAATAGTTTTTATCCACGGCATGTCTATAAGGTTAGTGGAAAAAAGAAGTGCAGACACCAAACGAGTGAGTGAAAGCAGAGCATATTTTCCAGATAATATATTAAATTGGTGAACGGAAAATAAAAGCAAAGGAGAAAAAAAAACTGTCATGCTAGTGATATCGAATTGAGAAAGTTTTAATTCTTTTATCAAATTATTGAAGTTCAACAAGAATAGAAGAGAAAGAAAAAAATTGTGTACTGTGAAATACGGAATGAAGATAAGTTGCAACACGAGAGATGTTAAACAGTTTTTTTTATTTCAACTATTCTTTTCTTTTTCTCTTCACTCCTGAAACATATCAAACGATAACATACACATACACACACACACCCGCTGACATTTATCTTCTTGTGCCCGATTTCTTCTCACTAGAATTATTTCCCCCTACAATTCAAGCGGTGCCATCGCATCAAATCTCATTGATTTATTCGTGCATGAAATACAAAAATACAGAACATCGCGCGAAGAAATAAAAGAAGGAGAAAGAGACAGTGGTGGGATAAAATAAAAAATAATACGAATATTCGGATTTGAAGAAAAAAAAAATTCTTTCACGTTCACCCACTCCAAGCCCACAATTTTTCTCGTTGATCTACGAATAAGCAATGTCCGCGTCGGTTGCCGCCAGTAGAGCGGATTGAATCTCGACGTTGATATCGATGGCTTGGGTGAACTGGATTTACGATTGAGAACCTGAAGGCACAAAGTTTCGTCTCTCCACCCACATTCACTCACACACATCTCCGATCCTTTCTCCCTCATCTCGACCCTTTCTCCATCTCATATATACGACTGTTGGCTGTCGTGCATCGGTGACGCCGGCTTTATGCCCTGAGAAAGGGGAGAAGGTATTAGTGGGTGCTATATATACATTTGCTATACACATAGATACATACGAATGTATAAACTGTATGGGTTAGGACGAGAGAAATAGCTGGAGGTGGAGGGTCTGCTTGACGAGCCACAATTTGTCCGTGTGACAAATTGCTAGTCGCAATTAGTTGCCCAAGTTTTGGACCGAATGGTCTCGGGCGACGCCACCCAACAACTTCGTGTGTTACCATCCCCCGCATCAACGTTAAATTTCTCTGCAAGCTTTAATACACATATATGTATATAAACACGTACATTATATTAAATATATATGTACGTATACGAATTGAAACGTTTCTGTTGCGAAACAATATACTGTATTATGTAGTGGTAAAATATACCTCACAAATTGGTCTATTAATTAAATTAGCGATTTCTACAGAGTGAATATGTGTCACCAGTTTCAATTTTCCACCATTCTGTCACGAGTAATTTTATCCCTTTGACCATCAAATGCGCGCTCGTAAAAGGAGACTTGATTAACCAGACGTGCAGCCACGCATATTCGCATGGATATGTGAATGGATGATAGTTATATTTGTACTGAACATGGTTCGCTTTCCTCTCTCCCTTTTACTGCGCTTGCTATAACCCTTCATAACCCTCTTTGTGTTACAATGTAATTTCAACAACAATTTTGGGCTCTAGCGTTGAGTTAATTAAATGTTGAAGATTAGGTGATGTTAGGTGTAAGGAAAATTTCGTTCTGAGTGGATTGTGGGAGACAAATGGGAATTTATTGTTTCCACATGGTGGGTTGTAATATATTTGGATTATAATGATGGCTCTTTGTATGAATAGAGCACATTGTGTTCCATCATTTCCACGCAAAGGACAAGGAAGTAAAGATTGCATTGACGATCATACTCATGGAATGACTCGAGTAAGACTTGAATTGATGGCAGTACTGGTTACTTGATCTGAACAAATGGTCCAATGTGACGCAGTTCTCTAACAAATTTCATATCTGATTTACACGGATGTTTAATCTAGGAATTAAATTAAAGACAACCTTTGATTTGATACTGAAGCAAGAAGATCTTTTTATGTTCTGAAACACGAAGATAGAACTTCATCAATTTATTATTCCATGAAATCTACAGAAGAAGTTCAACTCTAAAACCTTCAGGCGGTGAACAAATCATTTTGGTTGAATTGTTTGAGGTAGAACAACTGGGAATTGACCCAGGTGAACGCATGACTTGGATGAAAATGTCGAATGAGAAAAACCATTGGATCTCATCTCTCCACAGAAGTTGGTGGAGTTACGTTGATGAATTATCAAACGGTAAATGTAAGAATACGTGAAATCTATCACGAAATACGAAATTGTTTTAAATCATTCCCAGTAAAAATGAAGGATTGAATATGTATTTAATTTCTGTCATTATTTTTTGCTGACAACAAAATTCATGTTGCCATTAACGTAATTGAAATTCTATGTTTAATTAAAATATATAATTATTATTAATATTGTACTTTGGGTTTCATTGTGATACGGAAACAATTAATGCATGGATCCATTGCCAGAGAAATGGAGGTGAGCCGCAAGCTGATTTACCGTTAACAACTCTATTTAACGAGGTTGCCATGTATCTAAGGCATGAAGAGAACCACCAGTACCAGCTGGGCTCCACTCTCTGTACCATATCTATACACATATGTATTTACTGTTTCAGTGTGTTACCATATTCGGCCAAGTATGTGAAACACACACAGCCTCGTTCGTCACTCTCGGCCATCACGTCCACCCTTGTTACATCACAGCACGCAATACTATTGTGAGGTCAACACCATTCGTATTCGTCCTGATGTGGATATATAACAGCGATGAGAGGATGAGGCGCGAGAACTGAGGATGGAAAGACATATAAACTGGATTAGTGTTGTATCCACGTTACGATTTACGAGATTGCTGAATCTGCTGCGTGAAATGTCTATTTTGCAATGCTGAAAATTATATTGGATGAGCTAAAATACATCCACATTAACAAACCACAGATTCAATATCACTTCGTATCTAATTCTATTGTTCCATCCATTTACAATCATATAGTTACGTTATTCATGAACACAATAGTTTACTACTGTGAATAGAAATGAAAACCTGGATGCAGATGTGTTTGGAAAATGTGGGTGATTTATGTTGTTTTGATTGGCCTTCGAAATATTCCATTTCACATTATTGATCTCCACTGTTTCATTGTTCGATGTGGTCTTTATGTTTATGTACTCCAACAAACTTCTCTATGTTCCTGTTCCACTTTCATGGATGAAATTCAAGATGCTTTTGTATATAGTAGTAGACAACAATGAACGTCCCGATGTGAATTGTCGATAATCTGAAAATAGTATGAGAGGTATCAGCCAATGATGAAAAAGTAAAAAAAGACAAAATGAAAATGGTTGATTCATTTTCATCATTATTATTATTAATATCAATATTTTTCAATGTTCGCTGGAAGAATATTGAAGTAGAAAAGAAAAGAATTGAAAGATCTAATTTAAAGTTAGACGATGTAGGAATTTGTGTATATGCGGAAGGAATGAAATGATTGAGTGGAATATTTGTATAAAGAATAAATGGACGTGTATAGGTACAAGTATTGATGTAATTCTCTTTATAATAGGGTCGGCAGCTCTCTTGTTTGATTATTGGAGCGAATATGATTGTACGATAATAGTGAATTGGGATGAGGAATTGAGAGAGGAAGAGAAATTGATGGAAATTGTTGGTGTATGAAGAGAGGAAAATTTGATTCAATATATAACTCTTGTGACCATTTCACTCTTCGAGAGGGCGGACACTTGAAACTCATGGTAAAAAATTACATGCAACCCTCCAGGTGAAGTGTTTTTATATACATGCAAAATTTTTGATCAATAACAAGCAGGAATGAAAAAGTTTCTATGTACGTATTGCAATATAAAATATAATGAATGTATTATATGTTACTTTTTTTTCTTCTCTTTTGCACTTTACTATTTTCCATATTTTTGTCTGTTGTAAGGAAAATGGAAATAATACTGACGACAAAGAGATGTGATAACATTGAAAGAGCAAACAAAACTGGCACTGAAGAATGAGATTACAGGTAGATATGGGAAGGAAAAAAAATATATAAAATGCACGTGCATATAAATAACCAGATGCATTAGCGTGTTCATGAACTCGTGCGAATTAAACAAAAGTGGTTGAAGATAAGGCAAAAATTGTGGGTTTTATTCTAGATAAATTCATGCAAACATAAATGAGAAAAAAATATGTTATATAAATTGGGAATTATATTGTGCTTTTGTTAATGTTTTGGAGCTCGACTGAGTCGAGAGAGGATTATTGGAATAACAGATGTAGAGATTGAATTGTGAGTTGTACAATTTCATCATTATCTTGTAACATGTGTGAGTTAAGCTGACACAAAGAGATGAGATTACTGTCATAGTTATACGATAGAACAGGTTTCATGGTTTGCCAACACAATACTCGAAATAAATTCCTGGGATAATCACATGATCTACTAAATTGGATACAACTGTTTTTGTTGTCTTTTGTACTCAGCGTTTTCATATTTTACATAAACTTCTCTACTTTATGGCCATGGTAAATATTCTATGATCACTTTTTTACTATTTATTAAATTTTTGTCTCCAATCCTGAAATTATTCTCATTAGGCAGATGTTCTTCACGTTAATAATTTGTAAACTAAACTTCAATTACTTATAATAGGTTACGGAAATGCTACAATTTTATTTAAGGAAGATGTTCGAAATAAAAATCAATAACTTGAATTTATTTAAGACCACAAGATCGATGACACTGTTACGGTTGCTGCAACATGAAAGTACTTCAGAATTAAAAGTTCTCTTCGGTCTCGGTAGCTTAATTGGACAACTGACGAGTACACTTCACAAAAATCCGAGCTCTCATTTCAACCAAGTTAGCAGACATTTTTTTCTCATTAATAAGCAAATCAACAGTCTTTAAATAAACAGATAAAGAAACGATGAAATGAATAAATGAATAAGTATTATAATGAGATTTCACCACATAATTCTACTTGAGGTTTTCATCAAACATTTTGAGTTTGAGGTTTTCATCAAACAGTTTCTCTGCATCATTATCAAAGTTTGCGTCGTTTGAATTATAAATTTCACTCAGTCCCAAGAATATAAAATGTAGAAATAATGAATTAATTTCAACTATGATAAATTCAACAGTTTCCTTTTATTATTTAGCAATTTTTGAATAAATATTATAGAATACAATTTTATCAGTACATTTATTCATTGGTAAATGGAATGTGATCAAAAATTCCTTCATTTAGATAAATCAATGTAACAATATTAGGAAATTTTGGTTTATATTGTACTGAACGAATTGTCGAGAAGAAATGAAGGAAAATCATTGACGATAGTGGTAGATAAACTGTAATATTTATTTATTTATAAACATAAATATATATGTATATAAATGTATATGTTGTCAAACAGCACGTCGTTGTCCTGCGGCAGGATCAGATTTTTCACCTTATACGTGACTTGAAATCCGTACGGTTCACGTGAAGCTTAATCTTGACTGTGCGCGCTCGTTTTCCCCCAACTTCTTACCTTTTTCTTAAAGCACCGCTATATACAACGTTTTCGTGTATATCCACGTGCACAAACGACAACCACGACGAAGACGACGACGACATTTCTTACATATAGCCGTTGCATTTTTCCGCCTTTACTTATTTCTCTACCGTGTCTCTTTATTCTTTTCTTTTTCTGATACTTATACACATCCTTTTCTTTTCTTACTTGGAAAATAGCTCTGTGCCTGTGATGGGCCCTCTATACGCGTATGTGTCCGGGCCACAAAACTTTTCTCTCGCCAAGATGCATCAGCGTGGAAGACATACGACCCACCGACTCTCAACTAATATTTCTCTTTTATTTATTTTCTTACACCGGTGAAATATATGAACGAGACACAACTGCGCTCGTTTTTTAACTTTACTATTTTTAAATATCTAACATCGATATTTTACGATGTGGAATTTAATATTTGATGATTCGATTGAGCAAAGGATTGAGAATTGATTTGCGTGTGTGAAATTTTGGGTAGTGAGAGGTAAAGTGAATTGGAAAAAATAAATAGGAGTTGATGAATTATATTGAATTTCTGCGTTAGAAAATAAAGTTCGTGTGAAAAATATGAAAATATTTCGATTTCTATTTTGTCATTTTCTTTCATAACAAAATTCGTCCATATTTTTTATCATGTTATGATAAATCTTCGTATGAATCTTCGGTAAAATTTGAAACTGACATGTTTATTTGTCCGTAAGAATATGAATTCAAATGTGAAATAGAAATTTATCGTTTCTTTGATGTAATTTGGTATATAAAATTCTTCAAATTCTTACAGCCAACCATTGTCAAATGCACATGAATGTTGTACACCGACTGACTTTCACAAACGAACAAACTTCTTGATGAACACATTCTTTCCTGTACAAAGAATTTATTGAAAGACATTCACTCATTTATGAAACGTGGAAATTACTAGAGAAAAATACTTAGAAAATTGAACGAAATGATATAACAAAACCAGATGACAAATAAATATTGAAAAAATTCACTCGACCAATTTCAATTATTGAACAACGTCATTCAACCCTCACTAACATAACGACTTAATTACTCCGAGTTATTGGGCCGGATATCGAGCATCGTCTGTCGGCTGTATATAACGTCGAACGTGAACGTACGGGCGCGGAAGCGACGCGACGATTGCCGACATCCCGTTTAACGAGCCATCCATGCAACGCTCGTGTCAACGAATTGTGCGTGCTCCCCTTTTTTACACACTATAACGCTTGACAATTGTTGAGAAAGAAAAAAAATAATAAAATCCATAGAAAAAAGAAAGAAAATAAACAAAAGCGACAACACCAACAAAAAAATATACATTTTTCAATTTTATTCTTGAATATGTACAGTGAAAATATTCTTGCTTGCACCCTTTTGTAAAATTGTTTAAAATGTGAGCAGTGATGCAATTGAGAAAATAAAAGAGTCAGACATGTTGGAGCAATACGACTTTAATTAACCGTTCGTTATCGTGAGAAAGTAGAAGCTACAGCACAAAACAACTCGGCTTCGGCCCAATGGTGCTGCACCAAACAGTGCGATATACTGTCTCGTATATAGATAACATAAACCACAAAACAAAATCGGCTCCTAATTGTGCCAATGCCACAAACTTGGTAGAATTCTCGTGCGCGCAAGGGTATACAACGATTCTCAATGAAAGTTCAGTTAGGTTTTCTCCCTTATATAGTTCACACTGATGGTGCGCTTCCCGTTGCGAATACACAGACACAGACTCGCTCACGTCAGCGTCTTGCTTTTCCCCACGCGGCTACATCGGTTAGCAAACTTTGTGTGGAGTTAACGAGACTAACTTTAACCCCAACTACCAATTTTCTCATCAAATGTCACTGGTGAGATAGACTCGTTTCGAATTAATCGTGCATATGGGGTTTTTTTTTCTTTTCTTTTTTTTTTTTCATTGTCAATATATGGGAGGAGGATTTATTTGTGTGGTTGGATTTTATTGGGATTGGATAAGGACGATGGAGATATTTTTTTTTAATTAGGAGATAGATTGTGATTTGTTGTAAAGTTTAATTTGTTGCGATTATAATTTGTTGATTGATAGAATTTATATTTTGAAGTGGTTTGAATTGAAGCCCTTTCAACATGCGAATTTTAATACGATGAAATGAATTTATAAAGGATAGATCAATTAGGATTATCGTGAATGTTTGGATAAATTAATTCTTCATAATTTGATAAGCAGTGAAAATAAATTCAATCTGTCGAATATTTTGTAAGAAAAATAAAATAGTGACTTTAATAGTGACATTAATTGTATAAAAACTAATTTTGTTATTTAAAATTTGTTAAATAACATAATTAATATCATTAAATGTAAATAAACTTTTATCTCTTTTCAATAAGCTCTTCAATCAAATCCTGGAATAAAAGCGAATTTCACACGTAATAAGGAAATGAAGAAGAAAAAAAAATCCTTCACTTATTTTTTTCACTCGACAACTTGAATGAACGAGTTCATGCACGTCTCTGTCCATATCTACACAAGGTTAAAAGTAACCGTCAAGGGAATACTGTTAAAAAAAAACTATTCTGATAAAAAGTGCAATGCTCGAGTGCATCGGAGAAAAAGTAGGAGGCAAAGATGAGGATAGGAAGAAGAGAGATGTGGTGGTTTCACTAGTAAAGATAAAAAATAAAAAAAAACACATGAAAAATAGTAATCTAACGGGTGTACGCGAGGAGAAAAATGGCAGTTTGCGGGTTCGTTCGCGTCCTCATTAATTTGATATCGCTGGCACACGCGCCGAACGATTCCCAATGGAATCGCTCACTCTCTTTTCACTCTCATTCTTTTAGTATATTCAAGTCATCTCGTTAATTTCTCATCGCTCACAATTTGCCACATATATTAAGTCACGTGGACATACAAGAAATGTCACTCATGAAAGTTAAAAAAGAAATAAATTAAATCTACATATGATGGAAGAAAAAGTACATTTTACTAATAATCTTTTGCTTCATTCCTCCACTGCTCATTAAAAAATTTATTTTCGGTCATTTATGTAAAAATAAAATTTACTGACAAATTTTTTTAATGATCTAGAAGACACGAGAAGTAAAATTTCAGTCATGCAAGTGATGAGCACGTTGTGAAGAAGTATGAAACGATGGATATCTACGTTGAGTATACAAAAATACATGAAACTCATGTGTAATAACAGGCAAACAAGTTGGTGTTGCAACATCGACGTGTGTACAGCATCAGTGACATGGTCGTTTGGTAAAAGTTGAAGTTGACAAGATGAGGGCTTGTACGAGAAGTGCAATATGAGAATGTAAAATCGATAAAGCATGAAGTAGCAGTGTAAAGAAAGATGTAGGATAAAGGAGAGAGGATGACTTCGACATATATCTGTATATATAAAAGGAGCTGAGACTTGTAAGCATGCAAGAGGACAGAAACATAACCCACCAAGTTTCCTTCTTCGTCCACGTTCACCCCGCTATGACTTTTTGGTATGGCAACTAGAGAGAGTATTCGACTCCCAAAGGAGACAAAGGAGGCAAAAGGCCGAGACTTCTATACAGTAGTCAACTTGCCTTGGAGAACCATTTTCATTCCTATATAGCTCTCCCACTTTCACGCTTTCGTGACTTCAGATCGCGTTTCTCGTTCTTCTGTTTTCTTCTTTTCTTTTTTATTTTTCTGTATTTTTTCTATTTTTTTTTTTATCTACGATGCTCCACCAACCATCAGACTTTTATCGCGATCAATTTACACCCAACCTCATCTACTCTCAACTGCCTTTCCTCTTACATCTCTTGCGCTATTCTTCAAACATTTTCCATTCTGTTCTTCAGTGGAGTACCACCATCGTTCACATGCATTTTTGTATACATACATTTTTAGAATTTAGTAAAAGTCTCACGATGTTGACTTAAATGTATTTTCATGATGTTTTATTTTGTTTTCTATACTTTCATGTTTTTTTGTTTGCAATCGGAGGTTGTTTGTTTGGTTTTTTTTCTATACAACGAATGCCAAATGCATTGGTGATGCACTTGGATTTTTCTTGATTTTCAGGGATATGAGAAACGGAAATAGACACTGACATTGAGTGAGCTTCAGTACATATATTTGTATTTGAGGATATTCGATATGAGTGGATGGATATTGGTAGCTCCGGAAGTGCACGTGGTACTATGAAACTTGAAGAAAAATTGCATTGTTATGTATTCTTTACATTTGTGTGTTTGAAAGAATTCTCAAGTTCATGTCAAAGATGATAAATTTTGGTTAAACCAGAACTTCCTTCATTCAAATTTGAACTTTAGTTCCAAATCAATAAATAAAAACATTCACAAAGTAATAAATAAATTTTTAACTATTCAATTATGTATCATTATAATATTTATGTGTCAATTTAATTGTTAAAATTGTTGGATACAAACAAATTTATTTTTATTATAGAAGAAAAATATTTGTGTAAAGAAAAATGTTGATTCTAGTAAAGAAAAAAAAATAGGAAATAAGAAATATAAGAAGGAAGAACTTGTGTCACTGTTTAGTTATGATAAAATCAACTCTCATCTCCCTCTTCCGGTTGTATGATACAGGAAATTAGTTTGTGCGATGTCTATCGCTTGGATTGTAATATATATATATTTATCTATAGAGATATAAATGTAGCGTATAACATGTCTGTATAGATATATAAATTTCACCGCAACCCTTGTCTGATGTTACGCTCGTATATTGGCTTCATTGAGTTCAATATCTCTTTGCCTCCTACTCGTTTTACTCCATCTCTTCTATACTAACTCGAAACATATTGAGGCACACACAGCAAAGAAATAACGATTTATTGTACTGCTTGCACGAAACAATTTATTTTCTAGCCAATTCACTTATTTCTCGTTCGTTGTATATTCTTTTTAAATGATAATAAAAGAATAAGGGAGAAAAAAATAAAAAATAATGTTATGTTTGCACTGTTGCTAACGTTTATATAGCCATAAACATTTTTGTCTCTCTATAATTCTTATTTTCTTTATTAAAATTTATTTATTCTGTTTATTTATCGATCAATCGATATTATCAGTAAATTTCTTGTAGTGGAAAATTGTAATGCTACTATTAGTGCAATTATTATTTGTCATTAGTAAATATTTATTCTATGTTCATCATCATCGTTGAATTTCAATAATGTATATTAGCTTATGGAGAATATTCCAGTGTGGAAATTGAATTTCTGTATGTTATATCGTGTAATGTATACAAGGTTTTATGAAATAACTCACGTCTTTATTTTTGCAAAATAAATTAACAATTCTTTATGATATAAATGAAAAGTTTTGTTAATTGTTAAAATTTCTTAGCTGTCATCATTCAAAAACTATAAATTAGTTTAAGTTAATTAAAATTTATTCATTTTTTCTGTCTCATGTCAACTATCAAAAGTTTAATATTTATATCACATTTTTTTTTTGATTTACTTCGTTTGTAACATTGAAGAAAAATTGTCGATTCGCACACGCTTTATACATAACATTTCATTTATACAGTTCATCGTGACAACGAATTGAACATTCATATACTAATGATACATCATCTCCAATGCAATTACGTGTGTGCTTTCAAACGCTAATTTACTAATTGACGATTGATCCCGCGCATCACGAAACCGCAAGCGTATATCCCGTCGTTTGTTACCTATGTGTACACATACTCGACATTTTCACGTGCGTCAAATAGGTATAATGCAATTGCAATCTCCACTGTTAGTAATGAACTTGCATTGTAATTAGTAACACAAAAAAAAAAAGTACTCATTTATATCATGTTTGATAATAAAGAGGAAATGAATTTAATGTAATTAATTAAATCCTTTTTTTTTCTTATCTAAATTCTTTCCCCTGTTTATAAAAATATTACAACATTTTTTACGTATTTAATTTGTTTCTGTTTTTATAATAAACTGAAAATGATTTGTTTAATGAGAAGAAAAATTGTTGTTGGAGAATTAAAAGTTGGAATTTTTATAAAGTTAAAAGAAGTTTTGAAAACTTGACAAATTATGTGTTGTGGTTATTCTACAATAATTCTTGTCCTTAACCGCGTGCGCGTACTAAATATAATCATATTGTGCCGCCATATGTTTCTCACGGTGAATTAATTTGCGCGTGCACGTTCACGTTCACCAAACGCTTTCATCTTGACATAGCACCACTCCCCTACGAGCGTACGTCTATCTAAACTTTTGCTCCTTGGCCTGTCTCACGTTGTTACAAGAGACATGGCTTCTACCATTTTGCTAAACACCTACTCACTGTATAACTATGTATACATTTATATTTATATGCATATGCACACACACGTAGACACATTTTCTTATTCTAAAAGTGACGGATAGCAGTAGCGGTGGATTTAAGCATCCACGAGCGTTGCCTAAGGGTGCGACAAGCAATGCATTTAATAAACAAGCACAAGACGACGAATGAGAATGAGAAGTACAATAAGGGAATGATGAAAATACAAGTAGAATAGTTTTACTAAAATAAATATTTATCTTTGACAATGTTGTTGAATTATTTTATTAATTTCTCCTTTTTGTCTGTTTGAAAGAGACAAAAAGTTAATAATAACAATGAGATTTATTTATTTAACTGAGTGTTTGGTGATGTATATGAAAAAAAATGGCTGAAAATAATTTTGTAGTTACTGAATGTGAAAAATTATTTATCTTATCAATGACAACCTTTTAATTCGTTCTGGTTATTTTTTCTTTTGTGTACACTATTGAATTTTGTAAATTGAAGATGATGCTGTGGAAATCGAAATGAGAAATTCTACTTCGTTGACGAGAGTTGAATTTAAACAGTCCTGGAGGAAGAATTAGTAAGCTACTCACTAAAGCCAGGATCATACCCCACCATTTTACTACACCGAATGAGTTTTTTTGTTGGAACAATGAACAAAAGATGCAATAGGAAATAACAATGTCATTCGCAGTAGGTAAAGTAAATGATTATTTCCTTTTTTTTTTTCTTCGCCTCTATATTTCCCTCATTTTTATCTGTATTAAATGTCATATATATAAATATGTTTCATTATTGTCTTTTCTCTTTTGTTTATTCGTTCCCTCTTCACTATATTACTCCGTTCTGTTCGTCTATCCCCACCGTGGCCACCACTACTACTTTCACGATGTGACTGCACGATGCTTACAACATCGAGGGAGCTTGCGCAAGTTTCGACCCGCCAGTTGCCCGTTCGTACTTGACGCTGCCGAGCATTTCGTCCGTGGCTAAATACGACCTTTTTTTTATTGTACAATCCAATGCCAAAGACAGTCGTGTTAAAAGAAAAAAATAGTTATTAATATCCACGTGAAGAAAATTGTGATAGATTAAATTGTTTTTTTTTTATCTAGTTTCTACTAATTATTCTTTACAAGTGCATACGTGTGCGGGCATGTGTAAACACACTCGTGAATTCAAATAAATTGTTTACCCGCGCAACGACAGAAATTAACAGTTTAATTGTACATTTTTTTTTTCCTTCGTCGTCGTTATTTTACGTTTGATCATCCAATTTTTTACTTTACGTGAAATAGAATAATAAAAGATTATCTGTTGATTGTGAATTTTTTAATTGTTTAATAACGTGATAAATTACAATTGAACAAGTTAATCACCAGTGTGTTAATTGAATTAATGAATAAATAATAAATTGTGAATATTAAAAGTTTAAGGACATTGACAGTGGATGATTATTTTTTAAAAGTTATATTTGTCAATCACAAAACGACAACAATTGGTAAATATTTTAATACTTGAATACGTAAATTAATTCTGTTAATTTGATTAATATTTATTTATTTTTATTTCACGTCATTTGATAATTTATTTTTGGTGTTGTTGGTCGATTTGAAATGGATGGAATTTAAAATGATTGATGTGATGATGAATATATATTTATAGATAGGTCGAATTGTCACATTAAATGACAACGGGAAGGCGCATGAGAAGGCTGTGTTTGAATTTGTGGAGAGGGAGAAGGGCAACGTCAGCGTATAGCACAATGCGGTTCGATGGTTTTCCCCCCTGTGGGAATAGCGCTCGCGTGACACGACAGAATCGTGAGCTTTTGAGTGTCACATCCGCACTCCCCTGGTTACATATACTATCGTTTGCAAATTTCCCCTAATTCATAGAACAATATATCGCACTGTGGTTTATACTACTGACTAGTAAATTCTCCAATTTATTCTTGTTCAAATATAGAAACAAAGTCCAAACATTTTTGTTTGTTTCTACATACAACGATTTATTTTAGTGGTAAAAACAAATAGAGAATAAAGTCGAGTAAATTAATTGAGGTATTGAATAATTTAATTATAGTAATTCTTTTGTTTTTTTTTTCTATAATTAATTTATTGTCATTCATTATCTGAATTTAATGAAGAATACAATATTGAAATTAATATATTGCAATGTTTATTTATTAATTTAACATTTACATTTATGGAGTAAATAATCTTGTAGATTTATTTCGACACAAAATATTTATTCATAGTCGAATGAATTTTCCATGTGTCCTACACGAACAGGAGAAAATTTATTCCACAGAAATTCTAAGCTGTCACAGTGTTCACCCTCAATATCCTTCGAATATTAAATTCAGCGATTTCTAATCCAATTTCCTCATAATCTACATAGTAAATCGGCTTTAAATTTTCGTCAACATCCGTAGTGGAGGAAATTTTATATCCGTCAGACACCATCTTTTTCATATACACTTCACTACACCAAAGACTACTGAAAAAAAAATTCCATTTTCCAATACATCAATCCCTAAACTAATCTATAGACAATAAAATAAAATCCACAAAATTTCACAACCCAATCTAACCAAACTCTCAACTAAAACCAATCAAATTATTCAACTACTACTGCAACATTCTAAAAAATTAATCACAACCTAATTCAACTAATAAATTAGTCACTGCCATTTTATCTCAGTCTATTCGTCAACATTTATCTTCAGTAAATCAACATAACAATTAACAAAAAAAAAAGTGTTTTACATTTTATACAGCCATCAATTAATTACTAATTCTTAACAGTATAAAAATTTTCACAACTAAATTATTAAAAATCCTGTTCAATCTTTCTCAAATTTCATACGGTTCAATTATCACACAAATTTGTGGCAGTAAAATAATTGAATAACGGTTATCAAATGCGTGCAAACTAATTCTGTGATATAATCATATCGTTAATGGGCATACGTTACAGACATCCATATGTGTACTGTGCGTGTGATGTATTAATTGTAGTCCATTACAAAGCGCGCATGTATGAAGGTATAATAAGGGTATATTTATCTAGAGAACGCGATCAGTCATGTTCTCAGGGCTTATATGGGTACATAGAATTAATAATAATAGTAATATTGATAATAATAATAATAACGATATTAATTTGCTGAACAATGTTGTTGGCAATATTGACTTCAATTGATAATTATTACATGATGTGCTTAAATAATTTCATGGTTGCTCGAATTATATTTGAATTTTTTTTTTATCTATATAAAACCGAGCATTTATATTGATTATGCAATTGGCTATTGGAAGGTAATTTTAATTCATGACAATTATTCACTGTTATGGATGTATAACAGAATAATTGAATTGATGTGTATGATAATTGGATTCTTATTAGCCTATGGCTATGACATTGGGTTATTTTAGACTAATTATAGTTACTAATTTCTTCATTTATTCATACTGGAATTGATTAACATTTCATGTGGGATTGGGAACTGTTGAGGATTATCAATTTTCAAGGGTTTATTGATGGATACAAAATTGATTTTTATTTGGTCGATTGAACTATTTTAAATTTAATTTTAATTTTGAGTGTGGTTATTTTTAATTTAGTTTGTCGTTGTTTGTCATTAATTATTTGAGTATTAGATTATTTATCGTTGATAAATTTGGTGTTGAATAATCGACATATTAAATTTTTATTGTGAATTAATTATATGGAGGGAATGAGTGTGATTTTTAATAAGTAGATGATGGAGGTAATGAATAATTGAAGACAATTGTTTTTGTGATATTATTTTGTTTGATTTGTTTTAAGATGATTGAATTCAGTATTTTCATTAGAGTAAGAGAAAAAAATGTTTGACAGTTGTGATGGAAAATAATGTAATAATGGAAGGTGGATTTGGATAGCGTCAAGTTGATTGAGATCAATTGTTTTGAAGCAATTGTTAGAGAACAATTGGCTGTAGATCAATGTATGAAATGAAACAATAGCCAGAGCTAAATATCTAAAGTCTTTTGTATATTTTTCTTTTTCATTGAAGCAGAGAACAACGGAATGCTTCATTTTATTTCTGAATTCAATTGTAGTAATTAAATATTACTTTCAATGTTCCAAATTTTTTTCTATATTCATTTAGTTTCTGGTTGATAATTAACCAATCGAATTTTCGATCACTTACATTTCTTTGTTATTAAAAAAAATATTTTCTAATGTCTGAAAATTGTAAAGAAAAAACAAAACCACATTCATAACTAAATCCCTTTTGTAAACCTTTGGAACTAGTGAAAAGTCCTTAATGAATATAAATTCCGAGTTTTATGCAGATGAAAGAAAAAATAATTTTCCCTTTTGACGCTGTCGCTTGAAATTGTAAAAAAGAAAGAAAAAAAGTCAATCAAAAAAAGCCAAGAAAAAAAAAATGAAATGGAAAAAATAAATTCATGAGAGTTTTTGGTGTTGCTTTATTTTTATATCCAACACATTACTTTGTACTGGCAACCAACGAGTGAAGGGATATGATGTGAGGAAGACAGGTAGAGAATAGGCGAACCAGAGAGAGGAAGGTAGAGGTAGAGAGCATGTAATGAATAGTTGGTAGCGAAGCGAAGCGCGGTGGATTGACCATTGGTATATAAAGGGTCGGACAAGGGTGGAAACGTGGGTGGGAATGTCGACATGAATGCGAAAATGGACGGATGAATAGAGAAATTCAACGATGTATAGTGTGTGGGTAAAAGCGATGAAGCAATGAGAGGAACAGTTGTATATTCATCCACATATATAAATACATTTCTCCCTCTCCCTTTCCCTTTTTATATATTTATATATATCTGCATAAAAGCAAGAAAAGATCAAAAGGGAGATGATATATAAAATGTACAGACAAAACAAAAAAATTTATATATATGTACAACTATATTTATATAAATATTTATTTTTATATTCTCTTTCAATTTTTTTCCTACTTTCATTCCAAAATAATCATCAGTGCTACTCTTTTTCGTATTTAGATAAAAGAAGTGTGGAGAAATAAAAAAATATAAAAACTGTGCGCTTGACAATAATGCCAACACCAGTGTGGAGGCACAAAATATCACACATTTATTTTATCGAAAATAAAAAAATAATAATAATAGTGATAATAATGAAAAATGAAAAAAGGAAAAAAAAAATATTGCACACTACTGCTGCATTGGAGTATATTTTCAATTGTCAAATTTCTCGCTTCAACAGCACTGTGAAACATAAAAAGCAATCGTTTGTATGAATGTGTGGGGGGTATTGGTGTACGAGTTAGTGTATGTCTGTCTGTGTGTTTGTCATTTTTCTCTTCTTTTCTGTTCTATGGATATGAACTATATTTTTTGTCATATTTCAAATTCACTTATATTTATATATATATTTATGTGCTTTATATATTCGTGAAATATTTTTACAATCTCTGTTTATTTGGATATTCGGATGTAGCATTGAAGAAAGCGTAAAAAAAAACAAGAAGAATAAGGAAGAAGGGGAAGAAAAAAAAATATGAAGAAGGAAAGTTTTACATGTCAAATAAGAGAATTGAATTTTCTCGTTTCAAAGAGATTTCTCTGTTGCATGTTGAGCAATAAGAATTCAAGATGGATTTGTGAATGAAAAGAAAAAAATCAACGCACTTGATTAGAAAATTTGAAAAAAATTACTGACAATGAAATGGGACGACAAATTTTTGTTTTTTTGTATCTCACCAAAAGAAATTCATTTGGATTATTTTTTTTTTATGTTAAATGTAAAGAAATGTCCCAAGACTGAATAAAATTTTAATTGTTCATTTAAATTATAATAAAATAAAACAATATAAATAATTTCCATATTACAATTGGTTTTTTTTTTTCGTTTCCAGGTTTCAAATATTTCAAATGTGGCAATTGAAGTGGCTGAACGATTGACGACAGTCACAAGGACTGGGAGAATAAGATAGAAAAGGATGGTGATGATTGAAGCAACGAGTACAACACCACGTGGGTTTATTTCATGGACATTTCTCGTACTAACTTTTCTTCTTCTGGTAACTCCCAGTCCCGCGGCAATTCGTAAAGGTACATAAAAAACACCATTATCAATCGCTTTTCCAATAAACTAACTAATCAATAAAAAATATATAACAACTATCCAACATCCACTAAAATATCTCTAAAAAAAATAGAAATTGCTACCTTTTTTTTTCCCTTTTTGGGATAAAGGAATTTGGGAGGGATGAGAAGAAATTCAGAAGAGCGTAAAAACTGAATTCGAAGGGATTGTGAGAAACTGCCGGTTAGTTCGCACACCTTCTAATCCCCTTTTTCCCTTCACTTTGCCACCCCACTGTTAGATTTTCTTCCGACTCTCACGTTTCCCTGTATAAAGTTGTGGTTTTCACTATGTATACCACAATCCTTCGCGCTCGAGTCTCACCCACGTATTTTCCTCATACATATATATATATAAATGTATATTTCTTTCTTTTCCAAATCTCTTATTTCTCACTCCTTCAAATTCTTTTTTCTTTCTTTCTTTTAGCCTTGACGTCTCTCGACTTACCTCATTCTTTGTATCCAAACCCCAATGCGCAATTTTTTGTTTGTCTTTTATTTTTTATATTGTTCGTGTTTTTTTTTGTTCTTTCTCACTCGTTTTCCTTTTTTTTTTTTTACTTACCCCGAGCCCTGACGACAAAACTTTCCGACCCGCTGGTGTTTGTGTGTACAGGAGGTATAAGAGGTGTGTATATATGATGACGCAGTGAACGCGAAGCATTCGGGGGATTTCCGAAGTTTAGACTTGCGATAATGCTAAGGCTACGCGCGTTCGCCTCAATTCTCAGTGAAACTTTGCTTCTTGCCCACCGGCATTTTCCGCCGCTCGTTCGACTTCGTGTCTTTTTTATTTTATCTTTTTAACTCCTCTCTTTCTTATACTTATTCACTATTTTCATGAGCTCTTTTCTCTTTCTATATTTATTTTTCCGCTTCCTGTACACCGACCAGTTCTTTCTTTTACCTTTCGCCGCATGAACTTATACATGTGTGTCTGAATCTCAATTTTCTTCAAACTTTTATCGTATTTTCTTTTTTGTCTTGCTATTTTCTTCTTTACTTATCATTCTTTGTTTTTTCTTCATTTATTTTTCTACATTTTCATCTCTATTCTTTAATTTAGTTTATAATTTTTTGGATAACTAACATTTTTATTACTAAACATTCGTAATTGTCCTGATAATTAAATTCATCCCTTCAAATAAATATCATTGATTAACATCTCATATAAATTCAATGTAACAAATATAAATCATCCCCTATTTTTTCTCTTTATTTACGACTCTTTCACCACCATTTCAATACCATACGATTTTTTTTCTTTTACTTCACACACATCCCAACATAATAAACATAAAAAAAAAGAAAAGGAAAAATATTGAAACATGTTGAAGTTGACAAATGATCGATCGTTATCCATTTACGAAAATACCCAAACTCTCTTTTTTTCCTTCTGTTTCTTTATGAATTTTTTTTTTCTTTACTATGACATTCGCAGCTGTAGCCAACATTTTTTGTCCTTGTTCATCCTTCTTTTTTCCCTATTTTGTTCACTCCATCCAACCCCTTTCGAAAACTTTTCATTAACATCTCATATTTATTCATAATCTGAAAATGTGTATATATATCTATATATAAAGCAACGCGGCTTAGCGACGTTCCAAGTTTTCTTTGACAAAACTTTCAACGAGTATATTTATGTATACATATATATGTCATGGCGCCATTTAATATTGCAACCATAAGCATCATGTCGGTTATATATATTCTGTGCGGTGAAAACTTTTGGGATTCGATACATTCACCAACAACTGACGCCCATATAACTTGTAATCCTTTTCACTGTTGGGGCCACATCCTATGTAGAGTCCCTAGAGGTATTTTGTTGGTATTTGCATGAAAATGAGGCATGAGATTAAAATTGGTATAGCAAGACAGAGCGTCAATTAGTGTTGAATCAGAAGAGCTTGCATCAGCAATGACGAATTGTTGCTGAAGCTCTACCACGAATGTCACACATTTATCAAATTAAATATGTAAATGAATTTGTAAGAGTATTTGAATGTGTAATATTACACAATGTTGTACATATTTGTGCAAGTGTGAATTTAATAGCGAGTAAAAATGATCTGTAAGTGGAAAAATACTTTGTATAGTCAGACCAAACACGCTTGTGCGAACTCTCTTGTATAATCCGCGTGTCGTAAATTAGGCAGTGGAGCTAAGCCACAAGCTTAAATGATCCCTTTTAAGGGCAACTAAATCCACGTATAATACCGAACATGATCATCTAAATGTTCTGGGGAAAAATAAATATTTGTGTTAGTGGGTGTGTGGTGAATGTGCATTCAGGTATTAGATGGAATGTTTGTAGATAAGGGTAGAGAATTTTCAAGAGTAGAATAAATTTGAGGATTTTTTTTTATATATCTGAATCGAAATATTTCTCGGATTTTTAGGGAGGAAGAAAATTTTTCTATGGAATTCTTTTGATTGTTTTGCTCATCTTTTTCCTCTTCATATTGTCATGTTGAATTTGTTATTTGTCAATTTTTTTTATTCGATAAAAGAATATTCTTATAAAAAATATTGGAATAACCATTTTTCCTTTCATCAATTCTTTTCATTGTGTCATTATTTTATCTGCTATTTGAAATGAAAAGTTTCGTCTTGGCAATTGTTAAAAATCCAGCTCCATATATTTCATATAAATTCAATTCAACCTTCAAATGAATTCATGTCTTTCGAGAGTTAACTATCATTCACCATCGTGATTTAAATCACAAAAAAAAACCTCACCCTCACCTCTACTGTATTTTTATATTCCATTTATTACTTTTATTTATTATCAAAACCCAACACGTGTAAAATTTGTTGATGATTGATGTTCCACATTTCTTTTCGTGTTTTTTTTTCCACTCCAATTTAAAAATTCTGTCGTTCGGAATATGTGACAAAATGTAGAAAAATAGTAAATCTAATCGAATGGTTCCATCGTAAATAAAAAAAATAAAATAGAAAGAATGGTTGGATGTAAATAAAATATGAAAAAAAAAAAAGATTACGCAATAGAGATAGAAAAAATGGTTATATATCTATATTCGTGTTCGGTATTCGCGATGAAATTTATTATTTAATTTCTTTCTTTTTTTTTTTTCATTCGTCCAATGGTTCGTGCACGACTCGATAAGCCGTCAACAATTCTCGTCACGCTTGTGGCATTCTATATATATACGCACACATGTATGAAAATTTTATCGGACACACTTTTTCTATCAATCCCTCCTCTCTCTCTCTCTCTCACATACACTCACTTTTTCCCCTGTCGTTTCACACCCCCTCTTTATGTATCGTAAAATAGCGTGTGCAGTGAGTCGATCGTGATGTGCGACGACACGTCTCGTTAACTGCCCTTCACGTTGTTGCTCCTGTAATTATAAACCAGAATATATTTATATATATATATATATATATACATATTGTTTTACACAATGACTTATATAAATTGTAAATGCATTGTTGAGTGTAAATAGAAGAAAAAAATTTGTTTTTTAAAGCGTGAAATTCTGTATTTTATAAAACAAGTTAATGAGAAAGTAGAATGAAAAATGGAGATTTTTTAAAAGGCAACATGAGAATTGTAGATTTTTATTTTTTATATTTTTTCATGACTTATAAATGTGAGACGGAATTTGAATGGAAATTATATTGAATGTGTACGAGAATTTATTTAATATTATTCATGTATATTGTTTATATGGGGGAAAAATATATGAGATACGAAATGTGTTGTGAAAAATATAATGTAATATATGCATGAATGAAAATGAGATGGTAAAAATGTAAATGTAGATTATAATAAAGAGAGTGTGTGTGATGTGAAATTGTGAGTGGATATAGTACTGCCAATTTAATTGTTATTGTTTTGGATTTTTTAAATTTTTCAATTGTGTAATCACTTTTATAAATAAAAATTCCAGTTTTTTGATAATTAAATAAACAAAAGTATATTCGTCTGTGTAATGAATAGGTTGAAGAGTGTATGTGTAAAGTTATGAAAAATATCATTAATTTTCTATAGAATAATATGAGTTTTACAATCTATTGTTCATTTATTGTTGAAAATAACAATTATGACGTTCGTAGTATTTAATTTATCATTGAAATAATATGTCAAACAATTATTTTATGAAGAATTAAATTCACAAAATAGTTTTTATATCCATTGTGAAAAAGTTGTTTATCCAAATGATATTTCTACTTGAAATGTTTCTATGATACAGACAATTATTTCTGAATAATTTTCATTTTTACTGCACACTTTCAACTTCTATTTTCACTTCACGAATAAAATTTCCTATTTTCCGCTTTCTCATTGTTTCACTCACAACAAATAAATGAAAATGTATAATCAAAATTGTGAATATATATTAAAACTAAAAGAGAGTTAGAGAGGAAGTGCTCATATCAATGCAGCCCTTCATTCTTCACAGCGCCATATTTATATAAATATATCACATCTGTACACAACCAAACACACACAAACACTCAGTTATTATATTATCGCTTATTCGCACACGAGGCTCTTTTTATGGATATTCCCTCACGTTTATAACTTGAATTATATGTGCGTGAAGTGTATGGCCGCTTGTGGCAATGTAATAGCAAACCATCGGCCGGCTGTGCTCCGCATAACGTGCGCGTGAATAAAAAAAAACTTGGGGGAGAGAAACGAACAAAAAAAAAAGTAATAATAAATAAATGAATAATAAAAAAATAAAAAGAGAATATGTGAGCATGAAGTAAAAAATTGTTGGAAGTAGATAGAACTCATGAGGATAAAAATGGGATCGGTTTAAAATATATACCGGAAAAATTGAACACACGCAAAAATTGTATGAAGCGGAACAAAAATGAAATGAAAAAAAAATGCCAATCAATCGATTCTCAATGACCCGACATTTTTTTTTCTGTTCTCATACATATGGTGAATGGATTGCATCCATTTTGTTTTTATGAGATAAATTTATCCATCTTTTTTATCTTAATATTCAAATAAATAATTTAGAAATGAATTAAATTCTATCGATGGGTTTCTTTATTTTTATTTATTTATTTATTTGAATGTAAAATGATTGCAATAAAAATTGTTTATGATATTCATTCTGATTCATTTGGGTCAGAGGGAGATATTTTTTTTGTGAATAATTCATGTAACGAAAAATTATTTTTGATAAGCGCAAAATATGAACGACAGTTTTCAAGTAGAGATAAATATTTAAAACGTTGAAATGCTTGACCAAAAGCTCTGTACACATAGTCGCGTCATGAAGATAAATATATCACGTGAATTGACTTGTAAAGTTGACCATTACCATCGCATTTGCAGCCTCACATCCGAGCTTTATCGATTTCATTCAGTTATATATACACATCCATGCATACATATATAAATATCTATATATAGATATATCTTCAATACTTTTTTTTATTTTTTTTTTTCCACGCGCATTTTATTTTTCAAGTTTTTTATGACTCTCATTCTACCTAAACGTCGCTCTATAATACGATATCAATATCCCATCGGATAAAATATGTTCAAGCACATACGTATTTTATCTGCAATATTTAAATATTTTAATTTTCCATTCACCTCTTTTCCATATTTTGTTTTATTACTTTTATTATTTATTTTTTTTTTTTCGTTCGTTTCGATATTGATTACATATTACTTCTTTCACAATTTTATTGATGAATGAAAGGATAGAAGAATAAAAAAAAAAGTATGTAATTATTGATTTGCATCTTATTTTGATGGTTTTTATTATTTGGAGGTTGAATTTTTCAGGCTTTTCTTTATCATTCATTTGCATTTACACAGATTGTTCATGAACTTTTTTTTCTCACGTATATATATATATATATGATGAGATAGCTGGAAAAGTTATAAATACAGTAAGTTGTTAATGTGAAATATTCTCCAAGTTGAGTTAACTTGCTGATATAAATTGCTTAATAATTTTTAAGCAGTAATTTATCTTAGTAAATTCTTTTGACACTAATTTAATATTCTTTGTCTATATAATATTTTTAATTACTGAATAAACTCAGTATTAAATACAAATGCAGAGAAATATCCGCTGTCTTGATTCTTTTGAAAATAGTTCAAGCATCTGGGAATGTAGTTCATGAGTGGACAAGAAAAGATAAACTATCTAACTTCTAAATAAATAAAAATACTTTGTTGATAGTAATTAATTAGAAATTCACGAGTTTACAAATACGTAACTTTATTTAACACAAATTTTTTTCCCAACTCATCAATCAGCTGCTTAAACTATTACAATTAATCAAACATTGAACTAAACAAAGTTTAGAATGAGAAAAAAATTAAGTCCAGTGTTAAAATTCCAATTTTTTCAGTCAACGAAACTTTTACAAATTGAAATTTTTCTTGCAATTATTACAAAGCTAAAAATTGTTCAAAGAATTTTGTGATGTTAATTAAACGTCTAAAATTTTTAATGGAAACTGTCAGCGCTCGACGACATTACCTTATGAATAGACAAACATTTTCGTATGTTGACAACGAAAATAAGGGATATAGAACTACGAAAGGGTAGCCTTGTTCGACGATGTTACAACGAGGTCAAATATCGATTGCTCTCTTGCACTAAACTTTCATATCTCTAAATTTTCACTGTTCTTCTCTCATTCTCTCCAACCGTGGGATTATTTTTCTCACTCACTCCTTCATACATACTCTATACTCATCTACTTATATACATTTATATATAAAGTATATATACATCTATATATTTATTCCGGAGTCCTGCCTCTTCCGAGGGAAACAAGACCTCGGCACTTCTCGGCGCTGACCTCATCCGTTACTCTTCTCTCTCATATCGTTCCCATTTCCGCCCACGTTCGGCGTGTGTTGTTAGACGAGCAAGAGGATGAGATAGAGAAGGAAAAGAGGAGTAAAAGAGAGACAGAGAGGGTGGAGCCAAACGCCAATGGAAATTACGGGCATTAAATTTTCCAACGGGTCGTGGAGAAACTGCACCGTAAAATGAAGAGAAAAAAAGAAAGTAAATAAATATTAAACAGCCGGAGAGTTAAAAAAAAAAATTATCGTTGAGTATACTGGGTGAGAGTACAAAAAGAAAAATGATGAAAGAGTGAGGAAATTAATGAATAAATAAATACGAAGAGATGAAAGAAGAATTTGCGTGTGGATAACAAAACAAATATCTAATGGATAATTTAAGTTTGTTCATTTTTTTTTTGATCTGGGTGGAGTTTTTTTTTATTATCTTATACATGATGAAAAATGTTTTCCAACAGATCGAGATCACTGCAATAAAACTGTGGACATTTATGAGGACGTTTCAAGTCCGGCTGTGTCAACAGATACTTGGGGTAAACCACTGTCATGCTGGTATCGCTTCCGGGCATTTCGTGGAACACCTCGAGATTGGATTCTTCGTGTGAGGTTTAAAAAATTCAAGGTTGGAGTACTTGCAAACGCCACAACATGTCTTGGCGGTTTTCTACAAGTGAGTAAAGAATTATTTATGATGAAGGGTGGGAATATTAGATGATATATATGTTCGTATTTGCCAATGCTCGCAGCGTATTTTTCATACAGTATTTAATGAAATTGTGTGAAAGTCATTTGGCAAATGGATTTTTTGTTCTAAATGGGGTAGTCGTTTTTTGGGGTGAAATGTTTGATGCTTTTTCTTAGTTTTCTCAATTTTCAATTATATTTCAAAGCTATTTTATTATTTGTGATTTTTTTTTTCGTTCTTTTTCGATGGAATTTTTCTCATAGAATGAATATAAAATGAAATCTGTCATGAGTGAAAGGTTTAATTTTTCAAAGGAACACACGCGAGATTGAGCAAAATTGTTGGATATTAAGTGAAATTAACTTTTCAAGGGGTAAGAAGAGCTTTCCAACATGTAAAATTTGTTAGCTGCGTTATTCGTCAATGGGTAGAAACTGTAGAAAATTATTTTGAGGTATATTGAAGGGGTGCTCGAATTTCGAATATAATTACTGGAGGGATAATTAAATTAAAGTTAGGGAAAATGTAAAAATTTTTCACTTGATAAAAAAATTTTTCACCTGGAATTTTTTCATTGAAATTTCATAAACAAAATATTTAACATTAAAATGAAATATTTAATGGTCTGACCTTTTTTCCACTTGATGCATTTACTATTAATTAAAAAGACAATTTCGAAATAATTTTGACAAAAAGTATTTTGCAATATTCAACTAATTTTCCTCAATGAAATTTCTATTTTATTATAGAAATTCTCTTGTTGAAATTGTTGGTATTCACAATACAATATAGGTAAATTATTATTGTGAAGTGGAATGAGAAAAGTTACAGTATTAAATCCATGGAATCCCTGTGGCACGTTTGATCGTTCGAGCAAATCACGCATCGAATTTATATAAATAGAATGAGCTCGATGAATGGATGAGGATTCTTTTTTCATGTATTTATCTTTGTGTGTTCGTTTGCGCGTAGTGGTAATATGTGCCACAGGGAATTCTGATACGTGCCACTCAAAACGTGTTCAGTTACATCAACTTCATGTTTCAATTAATTCAAATAACTTTTCATCAATCTGAAATATTATTTTTTTACTTTATTGTAGTTTCTATATTTCAACTATTCATTAACTTTGTTATTAAACGAATTTTTATTCGATAAATGTGAATATCAATGAATTCATTTAATCAACGTAACATTCAAATGAAATACAATGAAATGCTAAATTTGCAATAATTCATTTAATTAGTGACAGCTGAATAAAATTAGTTCGATTAATTTTGTGTCGTAACAAAATAAAATTACAATTGATATTACAATCAGTAATTAAAAAGTCCCAATGGATTTGATTGAATAGTAATTTAATAAAAATTCTAAATACTATTAATTATTTTCGAAAGAATTAGTAGAAATAGAAGAAAAATAATTACACTAGAAATACAAAATATTAATCAATGCCGCGTTGATTATTATTTCTTTTTTCCCTTTGAAACTCAAACTTTAATTGGTTTTTTCCTCATCGTTTTCTCTCTGTTTTTTTTTTTTTTATAAATCTATATATAACCAATTGCATTTAACAACGGCTGCAATTCCACTGGCTGATAAAATCTCGTGCCTCACGAGTTCTCTTTGTCGTCCAATTTGGTCGTGCCAACTAATACCAGTAATTTAATTAATTAATTGCATCATATCATCCACTGAACAATTATTCGAGCAGATATTTTATTAATCATCCTCACGAATGAAAAAGAAAATACGTGAAACAAAATTCAGCAACAGTTATACTCACTAACACATATATTCAATAATCAAAACTTTCAATACATAAATAATTAAATTATAGAAAATATAATTCAAACATTTGATTAAAAAGAAGAGATAACAACAACAAAAAATATTCAATGATTCGTTAACTAATTTTCAATTGCAAATTCGTATTAAACAAAATTAATTATGGACCTATACCATCCCCACTTGATACACACACAACAAAATTATATTGATTGTAATTATTTCAAGCGTCACAAAGCTTGAAAAATAAATATTGCAAAAATTTTCATTTCAAAATTAAAATAATAAAAATGATAAAAAAAATATGAAAAACAATTCCAATAAATTCATTTCATCCACATGAATTCTCCTCTCTCTTCTACTCGTTTTTGCCCTCTACCTTTCACCCTTTCTATCTATCCCCACTTTTTTTCACACAAATATATAGATATGTAATACATACTCAATGGCAAAATGGGTTTTGCACTCGTATCTCGTATCCACCGTACCTATACCATATCTACAACATATATTCAATACAATAGGAATTGTGTTTCAAGGCAAAATACATAGATATATATAAAACAAACCCCCCAACCACCCCCTTTAACAATATATATATATATAGAACGTTGTATTCTATTGTTCTCTGGTATAGAATTGCACTATATGCGCCTCTGTCAGCTACCTAGTTGTGCTCGTAAAACACGTACGTAAAGTCAGCGAAGATGAATCTGCTTGTTAAGATAAAGTCAGGTGTACATTTTTTATTTTATTTCATTTTATCTTTCCTTTATATTTTATTTCATTTCTTTTAGTATATTCGTTCAGCAAAACCACGAATAGGAAATATGGAAAAAGGTTTATGTGAGGGAAAGGGGAAAATGACGACTCGAGAGATTTGACATCTCAATAACAATTTTTATCTGGATTAAAAAATTTTTTACTACACTTTGTAAATGTTTTAATATTTTAGAATATTTTATTTTGTTTGCTACAGGATTTTTGTAGGTCAGATGAGGTTTTTTCTTTCATTAATTTAAATTTTGTTTAATTATATCTTAGTGGTGATTGTAAAATTTTATGATTTTTAAAATGGTGTTAAAAAATTTCTTTTGTGATATAAAAATGAAGTTACGATGACGTTTAAAAAAAGAATTGGTAATTTTACTAGTTTGTGAACAAGGAAATATTTTTATTTGTTAAATAGACTTTTTTTTATTATGATTAGTACCAAGGGAGTGAAAATTATATTGGTGAATCCACTTTTGAAACCTCATAACTTTTATACTACTTAAATATTTTCTAAGAAAATGTCTCTTTTCATTTTTATTTCAAGAAATAGCAAAACTTATAAGTTTTCATTAATTCCATTCTCTATTTTCCAACAATTTTAAAGATGAATATCAAGAGTGAGGAAAAAAAAGAAGAGAAGAAAAAAAAAACAAAATCAAAACTTAATCTTTTGCAGGTGATTATCCTGATCTGACTCTTAAATAATTAAAGTCATTATTCCCCCATTTTTATATCCTACTTAAATTCCCAACTAAGTTCGTCAAGAGTGTAGTAGAAAGAAAAAGAAGACAGAAAAAAAAAAAAGAATAACTCACCCCTAAATAATTCAATGTGCTAATACTTTTCTACTGAGCATTTTTATTTTTATCGAACAGATTATCTTTTATATCTTGAGAATATATAAAAGTATCTACATAAGCAATAAAATTCTCTTCATCCATTTGAAGTTTATACATTGCATGTGTATGTTTATACGTCAGTTGTATTGGAATAGTAAGTATATCATCAAAGATAACATTGAAATCCAAGAAGCAGATTGCTCTGATCGACTTCACCACTTATATTGGGTAAAAGCTCCAACCACACCACCAGACATTGCTGCAAACAGCACACACGACTACACTTCTGCCAAGTATTGATCTTCCTAACTATGTATATATATTCTATCCCATTGGTACGTCGTCTACATATACATATACATGTATAGGTGCAACCACCAACGAAAGAAAGCAAAAGCTCACTCCTCGTTTTTGCTCTTTCTCATTTTTTTTTTTCTCCAATTTTTTTTTCTTTTTTTCTTTCTTTTCTCTCGTTCTTCACCAACGATTGCCTCTCTTCCGTTTTCAATTCTTCTCCTTTTCCGCCACCGAGACTCTCTACTCTCGTTCAATCTCCCCTGACTTTCCATCTCTATTTATCCCACCTTGGGCTCTACCTTTGATTAGAGACAGCATCAACCCCCCGTGACTTTTCCAGACTATACACGGGGGAGAAAGAAAAACTCATTCGTGTGTTCGTGCTGAACGCCTCATCGTATTATACATTTATATATATATATATGTTGGTAGGTGGTATAGATGAAAAGTCCCGGGGATTCGTTGGTCGTTCAATCGGGACGAATTTTTTGGTCCTGGGAAAAAAATTTTTATTTCATTGTTCAAAAAATATGTATAGGAGTATTATGTGGAGGACTTTTCAAATGGATTTTGCTTTATATTCACTGAATAGAATGAGATTTATCGTGTTTGTACACATATATGATGAAATAATATTTTACTGTCAATGTATATTTCAGTTATTTCCAATTGTTTGCTATTGTGTGTTGATGTTTTTATCTGAAATTGATAAGAAAAGTCACGGGAATTGTCTGGAATTTAATAACAAATATTGAAGTGAGTTTTCTTCTTTTTCTTTTTCGATTTATTGGAATTATGAAGAGGGAAAATAAGAGGAGATTGAAGTTGATTTGGCTGCAGTTCGTCCTTGGTGGCCTTGACATTTATTCATATTTCTGGGTTTGTGTAAATGTGCAATGGGAAAATAGCTGAGGTAGAGGAAGAAATGTTTTTTTAGTCTAAGGACTAGTTGAAAACCTATTTGGAACTTAATCATATTTTCTTTGAATGTCATTTATGCATATATATAATTATGGCAGATTAAATTTATGATTGAATAAGTAATTATTAATGAAAAGAACTCTTGAAAAATTAATGACATAATATTTTGTATTTACTTTTGAATATATTTCGTTGAACAGAAATATTTTTAAAATGGAAATGAAAATTGTTTTTTCTTTTAGGTTAAAAATCTGTTGGTGAATTCAATTATTCAATGTTTAAGATTGTATTTTTTTTGTAGAAATTAATTCAATTGTGTTCAATATTTCTCAACACTGTTATTTCAATTCACGAATAGAAAGTGCAGTGTTAGTTTATCTATAAAAAAAATAACCTTTGCACAAAATGGAATAATATTGGATGATTTATTCGAAAAAATATCAACATTTCATTCTTTGTGACACTGCAAATGCCATTGGTGAAAGATGGAAATTTAAAAAAACATGACACGAACACACTTTCATATTTTTTTAATATCACGATGAATATTATTCTTGTTAGTCGATAAACGTATTTCCATTGGCCGCAGGCAACGTTGACGGACATTACATTCAAATCATCTCTTTCAACTTGAATGTGAGTCTCTCGTGTCAACGTTCGGCCACTATTTTGCCTTTAGCTGTTCGCACAACATCTAGGTCACAATGCCGATAAAATAACGATGAAAAGAAGGGGAAATAAAAAAAGAAACAAAGCAGAGAAAATAAATAAATATAAAATACTACACAAACAATAACGATTTAACGATTAAATCAATGAATTTATTTCACAAAATATCAGAATATATTTTATCCAAGTTTTTTCGTTGTTTTTCTTCCATAAATAATCATGTACTCTACATTATTATTTTTATCCCCATGGAAAATTTATGACCACTCGTAATATAAAATAGAATGAACAAAAGAAATTGCTGTATTTTTCTCACACTTGAAAAAAGATTGAAAGATATTTAACAATTATTATTTTTATTGCCATTCAATATTTCTTTTGTTCACATTCAATGGTGGTTTATGATCAAAGCTTTAAAAGTTTGTAGTTGAAACAAAAGAGAACAAAAATGGCTAAATGTTACAGCTATGTAAGCCAGCTGTGAATGTAGAAAGGGATTGTAAACGTAACGTTCATAGAACGTGTGTAGTACAAAATAATGACTTGGCCAGTAGCCGCAAACCGCCACTTTACGACCGTATTTCTCTGTGTTCACTTTAGCGATAAGTATTGGATGGTTAACATTAAACTCCAAACGTTTCATTCATTTATTTATTTATTTATTGATTGATTTAAATTTTTTTCTTTCGTCACAACCTCTTTACTCAACTTGTACTTGAGACGTTAAAGTGTCTGACCAAAACCCAGGCGAGAGCTACTGTCGCATACTGGTAGAGAATTTCATGTCGTAAAGTTGAGTGGAAATATCTATACCATGTCTGACCACATCCTTGTCTACTACTACTGCCGCTTAACGTAGTTGAGGAAAAGATCAATTGTCAAAGGAGAAAATGATATTTTTATCTTTTTATTTTGTTCTGAAATATAATAAGGATTGAGGTGAACTTTAAACTAATAAATTTGAATGTTTAATTATTGATAATTATTTATTTTATCTAAAATTCATTTATACAATTAATAATTGATAATTTATAATGAATTTTAATTTATATTGATCTTATTTTTTTTCTGATATGTTTTTAAAAAGTGTTCAATACTAATGAGAAGATGTGGAAATAAATTAGTCGAGTATGAATGTATAATTAATGCGTAGTCATTCTTGCCCACTCATTTGGGGTGATATAGAAACCATAATTCATTAAACAAGCAGTTTCATGTCGTTCTATTTCAGAACGATTTATCTCAATTAAGATTTATCCCAAGAAATAATTAATCCCTTTAGATCATCATAAATCAAAAATGTATTTTTGTCTTTTTCCATTATTCACCTGAATAATTCTACATTTTCTATAAACAATGCAAAATAATTATTCTCAAACCAATATGGATTTTTTATTAAAATTTTAATTCTCAATGTCTTGTGAATAGAACATTGAAACATTTTATATTTTTTCTCCACTGCAATTCAATAATGTGGTTACATTTATACGAACATATTTTATTTCTCATATTTTACAAAAGCCACACATTTGCCCTGGATTATATTTTTCATTGTTTTCTTTACTTTTTCTTCCCTATTCCACCATGTTCATGACAATTAAGAAACAAAAAAATTTACCTGTGAAAATGAATAATAGAGAGAGAACAAAGTCCAATTATTTTATTTATTCATTTATACTTCTCTCAATTATTTTTTTATGCACTCAATATTTTTGATAAAATAAAAATCGTTGATTATAACAATTAATAAAGTTTTATTTTAACAATAGACGAATAAGATTTCGATAGGATTCAATGAGTGTACAAATTGAAATTTTCATTGTGAAAATAATTCAGACAGTACGAAAATGTAAACAATAATGTACTTGTAAAATCTATTTGTATGTATACACATTGAATTCAGGTGGTATTGTGCAATGAAGTACTTGCATTTAGGTAAAGTGTACCATCGTGAAGAAATAACGGGGATGGTTGAAGAGATACTACGTAGATGAAGAAGATGAGAGGGCAGTAATGGTGGTAGTGAGAAAGCGGCCAAGACGAAGGGTTGGCGGTTGAGAGAAACCTGCCGACGATTAATGACTCCCTCTTTCCTTTTCGCTCACATTGAATCGTTGCAGGACGAGGTTGTATCCAACAGAGTGTACAACATAGTCTATATCTTTGTGTCTCCGTGTCGTGTACGCGAATGAATAATTAAGAACGATGCCTGTGTCATGATGACGAGAATGATTATCCTCATTTTTCTTTTACTTTTTTATTTTTCATTTCTTATTTTTATGTCTCACACACGTTCGCTTTTCATTATTTTTCATTGTTGTTTTTGTTATTATCTTTGTTCTTTTGCATTTATGTTCTTGACAATTAAAAAAATAAAGTTGATAAATGGACGAGTGGAAAAAATATGGTTTGAATTTAATTAATTCTGGGTGTTTCACCTTCTCATTGCATTTGTGCTTGTAGAAGTTTTTTTTTAACGTGGTGGTTTTCAATTTATACTATATCAGACACTCAATAAATATTTGAGGAAAATTAATAATTTATTATTGTATAATTTATAATTTATAATATTCCCTTCTATACTTTGTTTTTCATGTCAAAACATTTTTTTCTTTTGTTTATTTTGTAATATTTCTACCCAAATAATAATTTTCTTCACTACTCACACGCAAACACTCCCCTAACTAATATAAATCAGCCAAAATTTAATTTATCACACTAAATAAAAATTATTTTTCTACTTGGGTGAATATAAATAATGAAAAATGAAGGAAAAAAAAGGAACAGAATGAAACAAAAGAAGAAAAGGTCATATTATTTATTTATGTTTTTATACAAATATAATTTTCTATTTTTTTCCATTTTGTTCATATCTCTATGTGTAATTTGTATGCCAGACTCGTGGCCAGTTTATGTTACTTCAGACAATTTATTTTAATTCAGATTTATATTTATAACCAGAGTCCAATGGCCACGAGAGCACTGCACAACTACATGAAAAATTCCATATGAATGCACAGTAATATACGTCTGCCTACCTATTTACATACACAAATGTACTTATATATATATAGGTATATGTACATATTGCACCAACAAGCATCGCACGGGTAATTCTCTTTACATATTTATTATACGCTCGAAGACGCGACTTCATCTCCAAAGCGCGTATGGCTCAACTGCAATGGAGAGTTCTCGTTTATAAGTTTACTCTCACGAATTATTTTCTCCAAATCTACTGTTTAATATTTCAACTTTGTGTATGATAATGTACAGAATAGAATAATTATAATTTTAGTAGTTATGATATTAAAATAAAGACGAGGAAACATTTTATTTTTATACTGTGGTTATTTAAATTATTTCTCCTTGAAATAATATTTGAATATATCACTTTGGAATAATTGAATGGTACAAAGAGGAATATTTTTTTTTTTTTCCTCGTTAGTGTTGCAGAGTTTCTGAAATAATGATGGATTTTTTTTTTTTTTCCTTCTGATATTCAACCGCTCCAGTTTGTGTTATTATTAAATCAATCTTATTTTTGTTTGTGTTGTCTGACCGCTGATTTTTTCTTTCTTTTTTTGCGTGTTGAGTATGAAAGACGGGTTTCAACTTGCACTGTCTGTCAATGTCAGTTTGTGTCAGGAGTTGAGGGAAGAAATGAACTGGTGGAAAATATATTGGGGATAAATGAGTGGAAGAGAAAAATTCTGTATCCTCTGAAAATAGAGTCTCATTATTATCATTTATCGTCGAAATTTTTTCTTTGGATAAATAAATTTTGTTGGTATTATTATTATTTAATTCGTATTTTGTTTTTATTCTTTTTATTGTTGTTATAATTTATTGATTGGCTTTATTGCTTTAGTATTACACATAATGCTGCGCCGTTGTCACTCAAGTGAGTCATTAGACAGTGACACAAAATTCACGAAACGTCGTCGGATTTTCCTCGAGAATACTGTCGTTGACGCGCGCGGTAATCGACGTTCTCCACGTCGACGACTACGACGACACGACGGTGGTTGCATTATATACCCTTGCGCCACCTGAATGCAACGACGTACAGAATTGAAGTAGCGGCGGAAACTCTTGAGCGTCTTGCATATATATATACACAACCTTACACTACCGTTTCTCTTGCAAGATGCATGCCAAGCTGTCGGCGTGAATTCTCTACTGACGAAAGACACGAAGGAAAAAAAAAAATAAAATGAGAGAGAAGACGAAAGAAATATAACAGAGTAGAGAAGATAAAAAGAATTATTAGTTGACAACAAAATGAGAGAATATAAAATTGCATTATTTTTTTTATCAAGTCATGGAACATCGACAATATAAAATAATGAAAAGGTGAAATTACAAATTGTCTGTATAGTTGATGGTAAAATTGTATGAAATCAGGATTTTTAATTAAAATTATTTTCGACAATATGCTACAACTAAGCGAATATTAAATGGAAAATCTAACGAGAAAAAAACTCAAGAAAAAATTTAATAAAATGATCCAGTGGAGAAAAAAAATATGAAACAAAAATAAAATTCAATAAACCACTCAAATTCACAATTCAAAAAAATGATTTCTAGATAATAAAGAAAATATCACATAAATGTACTCCTAATTCGAAAGAATTTGTTTTCCAATGTGAAAGATGACATTTGTTCACTCCTATTCTAGTAAAAAAAAGAAAAAATGGCAGATGAGGTGGATGGAAAAAAAAGAAATGATAAAGATGAAAGAGAGCATGGATAAAAAAGGGGATAAAAGAGAAAAAAAAATGAAGTGACCTAGAAGAGCAAAAATAAAAAAAACTCAAGAATGAGAAACGACCACGACCAATGTCATCACACTAAGTGCCTCTTGTGTATACATAAAGAATTGGGGTCACCCTAATGTTATGCACTCACAGAAAATAAAAAAAAATATATCTATATATCAATATATCACCATAAATTATCGCCATACACAAACGTAAACATTTTTATCTACCAAATAGAGAAGTTACATTCATTTGTAGTTGAATTAAATGTGAAAATGAAAAATAAATAATAATAAAATAGAAAGAAAAATAAATAATTGTGACGTATGAAGACCACGCAAAGGGTCGTCAAATAAAAATTCAAACGTACTCGGATTTTTTTTTTCAACGTGCACACTTACACCCATAGACAAATACACACCCACATATGCCCTTAACAAACGTGAACTTCCCTTTTAGTGCTCACATTTTTCATGCTTGGAGAAATACTCGGTTTAAAGTACTGCGGATAAGAGATTGAGAGACGAATGAGAGAGAAAAAAAAAGTGAAATTGTGAAATGAGGATGAGAGAAAACATGACGTGGTAGAATTTACAATTAAATATGCAGTGCACGAAGTCATGGCGTGGACGAGTTAACTGTCGACTTACGAATATATGAATTTATATATACATATATGTATATACATATGTATGTAAAATCAAGTTTGCCACTTGCTGAGAATTAACAAAATCGCAAATAAATCACTCTATCTCACTAAACATGAAAAATGATAATACTTAAGATAAATATTATTATTACTAAACGTTTGTTCAAAGTCCTTTGCATGATGCACGAAGTTATAAAATTGAGTTAATGGAACATTCGCATTTATTTAAAGTTTCTTATTATTATTTGTCGCACAATGTTCATCATGATTAATAGAATAAATGCACGAATTAGAATTTAGTTTCTATGTTTGCATTTGATATTCAAATTTAATTGTGTGCAAAGTTCTATGCAATGAGAAGTTGGTAAAGTGCAAATGGAGTTGGTTGATTTGAGAGTAATTTTCGAAAATCAATATATTATGAAGACTCAACTGATTGATGATAGAGAGAAAAGAAATGATAAGACGTTATCAAAGATTTTTATTTTATTCACGAAGATATTGGGAAAAAAAATTATGATGTCGATAGGATTAATTGAAAAGAAAAAGAAGTGAAATTGAGGATATAGAAAGGAGATATTTTAATGAAGATAAATGAATAAATTGAAAGATGTTACAATCTCAAGTCTTTGCAGATAATCAAAGAAATTTCTTATTGATACAGTCGATCATCATTGCTAATTTAATAAAATTTACAATCGTAAAGTTTTTTTATTTTTTATTGAACAAACAGTAGCAGATGAGGCGAAGAAATTTCATTGGGGCAGTTGAAGTGTGCAGGTCTATAGTTAATGGCTCTATAGAAACTTCCCAACTATTTAACTAACAAAAAAAAAATATCCCGTTAATGATTTATAAGAAGATAAAATAAATAATAAAACCATAATAAAAGATTAATTATTACTGACTTCAAATAAAATCCTCAATAACTTCAAGTTTTTCATTCAACCAAAACTCCTCTTACTTCTTTCATCCTCAAACCCTCCAAGAATAATTTCTACCCATACTGAATTTCCCATAGACAAATTTCCATTCATCTGTAAACCGCATTTGTCATGATAATAAAGAAAAGAAGAATAGCTCTGACAATAATTCAGAAAAAGCTCTATTCAACCAAACAGAACTATGAAATTTGTGGTACTATACGCAGTTGTGGTTCACCACAACGACTAATCTATGCGCAACAATGCGACTAAGCACTATATGAGGTTTGCACCGGTAGCCGAATCACAACCGGTGATATATATAAACACAAATACATATATACACATAGGTAGCTCAGCACCATTGACGCCTGGGAATTGCCTGGAGGGCAAAACGCCCAAATCCGCGCGTCCAAGCACCGTTAGCTTCCTCTTTCCTTTCTCTAACCCCTCAACTCTTGTATTCCACTGTTCCCTCTACCTCATTGCATCCCCTTACCTCTCACTTCTTTCCCCAACCCCGTCTTCCTCTTTCACGCAATTTTGCCTTCGCAAACGACGTTTCACGGCTCGTAAATTCACAAGCTTTCCAGTATAAATTTTGTCCAACTTCAGGAATAGACGCTTGGAAGCGTTAAATCCACAATTTAATCCGGTCTCGTTCTTAAATCATATGTACATCTATCCATGTATATGTAACTGTAGATTGGTAACAAAATTCACTATTCAATTGTCTTGATATGTGTGTGTTATACATATTTATAGATATTTTACTTTGTTAAATGTCATGACATATCAAATAAATAAAATTCAAGTGTCAATTGTGTTAGAAACAGGGAGTTTCTTCCAATATTTTTAGAGGGCGGTTTGCATCAATTGAGACAATCAATACATCTTTATATTCACAATTTTGTATTGAATCTAAAAGCTCTGACGCATTTTCCCCATAAATTCTATCAATTTCGTGTAAAAAAATAAAATTCAAATAAATTAACTTTCAATATGAATTTTTACTAATAATCCTAATTTTATTCCCTTGGATAATCAGTTCATTATGAAAATCTTCTTCATATAGTTCATCAAATCTTCATTTAACAGAATAAATTAAAACAAAAGAACAAATAAACATAATGAAAACACTCAGCGTGACTGATGTTGTGTAATTCTACTTTCCATACAACTGAATGTAGTATAGAGAATGAAATTTAAATAGACTACACACAAATGGAATATGGGAATGGTACTGGAAATTCAAAGAGATATACATAAATATAGATGAAGATATGGAATGAGATTGGAATGAGTAGGAGAAAGAGAATATATACATTATATACGCGCTGAGTTTGGATGACGACGACACAAGCCCTCGGGTAATATGATAATTTGCTTCAAGTTGAGCTAACGAAGCTACGCTGGCACGCATCATGCCGGATATTAAATGAGAACGGCTGCCACGATTTGGTGCTCCCCTTCATGGAAAACCAGACTACGATTCGCAGTCCCACATTAGCCGGAAGCAACATTAACTCTCCGTGTGACAAAATATGATGCATTCAATTTACCATATGATATTATATATTTATATATGTAACTATATCAGCACTAATATTTATTCATTAAATAAATTATTGGATTTATATGTTAGAAGAACGAATGTATTGCTATTGTCAAGAGACAATTACCTCCATCTATTTTAATCGATCAGTTAAAACCATCGAAACTTTACGTTGAATTCGAGTTAATTAATGGCGGTTCAAAGAGATTTGTTGCAGTAGTTTTCAAAGCAATTGGTTGTATTGAGTGTTGAAAAATTTAACGAGATAGTAAATTAACACATTTTTCTTACTCGTCGAGTATTAAACACTGCGATTGAATTACGATACGGTTCAAATTTTGTACAGTACAGGTCTAACCGTCTGTGTGTGTGTTTGTGTATTGGAAAAATAATGTTTTTAAATTCCCTCACTGGATTCAATCTCGTTTAATTAATTTTGGATAATTAATTACATAAGAACTGTTGGAAATTAAATTTTTAACTCAATTTTCTTCTGTAATTTATTTATTTTCTTATTAATTGTTAATGAAACATTTTGATTTATTGTATTAATTTCATCACTTATGAGAGTTTCTGTTCTCTTATAATAAATATTATGGTCTATTACTAATTTTCATGGGAAACAAAAAAGAAAATCATTTAATCATGCAAATAGTTTCTGATATTTTACCATAATATTCTCATCATAAACATTAACTACGTTCAATGAGAAATATTTTACTTGGGAAAATTAAGTATAAAATAGGCTCCTTTATTTATGCGAACCGACAGCAGAACTTCATTACAAGTTTCATTGGCGTTTGATCCATGAATAAATGATAGTAGGCCATTTATTGTGAATTAATTTTACCAAGTGAAATTGATATCACCTAAATTTTCATTCTATTAATTAATGCTTTGCCATTTTTATTATCATTGCCCTTTTTCATTTTTATTTTGTAATATTCCCATTTATTTATTATTATTTAGGTCGATAAGCAAATTATCTTGATGTATTCAATTAATTAACTACATGGGAAATATATATTCTATTAAATGTTTTAATTAATACGATCAAAGTGATATATTATACGACAGTTTGCAGATATTTTATCATCATTTGTATACCAGCATTTTTCTATGACGTTGCACCACATTTTACGTAATTATGGAAGACGTTTTTTTTTTTCAATAATTAGTAATTACTAGCAATTAAAAACGTGGAATATTTTTAGTTGGTAAAGATATCATAGTGAAGCATCTGAATCTAATTTGTTATGGGTTGATAAGAAATGCTGGCACAATGGTTTACTTATTCCTAAAATAGAAAAAGCAGAATTAAAATTTAATCATATTATCCATTTCCAATTGTTGTGTGTTTTTGTTTACAGATAACCGATGGAAACACAAAAACAGCAGTGACCAATCGCAAAGATCCTGGTGTATTTTGTGGTGAATCCGAACAACCCCAAACATTCATCTCTGAAACAAGTTTCGTACGTGTACTATTTCATGCTGATAATTTCACTGATCAAACATACTTCAGTTTCGATTCAAGAGCAGAACAGCAGTTCGAAGTTTATTTACGTTATGGACAACATCCAGAATTATATCCAAATCGACGTGGTGAAATTGTGGAGGGCAGTTATTGTGAGCGTGACTTTACAGACTGTCGTCTTCAGACATGCTATGTCCAAAGTCCAGCATATCCTGGAATATATCCACGAGCATTACACTGCAAATATAGACTCAACACCAGACAACCGTTCATAAAGTTGTACATTGAGAATGAAGAATTCAACATTGATGGTCAACGTTGCGAGAATATTATGACCTGTCCAATGCGACCCATCAGTTCAGGTTCACAGCATTGTCCATATGATTATATTCGTGTTTATGATGGCAAGAACGAATCATCACCAGTTATCGGTACATTTTGTGGTATGGGAAAATTCCCATACAGTATAATTGGCACAAGTGCTGATCTATTTGTTGAATTTGTATCCTCGCCAGCTGGACCATTACTTAACACTGGATTTCACTTCAATGTCGGCAATTGGCCTGCACATGTTGAAACAGCTGGTGTTAAAAATGGCAGTTGTGATTGGTTATTAAATAGCAAATCATTGGTGTCTGGCAACGAGGGAATTTTTTTGTCAGTAGCGCATTGGTATCCACCACACACCAGTTGCACATATTTATTGGAAGGACGTCCTGGTGAAATAGCTCGTCTTTATTTTCCAAGCTTTCGTGTTAATCGAATTGAATCACCAATATCACCATACGATGGTGATTGTGGTGAAAGTTTGACGCTGTATGATGCTAATTGGCCAGATGACGCACGAATAATCAAAACATTCTGCGATACATTCAGTAAACCTATGGAAAAACATGATTTTGTATCAACATCAAATTCAATGTTTGTCAGATTTGAAAGTAAAACTGGTAGTTATTCGGGAAGTTCATTATATTATTGGGCGCACTATGATTTTTTTAATGCTACGAAATTTGGTGAAGCTGTACCTAATACTGAATGTGATGAAACATTTTCATCATGGAAAATGCAGTCGGGCAAATTACGTTCACCATTAAATACACTTTTATACAAACGTCTTGGTGATCCACCAAATGATTTGTCATGCACTTATACATTCATCACTGACAAACGACTATTTGCTAGGATAATACTCACTATTGAGTCTGTGACATTCAAAGACAATCCATATGCACAATGTAGTCATTGTTGGGACAGTCGTGCAGATAAAATAATTGTTCGTGAACCAAATCCTGATGCAGGTAAAGGACACTGTTTATGTCGTCTTCCACAATCAATGGCACCAATGAGATTAATATCACGCGGTGAAAAAATGGAATTGAAGTTATTTGTAGATGGTGGTCATTCAGCTTCAAGCTACTTCAAACAATCTAATGCATTATTCGAAGCCAACTATGAGTTCGTACATAGTCCATTATGTGGTGCAGCATTACTACCACCGACAACTGATGGAGAAATTGAATTTCCAAGTTACGAAGCATTGAGCTATGTCAATCCACCAAGATCAATCAAGTGTATTTGGGAACTACGAGTTAATCCTGATAAGGATTTATGGTTCCATTTTGAGAAAATTCAATTCGCATCTCGTTCATGTGAAGATGGTAAACTTGAAATATATCTTGGTGGAATTATGGAAGCATATATGACTATTTGCGGTGAAAATGTCAGTTATGTTAGGGAAATGCCAATATTTTCAGCGACACAATTAGGTCAACCACGAATACCAGATGGTGAGCCACCACCAGTCGTTATAGAATTCACTGGATCGATGGCACCGGCTCGTGTTGCATTCAAGATTGCTTGGACAGAACTTTTTCGTTTACCGCGTGACTCAAATGGCCAGTTAAAAACGCAGAAACTTGAGGATTGTGGTTTTCAATGTCCTGGTGATACTGGATGTATACCTGAAAGTTTATTATGCAATGGTGTTGTCAATTGTCCAACAATAAATACACAATTGGGTGTAACAAATTTGAGTTTATCTGTGCCGGATGATGAGTCAATTGAAACGTGTGGAAATCCAACGACAAGTGGTAGTGGTGGAGTTGTTGGTTCTGCTGGTTGGGCAGGCGCTGGATTGGGCGCTGGACTTGCAATTCTCCTGGCACTTACATGTCTCGTTGTCGTTTGCCGACTATGTAGACGTCGTTCACGCTCCAGGGATATTCATGTACCGTATTAGTACGCTCAATAAACCTAGTCGCTGATGTGTGTTCAGTTTCCATGTCACGAAGATTATTCTTGGTTGTGGATTATTGCCTGTCTATTCAACATCATGCAATTACTCTTTATCCATTTTCACCTACTATTATATGTGTGAATGCATCGCTGTACATATATTGTTTCATTATTTTGTTCATTCATGATAAGGATAATTAGTCAGAGTCTGTTGTAATTAGTGAATTGTTACAACAGTTGGATAAATTTAGTTTGAAATTTGGAATATTGAATTGAATTTTGTGACATTTCAATTATTGTATGAATTAATTTTTTTTAAATTGTCAATTTCCGTTCGATATGTTTGTGATGTTATTTTTTATGACAGGAACTTATAAGTTTTGTCAGGTGAGATATAATAGCGATTCGATTTGGAGAATTTTTGTTGTCAACTTTTCCAAGCATATTTGTGACTGATATTTTTGTATTTTTCACTTTTATTGAATGTGTCAGATGGTGTCAGAAAATATGGCATTCTATTGAATCGATAACTATTCCCCAAACCAAGGAATATTAACATTTATTCAACCTGAATACAATTCGTATTATTTATTCAGGATAATCTAATTCAGAGTCGATTCTACTCCAAGAAATTCTTCATCATTTAATTCTATGAAATCCTATTTTGCATTCGACGTTACTAAATTATTCTTCCAAACTGACATGTGTTAAAAATTAAATGGCTTTTACAAGGTTCTTGCTGCAAGCAGATAATTGAATCTCGTCAGATTCTGACACATTCAACATTTTCATCGCCTAGCTACAATGCAGAAATATTACCTCAAAAAATAAATCACGTCCATCATTTGTCTCTGCTGAAAAATCATTATAAATCAATAATTTATGTTTATCCAAAGAATTTTAATACCAATTTGAATAATAATTATTCAATTGTAAACAAATAAAATTGTGTTGACAAATTCAACAGACTCTAGCGAATATTTTTGTCACGGTTGCTAATAAAATTGTTTTTTCTCCTGTTTGTTATTGTTGTTAAGTCAACTGACGAAAGCTCACTGCAAAGTTTATTCTGCAGCATTTTTAATGTGACTAAAAATGAATATTTGAATTGTTAATATGTGTGTATATGTGAGTATGAATGAATTGCTTGAGAAATGATTAAATTTGATTATTATTATCATCGTGGTACAACGACATATTTATATATATGCCATATTGCGAATAAAACATATAAGAAGTCATCCAAGTATTTCGGAACATTAGTTTCCCTATGAGTCAAGAAACGCCACCATCACCACCACCACCACCACCACCGCCGCCGCCGTAGTTATTTCTCATGTGCGAATAATTGACGACGCTGAATATTATGAAATTCCATAACGAAATGAGAGATGGAATATTCCGATAAGACGATTGATGATGTATAAAAGCCGTTGCTTGCAATTTTCAACAAACTGAGTGGAATATTTGGAGAAAGAGAAAGATAATCGATGAAGAAGGTTGGAAATAAAGGAGAGAAGAAGAGGGTGGAAATGTTGGAGAAATTATTCGAGATTGGCGGGCACTGACAATAATTCAGGCATCGTCAAAAATAATTCATACGTAAATAATTGACAACACGTAATAGAATAAATTACGCGGAAAAAAATTACAAAAAGGGAAATTGAACAAAAAAAAATATTGATGATGATAATCTTTCTTTGTATTTTTTTTTCTTTATCATTAAGTGAACATACAAAAGATGTTTAACACTTCTAAATATAATTCTTGCTTGTACATAGTCCAAATATTGCGTTAAAGAACAAAAAGAAAAAATTATCAACAGATTAATAATTGTCATAATAAATTCAATAAAGCAAATAATATAAAATGAAAAATTAAATTCTTTTGCCATTAGTTGAATGAAAGAGTTTAATAAATTCCGCCAGAAACAATAGAAAAAAAATAAATAAAATGATTTATTTGTTAATTAATCAATCCATAATGGTATTTTTTAATTTACATACGATAAATATATATAAATATCGGAATGAACAATTATTAATGTAATTATGAAACTGTATCAATAATCATTATATTTTTTACTAATAAAGAATGACGAAAAAGAAAAAAAAACGTCGAAAAAATGGAACAAAAAAATCCCATTATTTTTATTATGGATTTATTTTGATTTTGAATTATGTAATTATGAACTGTATTGCAATCAATTGTGCCAGGAATGAATTCATATGAGCACACAGACCCTCAGGCAGTTCTTTACCACAAAAATCGATAAAATACACTGTCACGTTTTGAGGGAGCGAGGGCAAAATATGAGAGTGGGAGATTTGTTCATGAGATACACATAATGAATTAAACAGTGGAATATAGGGCGTGAATTAATCCAAATAAATGTCATATCACTTTAGAAAGATAAAAAATTCATATTTTCAAAATTTTCGAATGCAGAAAACAAATATTAATTTCCAATTCGACATTTTCTACTTAATTTTTGTAACAGGAAAAAATAATTCAGACTAAATAAATCCCCAAAATCAACTTGCCAATCATTCAGATGTAAAAATAAAATTGAAAAAGTAATTTAATGGTGAAAATTACTGCCAATATTTATTATAACACTACATCCCAGTTTAAAAGATAAATTCACGAAAGTTAACGCAGTATTCACAATCATTTGTAGAAACTTGAAAATTCTCGTATATCTTCAGTAACTTAAACAATAGAATGTCACCATTAGTACCAAGAGGAAGGAGATGCTTGAATAGCATAGCGAACCTTTTCACTGAGGAACTACACAGAAGATCTTCAATTGTTTCCAAGTTACAAATAGATATGAACGCAATATCTGTCCCCTATCAAGACTAAAAATATAACCAAAAAAAAAAAGGAAAAATTGTTGAAGATTATCAGTGAATAGACGGTGCTTATTAATTTTCATATTTATCATAATTTATATTTATACAACAAAATTTTGTGTTAATAAAATAATAATGTTGGAATTATTTGCTCCAATAAAATGTCTACTCAATCGAGAGTGTGTTATAATAGACAATCTAGCATTTAGATTACACAGTCGTGCAACCGTTTTGATTTTTATTGTTTGTTCAATTCTAATCACTGCAAAGCAATATGTCGGCGAGCCAATATCATGCATCGTTGATTCTTCGATAGGTAAGAAAAATATTTAACTACAAATATATTTGGATTAAATTGGATATTCCACTTTTATAAACGTTTTTCTTTAAATAGAAAAAAAAAGTTTCATTCCTTCCACAACATTACATTTGAAGTATTTAATATGTTACTATAATTTTATAATAGAAAATATCAACATCAATATTAATTAAACAGTGTAATACAAATCAATTTGGTAAAAAATATATTTAGGTTTCAAATACTAAACACAGATTTACAAATAACATTTACAATAATTCACTATTGTATTAATTACTTGAAAATTGCATGTCTGACTAAAATCATACTATAACCCCTTTGTTTTATCAATACAGCAAAAATTAGTTCGATTTAGATAAAAATGATGAATTGAATCATTTAATATATCAATTCTTTTATCAAATTATATTGTTCAAAGTAATGTTCTGAAAATAATACAAAAATCAATGAAGAAATTAATAATATTGAATAATATAAACAATAATGAAATGAAAAAACATGAGGGGATTTTATGATTATTAGTAAAATGCTTATGTAGCTTACTAAAGATAATCCCCAGTACGAAGGGAAAACACAGCACGTTTACAAAGTGGAGTGCTTGCAAGTTATTTTCCACAGCCAAAAGCTTTAATCCGGATAGGGGCTTGGCTTTTGGGCTTTCACCATATGGCAAAATACTGTGAGGGATCAAGTGGGGAAACAAGGAGGGCTTCCTCACGAACTGAGAGAGACAGTCATGTTTTCTCTCATGTGCAAAATAGAATGAAGCTTGACGCAGTTTATAATCCTCTACTATGAGTAAAAGCTGTGCTTTAATTGATGTACAAGTTTATAAATTTTTTTAATAATTTTCAATGTCAGTTGGAAATGAGAGAAAAAAAAATTTTTCATCCATGAAAATTAAAAAATCTTTTAACCTTTTTTTGCCATCTATTTTTTTTTCTCAACTGTCAGTTGGGTAATTGACTGAACGCTTTCGCTTTCGTGCTTGTACAATGGAATCTCATTAGCATTTCTATCTGAATGAATGATGGGGGTGGTTTATGTTCGCAAACTCTCACGCCCACAAATTGGATTGGTAAAGAAAATAAATATCATTAAAAAAAAAATATAGATCTAACATTTACGATTCGTGTCTCACGATGCTATTTAAAGTTATACTAACTTGTAATAATTATTACCATTATCAAAGTTTTGTGTATAATATATAGAATTGAGGCAAAAAAAAAGACGAATTATCAAACATTGAGAAAAGAAAGTCAAATATTTAACAAAAATAAATTTATATACCTGAAAAAAAATGAAAAGTAAATTAAATAGAAATAGTTTTATCCAGTGATAAATAATTTTTATGAATTCATTTCAGTCGAAAGTTATAATTAAAATTCTTTTCATATATATTTCATTAATTTATAAATTTATTTGGTGAAATAAGAATTTTCTGGAAAAGTTTGATTATTTTTTTATTAACCAAGAATAGTGGCTATTAGAAAATTTATTTGTTCTACTTGAATTTTACCTTCTTTCTTTGTTGTTTCAATTCATTTTATGATCTAGATAAAGAACCTGTGAATGCGTATTGTTGGATCTACAGTACATTTACCGTCTCGAGACATCTTCGAGGTACTCCTGGGAAACATATAGCGAGTCCAGGTGTTGGTCAAGCATTAGAGGACGATGAATTATATTACCATCGTTATTATCAATGGGTCAGTTGTATTTACTAATAGAAAATACACTAAAATAATGTTTTACCTAAAAAAAAATCATCGCACGTTCAATGAATTCATTTCTTTTTGTTATATTTATTTAATTCTATGATTTCTAAATTTATCTTTTTATTATAAATTATATTATATGACAGTTTCATGTGGTATAAGATTGATTTATTATATATTTTTTCATCACTTTTTATTTATGATGTCAACGAAAATTTTATATTACGCAACAGGTCTGTTTTGTTCTTGGTCTCCAAGCCATTCTCTTTTATACACCGCGGGCATTGTGGGGTGTCTGGGAAAGGGGAACCATTGCACTACTCTCACGAGACCTGGCTTCACCATTTTACCGTGACATTTGGTGCCCAGAGAGAAAGGAACAGCTTGTCGATTATTTTTCGTTTACCTACCTTCATACACACAATATTTATGCCCTCAGCTATTTCTTTTGTGAACTTCTCAATTTTCTAAATACAGTAAGTATAATTTTATTATTAAATCTACCAATGAATTACAATTTCTTCTCACAATGCTTTTATATCTTTTCTATAAATTCAATAATCAACTTTACATCTAAACAATTGTTCTGATCAATAATTTAGAAAAGAATAACTATTTTTAATTTACCTTTTCAACAAGATATTTAATAATCAAAATTTTTTGTATGTTACCATTCATGTGCTCAGAGTTTTCCTGTCAATATTGAATATCTACTCATTAAAATTGGTTCATAAGAACTGTCAATATTTAGGTTTGAAGTTGGTAGAAAAAATTAATTACTGAACAAATTTGGAGGAAAAAAAAGGGGTTGAAGTTGAATCATTAATTTTTTCAATGATTAATTATTGTTTTAGATTGGACAAATTTATATACTGGATATATTCCTAGAGGGACAATTTACTGAATATGGTTTGGCAGTAGCAGCATTTACAACTGAAGTTAAACCGTTTGAGAGAATCGATCCTATGGCACGTTTATTTCCAAAAGTAACTAAATGTACATTGCATACATTCGGTGCCTCAGGTTCACCACAAACTCTTGATGCTATGTGTATTATGCCACTGAATGTTGTTAATGAAAAAACTTTTGTTTTCATTTGGTTTTGGTTAATTATATTGGCATGCATTGGTGCATCGGCAATTTTATACAGGTAAAGTAAATCAAATAATAACAAAATTCTAATTTTATATGTGGCCGAAGGCAAAAGGTCGTATAAAATAGTAATTTCAGTACTTTTAGCATAAACATTTCGTGTTTTTTTTTTTCTCAGTTTTTTCCTTTTATCCCAATTTGTAGACAGAGTAAAAATAAATTTCAAACTGTTGAGAGGGAAAAATTAAAAAGAAAATAGAGGTAAAAGAGTGTAAAGACCAATATCCAACGTACCCTTATGACATTAATACTTTTTTTTTATATTTTCTTCTCACGAAAAATAATTGCAGAAGGGAGGATATGAACCAAAGTCATAAATTCTTGAGTATATTTCAAAATGTCTTTTAAAACAACAGTAAAAAGTAAATATGAAGACTTCATGGAATAAAATGTCCATTAATCAAATTTATTAAAAGAAGTATTGAATCATAAATATTTTTTTGATGTTATTAAAAAGTAGAGAAAAATATGCAATTCAATTTATCAAGAGTGGATAAGGAAAAAAAATAAGGGAAAGTACAATTCACATTGTTTTTATTGTATAGAAATATTCACTCTTCCATCTGGCAAACTGTTATTATCGCTATTATTACCCAGCGTTTATGGAGTGAAGAACATCATATAAACGTTTATTATGACATTTTTGCACAGGCAGTTCCTTTTTTTTTTCTCTACAGTAATGCCTGCAGTACGTATTATTTCCAACTGATAATTCCTTCAAAGAAATCTATGAAAACAATGTAAAATTATATTTAACATTCATTAAATCTAGATACATCTGAATATGAAGAGGAAAAAAAATATCTCTACATCAAATATAGAAATAATAGAGTAAAATAAATACAAAATCAAATATTTATAAGAAGAAAAAAGGATTGAGAAGGATTTTTGAGCATTGATCAAGATTATTTTAATGAAAATTGATGCGTAATGGAAAGTCCGCACGAACACCGTTTGGCTTTTAGTACTTCAGTATATTTTCCCTTTTTTTTTTTATTCACTCATATCTAGAGTAATTCAAATGAATGAAATAAAAGAAAATTTATACGCTTCACAGAATGAATATTTTTATCACATACGATCTTTTGATTTCAGTCACGTAATATAAGTGAAAATATATTTATTACATTTTTAGTTTAATTTTTTTGTTCACTGTATTTCTTCTTGTTTTTTTTATTTTTTTTTCATTTACTTTGTATTTGTTGGCAGAATAATTGTCTTTTCACAAGTCTGGGCACGGATTTATCTACTACAAGCTGCTACCCGTGTTATACCACGTAGTCATGTGGAAAATGTCGTTAGGGCACTCCATTTCGGAGATTGGTTTCTGCTATATCAACTCTCACAGAATATCAATCCTATTGTGTATCGTGAACTCGTCACTGAACTTGGCGCAAAGTTTTCATCCAAACGTTATGCTAGTGTTGCATGAGAGAATACAATAACGCAAACTGTCGAAACTATTTGATCCAAGTGTTTAGATGCATAGAAAACTATTTGTGTAATTGAACTGCACAATAGTTCATACAGAATATTTGTGTAACATTGTTCAACAATTAAAGTATTCATTGAATCGTGATCAGTATAGATTCATGTACATTGTCATTGTGTTTGTGAGAATTTCAATATTATTTATAGGTAAATAATTTAATTACATTTAGGAAAATAATTATTTGAATAGCCATGAGATGATATCGAATGATTATAGAATTTGAATCGTCACATTTGGATTTTAATCTCATCATTGACAGTGAATTGAAACGTTTTCTTCCTTACCAACAAACAATATTCAATTTTTGTTTTATGGTTATGTTATCTACAGACAGAGCGTGATTTGCAGTGAAGCAAACAAATCGACCAATCACAGAGTACCACTCATTCGCGCCGCCATCTCGTTTACTGATTTCTAAAAGGGAATTTGATCCAATATCTGCTGTACCAACTGGAACGACGAGACACCAAACAATAATCGTGTGTTTTTGTTTATATATATAACAAAATATTTTTATTTCGGAACTAACCTCAAATTTTTGTATCTCGAGTTACTCCAAAAATTGTTGATATTTCATACAAAATTGTTCGTTTTATCTTCCTCTGTTTACACAATTGAATAATTTTCTATTGGAAATTTGAAATATTATATTTTTTCTATTGAGGATTGTTGTTATTATCATTATTGTTATTATTCCATTTTCGGTTGACAGTAAGTGCGAACCCTTAATTGTTATTGAATCCAAAATATGTCTAAGCATGTATTTAAATGAATTTATATCATATATAATTATAAATTAACGTAGTTGCAGCGACTAATCAAACTAATCTGTGTAGGATTGAGTCTTAGCATGAAATATTGATATTTCCATATGATACTGTTCAATGGATGTGAAATTGTTCAAAATATGACGGAGAGCAGAGGGGAAATCGATTTGATTGTATCACAAAACATTGAAATCATTCTTGAAAAATATTGCAAAGTTTGTGGGTGGTGGGATTGAATATCAAGAGGATTCAGACTGTTGAAGAATTCATAAACTTGGAAAGAGATGAACTGATTGTTATGCTGCGACTACGTAATATTCTCTGCAAGCTGCACTTTCTTATAACACATTCTCTCCTATTTACTTTTCAGAGCTTTTGGTTCACACACTAACACGTAAAATAGAGATGCGAATGTAAATACGTCGGGCTGCATTTTGATGTGAGAATTGATTGTATAGAAATTATCACGAGCTTTTTAATAAGATTAGTGATTACTAAATTTGTTGTCACAATTCTTACGGTACATATTTTCCGCAATGCATAAAGAGATTAGTTTCAATACAATTATGCATGAATCCACTTTTTCTTCAACACATTCATCATTAGTAGATAATTATTTTACATCGAAACAGAAAGTGATGAAACACAGCAAGAAAGAATTGCAATTTCCTAATTCAAAGTCGAAAACATTGAAACTCTCAAGGTGGTCAGTTCATAAACATGATATTATTGAACAGAACAATAAAAGTGGGAAAAATGGAAATTTAGATTATGGCAGTTCAAATTTATTTTATTCACGCAAAACCTATGATAAGGGAACGGAAATAGATGATTCAAATCGTGGGACTAATAATGGTACAAAGAATTCGCCGGTGGAAGTGAAATATTCTTGGCAAGATTTGGATAACTGGATACCACCATCTGAAAAAGAAAAACTCAATGATACACTCATATTTCATACAAATGTCAAAAAAGAAGGAATTGAATGTAAAAAAAAATACTCACGGCCAATTAATGATGTTAGTTCTCAAACATCCTCCACCTTCATTGATAATTATTGTCGACAATACTACAACAAATGTGACATTAAATATCCACGGCGGATTACTGGTATCGGTACACAAGCGTCTTTGCATGATGATGACTCAAAAAATTTACGAAGCGATTATTGGAATGGCACAATTTTGAGTTCAAATGAATTTCGTTGCATCCAAACTAACTCCAATAATGAAAATATGAGAAATATAAGAAATTCTGGCGGTTGTAACAAAAATCAAACTCTCATTTTATATTCCCAACTCACTCAAACTGTAGTTGATGAATCTTCCCAAAAAGAATTGAAAAAGTCATGGCGAAATTTAAAACGATATTTGCACTTTCATAAAAAGCCCAAATAAATAGAGAGACAGAAAAATTAATATAGATTGGTATTGTTATATTTTACAGTCATCCATTCAAACACGAAATGTCAATTGAATATTATTGAGAATGGAGAATGAGAATAAAAATACAAATAAATCAATTCTTGACGAAGACGATCCATTCGAAGAATTAAATAGTACATTAACTGATGAAACGCTACCACTAACTGATGATCTAAATCAAAGTTGTGGAACAGGATCGAATTGCATCCTACGTAATGAACATAAAGATGAACTCAGTGCACGTTTGGCACTAGCACAAGAGAAAATTAAAAACTACGAGGAGTCAATCGATAAAATTTCATCGTCTATTTCACAGATAAAGATTGATAATGATATTTCAATTAATTGTAAATATCAACATGTGCCAATAAATATCAAGAACAATATTAATTCTGTGATATCATATATTCAAGAACATATAAAAAAATTAGAGGAACAATTTGAAGATTTGGATAATGCTGATGATCAGGTAGGAAAATTGTGAGAAATGAAAATACAAATGCAATTGTCATTGTCATTTTATTGTTCTTATTTCTTGAATTTTACAGATTACTAATACTACAGAAAAGGTCTTGAAAGAAATCGATTCTACGTACGAGCGTTTAGCAAGCCAAGTTATCCGTGAAATAAATCAAAGGCGCGATCTTATGAGATTGGAAGCCAAGGTATTTCAAAAAGAAAGCCTTGGTCCACTGAAAGCTTGCAGAAAAGAAATAAAAACGCAAATATTCAATAAAAATCAATCGATTCTTCATATTGAAAAATTGTTGAAAGATTCAAGTGAACGAGGCGTAGTCAACAGCGATATTGAAGAAATTTTAAATGCCAATCGCTATATTGGAGG